>OY757943.1:49673398-49743398 GCA_963585895.1 Sepioteuthis lessoniana | reverse complement strand
GCGTTCTTACACAAAACTGAATTGTTTGAAATGAAATTGTTTTTGACATAGAAAATGTACTTAGGTAAAACTGAATTGTTTAATATAGGAATGTTTTGACATTTAACTATGTGTAAACAAAATCTAAACTTCTACTAAACTGAATTAGCTGAATTAAAACTGTTTGACTAAACTGAATAGTTTGAAATATAAATGTTTTTGACAATTAAACTGTGTACTGAAGCTAAACTGAATTGTTTGAAATAGAACTGATTATTTTTATAAAAACGAATTTGGCATTAAATAACCTACAAAGTTTGATATGCCATGAAAACCCCCAACGCAACGATCAAATAGTACCAATGCTAATAATTAAATTTAGAGAAAGAGTTTCAAGTATTTCGACTTAATATTGATGATTTTCTTCAAAATGAAACATTTGTTTTTCATACATTTTAATGGTTTCAAGTATTGCGATTTATTGTTTGCACACAGTTAAATGGTTTTTCAAGAATTGCTATTTATTGTTTGCTAATAGTTAAATAGTTTCAATTATTGCTATGAGTCATTAACTATTCAATTAAACAGTCAATTGTCTACAGACAGTTAAATTCTCAAGCAGATCTATTTCTAATAATTCAGTTTAACGTAAGTTGTTTGTTTACACACAGTTTAAATGTCAAAGAGTTTTATTTGATCCATAGATTGGACCTAATCGGGTGTAACTACTTTGAGTCAAAATTGACCCAGGAACAATGGAATGAAGGAGTATTTCATATTCCCCATTGCTCCACTGACTAGATCTTCACCATCGGATTGTTGACTGTCATTACCAGGACACACATTGGGGGGGGGAGGTCTAACCCCACTGCAGAGAGGCAGTCGGTGTATTTTACAGCCCCTGCCGACTGGGCTGAAAAATCCCTTTTTTTTTTAATTATTTATTTCGATTTTGTGTGCATTTATTGAATCTAACAATAATCTTAAGGAAACATTTAAGTCACGCACTGTTGGTGACGAGCAGCTTTTGCCACCGGATAGGGTATTCTTTTAAATACCCTATCCGGTGGCAAAAGCTGCTCGGTACCACCTTGAGCTACCGAAACTGTGTTATCACTCTGGTTGGCGGCTGATGAGGCTAGGGTATCGCATGTGCTTTCACACGTTGTATGATGAAAAAAAAAAATGTTAAGGAAAAATTTAAGTTACGCACTGTTGGTGACGTCGTGAGTGACGTAACGTCGGACGTAATCACGTTCGCCCGGAAGAAGGAAATTACTTAACACGTAATTGATTGGTGAGGAACAGACAGATGCTACTCTTGCCATTAATATTCAAAAGAGTGACTCTACATAATCAGATTTTCTTCGTTGAATGAAAGTTTTAGCCTTAATCCTTTTTTTTTTCCGAAAAATTCGTATAAGGGTCATCAGGAGAGAATGTGCACCGTTTCGTCGCCTTCATCTCAACGGTTTTATTTGCACTCCAGCATTTCGAAACTGAATATAAATGTATATATCACTGAAGCACTATTAGTTATTTACAAAGTTTAGCTAAGATGTTGACTCTGAACTGTAACGGTGATGTGAATTGAAAAATAACTGTGTGCAGTTTGTGAATATTACGTGAATCTCGTTACGCATTCGCGATCAATTGTCGGTTTACCGAATTTCATTGTTAATTGTCCCGCGGAATATTTCTTTTGTTCCATATCCACATGGAACTATTTCCCGTTATTTCTATGAGGCGTTTTATACATTTGACACGATGACGCCTTTTGATTCAATTCAGGAAGTGGTACACCCTGCCTGTTACGAAATCTCTTGCTCCAATTTTCACTACTTTCGCAATCACGCTGTACCCTTCCTTTTCCAGACCTATTTTTTAAAAATATCTTCGAATTTGCTGGTTTTATACTCATGGCTTTGATCCATCCGGCCTTCATATGGGATTGGTTGTTCTACCACGATGATTTTAAGGTTCACCCTTGACAATAAAACAATGTCTGGTCGCAGACCTTTGCTAGATATTGTTTTTGGGTAATCATTATGCCATGCTGGTAGGTCGGCAGATACCTCGCAATCTCAACTTGATCCAAGGAGGTTTTGACCAGGTACAGTCGATGCTTAATTGTTTGCTTAGAGCGTGCATATATTCTGCCCATCTCTGAAACAAATTTCTGGGTTGAAATTGTTGGTTCTGATTTCATATAATTCGCTAAACATAAACACCGCCTATAAAAGTGGCTTAAAGGGGAATTTGACGACGGTCGAAATAACTTGAAGCGTTGGACAAATGACCTTTCTTGCTTCTCAGCACACCTCCTTCGAAACATACCATTGGATGCTAAATTCATATTTTCATAGATCTACTCAACACTTTCACCAAGGTCAGGATGCGATATAAGGTCAAAATTAATATAGAGTAAAGCTGGTTTAAATTTAAATTCTTCCTTCTAGACTGATTGCTCTACCAAAGCACCTATGCTAATTGAATTTAACGGCATATCAACACATCTAGGGTTATTCTGTGCCTAAATTTTCAGTAATCATCTTCATTGTACTTTCATAAATAAATTTTTTGGTGATTGGTACTTACTGATTTGTAATATGATAAGATATTTCAATTTATATTTTAGTTTTTAGTAAATTATTTTGGGGATAAATTGTGTCCTAGCTGAGGGTGGTAAGTGTTTGATCGCAGGCTTTCGATTTCTAAAGTTCAAGACTTGCATAAGTACATATGTCAGACGCGACTTAGCCCCAGTCAAAATAAAGATCAACAGGTCTGAAAAATATTAAAGATAAACATCGAGTTATATGTCGGCTGAAATAGGAATGACGTGTTTATGGAAAGTTTTTGATAATTACGTAAGCTGTAATGAAGAAAAATATAAGAAGATAATTTAAAAAAGAACTGGAGGCGGTTTTTGTTTCGTTTCGTCAACGCCGAATGAAACTGTGTTTTTAAAAACAACTCGTTTCATTACATTTCTATCGGTTTTGTTGATGACTACTGTGAAATGTTGCAGACCAAGAAAAAAAGAATGTTTGTCTCGAAAGCATTGTGTCCCTCTTGAACTTTGTGATGTATTACATTTTTGTGTCCTGGGAAGGAACACCTGTATTTTTGTAACATACCCATGATACGGATATGTGAAACAGACATAAGGAATCTGAAATACACGACATTCACGAAATTGGTTCAGGTACGAAAATTTTTATTACCTTTGAGTTAAAGGTTTTCCAACATGAGGAGAGAGAGACACAATCTTTCCATGCTGACTGCTTTTACATCGTTAGCTCTCAACCCAACCAACGCGCGGCGCCCGTAGCGCACAAAGTCGTCTGGCCTCGCTTCTGGTGCGTAACGTCATTCACATCCCCTGGTCCCAATTCTTATCTGGGATTTTTTGTTTCTACTTGTGAAAGGTTCTCAGTCTAACTAAACCGAAAGCCAAGATATATAAAACGAAATCGCTCCGCAATTATATTACATTTTTACGTATATTTGGTAACGTCGGGTTAGAGTTTTTTGCAAACGTTCCTATGGGATTGGAATGATTTCATGCGTACCTTTGATCCCTATAGGGAAACCTTACAAGTATCAAAAATCAGGGTAGGAGTGTCCCCTAAAACTTTGAAAGAAGACTTGAAAAGTCTGAAATCGGATGGCGAATTCAGACAATCCAGATTACAGCTTAAGATATATAGTAGAATCCTGGAGACCAGAGAAGAAGCTTACGTTCACTCAATGAAATACCGCCAGTTAACGCTGCTGCAAAGAATTCGGAAGGGGTTAAATAATAATACATACAAAGTTATATCATAAACATCATATTAAGCCACTTGCATGGATTTCCCTAACTCTCTCTCTCTCTCTCTGGCCATTCGTCTCTATTGTCCATCGCATTCTGCTGGTCCTCAAGACCACATCCCGAGTCTGCAGAGAGCTGTTGTCGTTAAGTTCTAGTTGGTTGTCCACCACCTGCTCGTCCATGTGAAGGGGTCCACTGGAGAGCATCGCTTATAAATTTGTTATTACTTCTCCAGCAGTGTCCCGCTCGTGTTATTCGTCTGATTTGTATGGTTTTCGAGATGGGAGGTACCAGGCCGTACAACTGCTGGTTTGCGGAATGTTGCTTCCAGGATTTGTTCAATACTGCTCGCAGCATTTTTGTGCATTGCCGTCGAGTTTTTTTCTCTATACGCTTAGTCGGCATCCATATATATATATATATATATATAATAAAGAAAATAAAGAATTAGAACGGAAAAATTGAAGTCTACTTTCATTATAAATTCATAAATTTTTGGATTATTTTGTTTCTTCAACTACTCTTCTTCTTCTTCTTCTTCTTCTTCTTCTTCTTCTTCTTCTTCTTCTTCTTCTTCTTCTTCTTCTTCTTCTATATATACATACATATATATATATATATATATATATATATATATATATATTTTAACTATAAACAGAAATTTGATCATTAAATATAATATACATGTATATATATTGAAGAAAATAAAGAATTACAACGGAAAAGTTGAAGTCTACTTTCATTATAAATTCATAAAATTTTGGATTATTTTGTTTTTTCAACTCTTCTTCTTCTTCTTCTTCTTCTTCTTCTTCTTCTTCTTCTTCTTATTTTCTCCATATATATATATATATGAATAATTTTTTTTAACAATAAACAGAAATCTGATCATTAAATTTAATTACAAAATTTAGCATTTTCTTAACAATTACACCTCCTTTGTTCGGCCGCCTCTGATAGTAAATATGTTCCTTTAGAGGGATTGGATTAATAGCGCTAAAGGGGTTACTCTGGTGAGGGTAATGGGGATAAATGATTATTGTAATAAACAACAAATTGTCCGCTTATTACTTTCTGCAACATTAAACTGAAACAGGGAAGAGACGCCATTGTAAATCTTCAAATAAAATCTATTCACTCTCCACGTGAGACGCTTCTAGCTTTTGCTAATTTTACGGAACAAGAATTCGGTAAATGAATCTCCAGGACGATCAGGATATTAAATTTAAAATAATAAATAAACAAAAACTGTAGGGATGGAAATAAAAAGAGCTGGGGTGGAAATGAAATCTCTGAGAAATAGGGGAGAAAACATGAAGAGGGAAGATGATCAGATGAAAAAAAAATTGAAAGAAGAAGAAGAAGAAGAAGAAGAAGAAGGAGAAGAAGAAGAATATGTTTTTTAACTATAATAATAATGATAATACTAATAATAAGAAGAAAACGAAGAAGAAGAAGAAATAAACCGGAATGAATTTCTTTTGAGAAGAAGAAGAAAAAAAGAAGAAGAATATATCAGAAAATATTTTTGAACAACAACAACAACAACAACAGCAACAACAACAATAATAATAAGAAGAAGAAGAAGAAGAAATAACCCGGAAGCAATTTCTTTGAAGAAGAAGAAGAAGAAGAATATATCAGAAAAAGTTTTTTAACAATAATAATAATAATAATAATAATAATGATAAGAAGAAGAAATAAATAAACCGGAAGCAATTTCTTTTAAGAAGAAGAAGAAGGAGAAGAATATATCAGAAAATGTTTTTAACAACAACAACAACAACAATAATAATAATAATAATAATAATAACAAGAAGAAGAAGAAGAAGAAGAAGAAGAAGAAATAAACCGGAAAGAATTTCTTTTAAGAAGAAGAAGAAGAAGGAGAGAATATATCAGAAAATGTTTTTAACAACAACAACAATAATAATAATAATAATAATAATAATAATAATAATAATAATAATAATAAGAAGAAGAAGAAGAAGAAGAAGAAGAAGAAGAAATAAACCCGAAGGAATTTCTTTGAAGAAGAAGAAGAAGAAGAAGAAGAAGAAGAAGAAGAAGAAGAAGAAGAAGAAGAAATAAACCGGAAGGAATTTCTTTTAAGAAGAAGAAGAAGAATATATCAGAAAATGTTTTTAACAACAACAACAATAATAATAATAATAATAATAATAATAATAAGAAGAAGAAGAAGAAGAAGAAGAAGAAGAAGAAGAAGAAGAAGAAGAAGAAGAAGAAATAAACCGGAAGGAATTTTTTTTTGAAGAAGGAGAAGAAGAAGAAAAATTACTTCCAAAATGGAAAAACTGTGTGAAAAAATGAAATATCAAAAAGAATAAAATGTAAAAATAGATAGATAGATAGACTCAGAAGGAAGGAAGGGGGGAAGGAAGGAAGGCAGGAATGAAGAGAGGAAGGACAAATAAAAGGTCTGAGTAAGATAGATAGATAGATAGATAGATAGATATTAGTTATGGTTACAAAAAAGCATTTACAAAGGAATCATATTTTGGAATAAAATTAACTGTTTTATATATATATATATATATATATATATATATGTGTGTGTGTGTGTGTTTATATATTTGATTGTGTCATAAGGAATTTTTGTTTTTCAAAAGGAAGTTGTAAATACGCATTTCAAAGATTCAATGGTTTAAAGGCAGTCAAAATTATCTGATTAAAAAATGCCTTCATTGTGTTGCATACATATATATACTGGATACATACCGACGCAATGATAACAGACGCATGATAAACAACAGACGCACGAATAAAGGACGCAGGAAGAAAGACACAAGAGAAACGACGCAGGAAGACTTCTTTACAATTATATTTACCTCTCACTTTATTTGTAAGGTTTGCGTGTGAGGGTGCTGGATACCGAACATAAACTTCATATTTTGACCCCACTGTTATGACCATCACGTTGTGTCTTTCTTGTTCTCTTAGATGCTCAACCAGAGGTCTTGGGGTCCACTCCATCGGGGCTTTTCCAAGGACCCCCCTCGGTCGGGTGTGGCCTTCCCTACCACATCTCGTCTCTAACTCTCTGGGAGTCTGCTGGCAGCTGCTTTGGTACCCAAAACTCAACTGAGTTAAATAATAATTCAACGCCCACACGATCGCCTACTGGATCTTTGAAATCGGATGTTTAATCGTCATCAAGCGGAAATAACTGTCATGCAGTTCAGAGGTTGCTCTCTTCCGGTGCATGACTGTAATGGCACAATGGAACCTTCACCTTGTCCCATATCATAAGCCTTAATCCATCCACGCGATCTCTTTCGATTACTGGCCGTTGGAATGTGTCACTTCCTTCCGGTGTATTACCTTGGAATAGTATTTTTGGGCCGGGTCGAAGGGTCAAAACATAACAATCACCCGTAAATTATTTTTCAAAATTCCACATGTGGAATTTTCTTCACGTTCGTCTCCATCAACCTCATACATATTTTACAGAATAATTTACAAAGGACAATAAATAGCTGAAAACATAAAAAAAGAATCACTTGAACTACAGCAAACAAAATCTTACTTAGAGGGCGACCTTCTCTCTATGTAACACTTGCCTGGCTAATTATTATCTAAATTTCTCTTACTATCTTTGCGTTGTTGGCCATCTTGACATGCGTTCATCAAGGTACCATACGGATGCATTTTTTTTATCTTCTCAACACAACGGGCCCTCCATAATTCCTTGAAGAAATTTCAAAACCCTAAAAAGGACTATACTCTGTTCCCATATCCTGGTCACAAACTTAGTTACCCTGGTCATTCCAGCTTTACATTTCGCCTGGATTCCACATGACCACATTCCAGTTCTTTGCTCAACAGGTTCCTACCTGGAGTAACCGGAGAATTTCATAACTAAAACACAATATCTTCAAGGCCCAAAGCATTCCACAAAAATCATGGCCCAAAACAAAGTATCACAATACATCCGAATGTATCACAATCTGGCACGCATGCTGTAAACCACCTAAAATAGTCCACGCAAAATACTAATTAGCAATGTGTTACCCATTTTTTTTTCATTAAGTTTCCAAGCCCTTGGTTTCCAAGCCCTTGAGGAAACATGTTTTACCTGATCAAACCCGCGTCGGTTTTCTTTTCAATTTAATCAGGAACCCTCGTGGCTACCAATATATAGGCACCTCGCCTTTCCCAGATTCGTTTCACTTTGCCAAATCACACACGAATCCAAAACATCATCGTGACTGAAAGACATAGACATCATCCACAAAATTTTGGAGTAGGCCACGCCTTTTTTCTTTTATTCCATCCTCGGAACTCCAAACTAAAAAAAATAGAAGCCAAATAGGCCCTCAACAGCTTCATGGGTCGGCGAATTCTTCGATAGAATTGCTTTCAACAACAAACTGTAAATCCCCTTGAATGAATGTCTGTCCTACTCTCACGTCAGCCCACGATTTCCTCAAAAACAGAACCCCCCCCAAAAAAATATTTCCTATTCCACGAAAACCCCAAATTCTAAAAAAAAAAATTAGAATCAATATAATTACAAATATTAGTAAACCTAGAATAAAATCCTCTGTTAATGGTTTTCGTCAAATTTTATAATATGAACAGGAAAAAAAAATTTTCTAATGTCGCCTTTAAACTCAAACAAACTCAAAAAGTTTCACTTTACAACAAGTCAAAGCAATTTTACAATCACAGTTCAAAAATGTTCAGTTTTCTTTTCTTCTTTTTTTCAATCTATGTACTGATGAACTGTCTATTTTACTAAAAATGTCTGTTCTTTCTTTCTTTCTTTTTTTTTTTCATATGCTGTGTTCAACAATGTTCAAGTTTTTTCTCTTTCTTTTTTTTTTCTTTCCGTCTTTTTTCTATTGTCCTGTACGTTTTTGTTTTTGTTTTCATTTTTTTCTTTTTTTTTTTCATTTTTTTCCTAATAAATTGCTCATTCAATGTCCCTTTTTTTTCAACCTTATATCTACCTCTCTGTCTTTACCTTAACACGATAACTATAGGTCCGCCTCCCAGTTTATTCAATTTCAGTCTATAGTACCATAAATTAAGCCTGATTTATAATACAACCTTTTCAATAGCTTACGAGCATTCTTCTTCTTTTTTTTTCTTTTCACAAAATATCCCGGTTTTTTTTTTCTAAACAACCCAAACTTTAATAAATTCTGCCAACATTTCCCAATTCAAAATACTTCCGAATCTGCAAATCTTCGCCACACTTGGTTCCGTCAAAATTCTGCACATCTCTTAATTACATCCAAAACCCTGTTTCAAAATATCTTCCCCAATAACAATTTCAAAGCTTCACTCCAGGGGGAACTCACAAAATACCTGTCTGCCTCGTCAGACAAAAAAAACATCTGTCTCTTAGTTTTATCTGCCTCCATGGCAAGACCATTTTCAAGACAATACCTATGTCTTCAATAATTGATATCAACAATTTCCACAGCAAAACAACCGGCCTGATTCTACCAGCGCCGAAAATATCGATTCTCCCAACTTCAAAAATATCGAAAAAGTATATGCGCATTATTCAAACCACCAATGTGCGAAATTTTGGGGTAAACCCATTGATGCTCCCGGGATTCCATCTCTCGGATTAAAATTCTCATTTCCAATCCACAAATTCCAAACATAAAACTTGCCCAAAAGATCTTAACTACAGATATGCGAGATTCCAAATCTTGGACTGAAATTCTAATTTTCAATCACCACGTGTCTGGACCAATGAAAAGCTACAACGAATTTTTTTTACTCACAAAGACCTATTTGCGATAAAAGAAAAGATCCCCATTCATAAAATTTATCATAAAATTTATTGTTTACGATAAGCTGTCTATCAAAAAATGGACAATGACTGTCCCACAGCCATCTTTTGTTTTCCCTTCTTTTTTTCTCCCTCACTCCGATACAATATTACACATAGCAGTAATTTCAATTTTTATCTAGGGATCACACATTTAAAAAAAAAATTATTTCCAATTTTGTGCTTCTAGAAAGGCCCTTGTCATTAAAACAAATCTTTCACTATAATACCCAATTTAAATCACAGAGAGAGATAGAAGTTACATGAATGAGCAATCCACTTACAAATTTTTTTCTTCTCTTTCTTTTTTTCTTCTTATCACCTTTCTGTTGCTGGTTTGTTCTTGTTTCTTGTTTTTGTTTTTTTTCTTCTTCTTTCCTTCCAGCACGTTGCCTTCCTCTTTTCTTTCTTTCTTTTCTTTCTTTCTTTTCGCGTCAGTCTGTTCATCTGTTTGTTGCTCGTTTGTTCTTGTTATTTTTTTTTTTTTACTTCTTTCAATTCCAGCATCCTTCTTTGTCCTCTTCGTTGCTGTCGTTTTGTGATGCTTAAAACTGCAGTTTACGGTAACTAGGTTTATTCTGAGTCCTTGAAGAACTCGCCTGGCACAAGCACCCAATCGCGATAAATGTTATATACTCATTTGCCGTATCATAACGACTCAATAATAGTAAAGACAGACGCACACAGAAAGACGCATGATGGATAACGCAAGAAGACTTCTTTAGAAAAATATTTACCTCTCTCACTTTATTGCAAGTGTTCGAAAGGGTTGTTGAAGGGTTGCATGTGAGAGGATGCTGGAGACCGAACATAAATTTCATATTTTGACCCCACTGTAATGACCATCACGTTGTGTCTTTCTTGTTCTCTTAGATGCTCAACCAGAGGTCTTGGGGTCCACTCCATCGGGGCTTTTCCGAGGACCCCTTCGGTCGGGTGTGGCCTTCCCTACCACATCTCGTCTCTAACTCTCTGGGAGTCTGCTGGCAGCTGCTTTGGCACCCAAAACTCAACTGAGTTAAATAATAATTCAACGCCCACACGATCGCCTACTGAATCTTTGAAATCGGATGTTTAATCGTCATCAAGCGGAAATAACTGTCATTCAGTTCAGAGGTTACTCTCTTCCGGTGCATGACTGTAATGGCACAATGGGACCTTCACCTTGTCCCATATCATAAGCCTTAATCCGCCCACGCGATCTCTTTCGATTACTGGCCGTTGGAATGTGTCACTTCCTTCCGGTGTATTACCTTGGAATAGTATTTTTGGGCCGGGTCGAAGGGTCAAAACATAACAATTGGTCATTATATTTCAGTCGAAAAAGACTACCCTTCATAATTTATTATATGATCTCACGGTCCTAAAATAGAAGAACAGAGGATCTGAAAGTTCAGTTTTGACAATTATTGTGTGAGTTTTAGAATGACAAAAATTATACAGGAGAAGCAAGAAAACTTTTAAATCGTTCGGTTTGGTTTGGTTTTATGGCATATCAACCTTTGTAGGTTATTTAACGCCAAATCCATTTTTATGTAAATAATCTGTTCTATTGAAAACAGTTAAGTTTAGCATAAGTACGCAGTTTAATTGTCAAAAACATTTCCATTTCAAACTATTTAAGCAGTTATATGTAATAATTCAGTTAACGTTTTAACGTCGAAAAACAGTTCTATTTGAAATAATTCAGTTAAGCATAAGCACGCAGTTTAAGTGTAAGTACGGTTTAATTGTCAAAAACGTTTTTATTTCAAGCTATTCAGTTTACTTAATTCATTTTAGAATAAGTATGCTGTTATTTAACCCATATATAGGGCCCTATCAGGTGCTATCACTCCGGGCCAGTGTGGACCTGGGAGCGATGGCAATGAAGGGGTACTCCGCATTCCCCAAAGCTCCAGCATTGTTGGAACCTCACCATCAGATTGTTTAGTGTCATATCCAGGACACTTGTAGTGGGGGTCTTACCCCTCTGCAGAGAAGCAGTCGGTGTATTCTACAGCCCCAGGTGACTGGGCAAAAAACTTTTAGAGATTATTGCCAAGATATCGTTATTGTCTAATAAGTCCTAATCTGGTTTTCAAAGTTTCGTTCTGGCGATTTATGATTGAGAGATAGACTCTTAGCAGGACGCTTTTCAGACGTCGATTAAGACGTTTTAAGAGTAATTATTGAATGCAATCCACGCAAAATGACTCAAGAATTAACACTTGGTCTCAACACATCCAAATCCAAACTCTAATACCAATTGAAAAAGATAGGAAAAATGAGCAAGCCGGGCGTTTTGTTTCTTATAATTTTAGTGAGAAAAATGAGGAAGATCCTATATCCATTTTCATAAGTCTTATTTCAAAGCGGAGAAATTACTCGTTTCTGAATAATATCAATACAGATATTTAAAAAAATGAGTTTTTTAAGGAACGTTCAACGCAAAAGGCGTAAATTGATGTGGATAAATTTCCGTAATTCTTAAAACGATCTAATGGTCGAAGAGAGCTAAACCCTTTTCCGTTTCAGGTGGAGTTATCTCTTCTCTTTTGATCCTTACTGTTTTGAGTTCTCGTGTGAATATGCGAGAACGGGACGAGATGACGGGTGGCAGCGTGAACGAAGGATGACTTAAAATCCGGAAAACAAATGTGGAATTAATTTACCTTTTCCCGAGTGAGCTGTGACACACAACTCAACCAATATTCATAAATGTATTGCGTATCATCAAAATGTGTTTGTCCTTGTACATAAATGTTCTCGTGAAGTCAACTATGAGTACTCTATTCATTTTTCCACTACTATGTCTGTCATCCATGTGTTACACACACCCACCATATCTTTCTTGGGATTAGATCTTCTGTAAGACACATTATTATTCATGGTGGTTACGACACTCGCAGACGTAACAGTAACCAAAAGAAAAGTTAGAGTCTTATGGAAGAAAATGTTCGCCAATGATCCGAGAGACCGGAGTTCAATCCCAGGTGAAGTATACCAAAGACTCCAAAAGTAGTACTTGACGCAGTCTTGCCTAACTCAGCATGATAAGATAAAGATCAAGGGTAAAGTGGAGTAATCAAAGTAAAGGAGTAGCATCCCCTCCACCTCGGTGTAGTAGCTATTGAAAAGGGAGCCTTCTGGTCACCCTCCACTAAGGTCGCAAATTTTACTTGTGTACTTACTTGTGGTTGGATATATATATATACATTTTTATCTTTTGGATGACAATATATATATATATATATATATATATACGAGTTGCCCGTGGTGTAATGGTTACATCGTAGGAAATGGACCAAGCAACACGAGTTCAAATACTGGACGAGACTGATTGCATTTCACATAGCACTAATACCCTTGGGAAAGGTATGAATCCAATTATTCTCCCTCAAGCTATGGGTAAATAGTAGGACAGACTAGGTTCTTCAGCCTTGGTGAGGCAACTAGTCTAAGAGAAGGAAATCGGTAAAACTCCGCTTAAAAATTGACCTTGTGTTACATCTTGCCCGAGCGGAGGGGTTGGTAAATATATATACGATGGTCCCTCAATAAGTTTTTTGTACAGGCATTTAAAATTGTCGTAGACTGTTAAAAATTCAGTATGTTATTGCTATACATCTTATGAGATGACTGACCAATTTTTTAAAATTATTTTAGGTTCAAATGAACAGCTACAGCAGCAATTATATACCCTACTAAAGCCTGATTGTCACAGCTGGGAGATTTCAAAAATACAATCAGGACGGGAGCACACTTTAGATGAAGGATATGCAATAAAATTCTGTTTTAAACTTGGAAAAAATGCCACAGAAACGTATGAAATGCTTCAGACTGCTTTTGGGGCATCTTGCATGAATCGAGCATCAGTTTTTGAGTAGCATTAGAGATTCAAGGAAAGCAGTGAATATATGAGGGATGATGAGAGGTGTGGGAGGAGTAAGCAAGTCAGAACACCAGAGTTGATTGGCCAATTACAGAATTTCATGGATAAGGACTGTCGTGTGTCTATAGAGACAATAAGAGCACAGTTTGATGTCAGTGTGGGAACTGTACACAATTATTCGGGAGGAACTGAAGATACGGAAGATTGGTGCAAAGTTTACCCAAGGGTGCCCAGAGAACATCAGATAGAAAGATGTTGTCATGGCAGCAGGGAGATGATCGAGCTGATCAGTTCAGATCCCGTATTTCTTGATGCTCTGGTGAACTGCGATGAAAGCTGAATCTACTGCTATGACCCAACGACCAAGAAACAGAGTTCCCAGTGGAAGCATGCTGGGTCTCCCAGACCCAAGAAGGCCAGACAGAGCAAATATACCCACAAACTTTTGATGATCCCTTTTATTTTGACAGCACTGGTATGATCTACATGCACTGGGTTCCCACTGGACAGACAGTCAACAAGGGATACTATGTTGAGATTTTAAGGGAGTTCAGGATGGGATCCCGTCTTTAATCGGGTCAGTGGCATTTCCACCAGGACAATGCACTAGTCTTTTGGTTATTCCCTAAGCTCAGAGGCTGTGACGAAGGTCATTGACATGCTCACACAAGAGGACTTCCATGGGGCCTTACATAAGTTGTTGGAACGGTACAACAATTGCATTGCAGCCGAAGGAGATTTCATCGAAGGGGACTAGAGTTTCATGAGTGTACTATCAATAAAAGTGCCCATACGAAAAAAGTCTGGAAACTTATTGTGTGGTCCTTGTATATATATATATATATATATATTCCTTTTTATATTTTTGTGATCTTATTATGTCATATGTGCTATAATCAAGCTGGTGACATTTCCACACTAGACGGAACTTCTCTGAAACTGGTAGACAAATTCACCTATCTAGGAAGCAGCGTCTCATCAACCGAAAAAGACATTGACACACGGCTAACGAACGCATGGACAGCCATCGATAGGCTTTCGATCATATGGAAATCAGATCTGACTGATAAAATAAAACGCAGTTTCTTCCAGGCAGCGGTCGTGTTGATACTGCTAGATGGATGCACTACTTGGATTCTAACAAAACGGCTGGAGAAGAAGCTAGACGGCAATTACACAAAAATGTTGAGAGCAATATTGAACAAGTCCTGGCGGCAACACCCCACAAAGCACCAACTATACGGCCACCGTCCTCCCATCACGAAAACTATCCAAGCTAGACGAAACAGACATGCAGGACACTGCTGGAGAAGCTAGGCTGAGCTCATAAGTGATGTACTCCTATGGACCCCCACAAAAGCAGGGCGACCAGCTCGAACATACATACAGCAGCTACGTGAGGATGTAGCCCTGGATGTAGCCCTGGAGACCTGCCAGGGGCGATGAACCATAGGGAAAAGTGACGAGAGAGGGTCAGGGATATCTGTGCTAACGGCTTGACATGATGATGATGATGATGATGTCATTCTCTAGCTTTCCTGTTCCTCTCTTTTTATCGGAGATCAGTTGATGAAGAAGTTGCCCAAGGTTCTGCTCCAAAGCGCTTTAGATCATATCTACTGGTAATCTTCAAGATTATTATCAGTTGTTTGCAGTTAGTACTGTTTGTTTTTATTTACTTTGGCTGTGAAATTTATTTTCTTGTAATTTTTAGTGGGGAGGATTTACTTAGCAAATTAGTTTTTGATGGTGTTTAGTATATAAATACCGTTGTTGAAAGCCATTTTATTCATGTTTGGTTGTTTGTTTGTTGGTTGGTTTTTATTTGCAATGGAATCGAAGATCTGTAGAAGTTTTGTCAATTTTATATGACTTTGATGTTATTGCATAACAGAAAGTGCACCTGTCTCCTAACGTTAACATAGAGAGATTTGTGACAATAGCTCTTAGTAATCAGTAATTGTGGCGAGGGATAAGCTTTTTAACGACCATAAAATGCTACACTTCATACATAGTTTTGATTTATTGATAATTTCTTTTATTTGTGAATAAGGAATTTATTTTAGCCGTTAGATTATTTGCCATTATTTAAGAATACCTTGTACTTTTTATCGAGTTATTTATTCTTTACTCTCTAGTAAAATTCAGCTGGTTTCGTGTTCATGATTTTTTAATACAAACCTTTTCGTCTGATATTTCTGAGAAGAATTTTTGTCATTGACATCATTTTGTAGGAAACGAAAATAACATTGGGGTGTCCTCGTGGTGTAATGGTTAAAGCGATGGTCTGCGGAATCGTAGTAAGCAAGATCGTACTCCAGTCGCGCTATTACGTTCACTTTAGGGCAAATACTTTTGGGAAAGGTATGACACCACTTATCCTCCCAGCTATGGGTTAAATAGTACCACTACTGTTCTTCTAGGAGAATAGCTTTGGTGTTAAATAACCTACAAAGGTTGATATGCAATTAAAACAAAGAAACCAAGAGAGAAACCAAAGAAAATAACAAAACTCTCTTGATGAAAGGTCTGATTGTAATATAGCCAAATGTGGTTATGTAAAATATACAGGTTCACCTGCATAGGAATCCGAAAAACACTCGAAACACTGACGACTCTCGGGTGTTCAGGTACGAAACTTTTATTACCTTCTTGACTTTTAAGTTTTCAACACGAGGAGAGAGAGACACAATTTTTACTATGCTGACTGTTCCATCTGACCCCACCACGCGCGACGCATCTCGTAGACCCAACTGGCCTTGCCTCGCGCAGATTCGAAAACCAACTCGCTTCGTACAGGTTCAAATCTAAATTAACTGGTTTTTTCAAAAATCCCCAAAATCCTCAACCCATCGCTTCCGGGCATGACGTCATTCACATCCCCCGTTGCATTTCCTAACCAGAGTTTTTATTATGTCATCTGTGATTGTCACATCCTCCCCGCACGAGCGTGAACACCTGCGCTCAATGTGTGCCCCTACCATTGCACTAAGCCGAATAGTTCTAAGCCTAACTAAACCAAAAGATAAAATATAACCAACGAAAAATGATAATATAAAAAAAAAATCCTTCCGCAGTTATATAACATGATGAATACGCTGTTTTTTATGCAGAGTTGTCTGGTGGGGTGTATTTTCACTCTCTTACGATATCACAGAACCAAGACAAAAGGGTCAATCTGCCCTACTATTTATCCATAGTATATTTCTGCAGGCGTCTGGAATAAAATTGGATATAGCGAAGAGACAACAATATTCATTTTTCTTATTTTTTTCATCTCTTTTTTAATGGCCTATCATCCTTCGTGGGTTATTTAATACCAAAGCCATCTACCCAAACTAGAATCAGTTAGACACTGCCTCTGAGGAAATAGGGTCTTGACCCAATTGATTCCTCCTTGAATTTGGATATATTAAACAGTAGGGTATGGTGCCAAGGAAGATTTGATTTTTTTAAGGACGGAAGGAAAGAAAAGCGAAAATGACGATACCTATTAAATTTCAACTTTTGGGAGTGTTTCTTACGGCAAATCTGTATTGAGGAATTTGTTCCTGGTCGTGTCTACCAAATAAGGTGTTGAAATTCTTTAGTAATTTTCGGTAGTTGATACATCCAAATTCGGTGATTTTAGTCATGGGTGATAAGTCCATTTGGGGATTTTAATATAAGCTGCTACTGAGCAGAGACGGCGGTTACTGGTTCTGTCCGATTAGCAGGACAGAAGTAGGTCTTTCGGCTGAACGAGAATAAGTTTCTTTCTGGTGTCAGTAAGTCTCTTTCAGGCATACGCAGTTCGAACTTCTTGTAGAGTGCCTCTGGAAATTTCTACACTCCCTGAATTTACTTTATTTCTTTTCTTTTTCTTTTTTTAATCCTCTACAATGGTATTATATTCTGTTGTATAGTGGCTCATACCACGTGACTTTTGGTATCGTGGAGGTATAAAAGACATCGCTTTTCTTAAGCACAAGGATTCTGCAAGATCTCGGTCCGTAGTAAGACCAACTTCGGACGTAACACCCACGGCGCGAAACATGATAATTTTTGGACTGTACCATTAGAGTTAATAAACAGTTAACTCTATTTCACTGTGTACCTCTTCCTTACCACGATACAACATGTTCATACCCGAACCTACCGTTGAAAGATATCAGTATTTTGATGTCAATCTAAGGACAGTGCGTTGATGTTGAAGAAAGATGGATGAATCCACTGGTTGTTCAGAAGGTATAGTGATTCAGAAGCTTCACTCAGTTCGCCCTAAATAAAACGAACCCCTAAATGTGTTAGTGAGATTCAGATTAACAATGATCCCAGCAAGTGAATCAGATCCATAGTCAGAAATCATAGGATAGTGAAAACCGATCACTGCATTATATATGGAAGTAAATAATGGATTAAAATCCAATATAGAGACAAATTGATGACAAAATAATCCAAGCAGAAGGGGATATTTATTGAGAAACCAAGTCGACGATATAACGTTTCGGTTCTAATGAACCATCATCAGGACTGGAAGGGGTGATAATAGTGATGTTAAATCAACGATGGATTCTATCACTTACATTATTTTGTTACTCAGCTATTCATCTTTGCTTGGCTTGTCTTATCGTCTTCCTTTTTTTCTACTTCCCCACCGTTTTTCCTCAATCCTCTTACCTCTTATTTCTTCCATTTTCCTCTTCTATCTTCTCCCTTCTTCGTTTCTTTTTCTGGTCTCCTTTTCTTCTTCTTTTTCTTTTTCTTCCCCTTTTCTCATTGAATGAATAGAACATAAAAAGTCTATTTAATATTCCCTACACATCACATGACATGATTTTAAAAACAAACTGATTTACTTATTAAATGGCCAACTTTAACTCGATATGTTGATTTTCCCCGAGGTTTTTGTATCAATTTTTTCTCATTTATATATCTATGGAACTATCGAAAAATATTAATACAGATACTGTTTCGGAGAGCAAACTTTAGAATGAAGTTTTTAATTTTGTAAAAAAAAAAGATTTGCCTTGTCTACTAAAGATTTTGACGAAAGCAGCGTTCGCACTTTTGTTTCTCGCTGGAAATGATTTATTGCAGAAAAATAATGTGCTTTGCAGCTGGTATTATCATACCCAATGACATTATCATTTAAATGTACCATGTAGTTTCACTTTTGGATTATTCCTGTCTGTCAATGGAGATAGAATACAAGACTGGAGCTGTAGAATACACCGACTGCACTTCTGCAGAGGGGTAAAACCCCACCAATGATGCTGAGGATTCCAGTGATGCTGGGGTTTTTGTTAATGCGGGGCACCCTTTCATTGCCATTGCTCCCAGGTCCATTCAGAATGTTAGCACCTGATAGGGTCCTATCTATGGGTTAATTAGAACTAAACTGCATACTTATGCTAAAACGAATTGTTTGACTAACCTGAATAGCTTGAAATAGAAATGATTTTGACAATTAAACATTACTTATATTTAAACTGCGTGCTTATGCTAAACTGAATTGTTTGAAATGGAACTGTTTTTAACATAGAAAATGTACTTACACTAAGCTTAATTGTTTAATATAGAACTATTTTAACATCTAACCGAATTGTTTGAAATGAAAATGTTTTTGACATTGAAACGGTACTTACACTAAATATAGAACTGTTATACTAAACTGAATGAGCTGAATTAGAACTGTTTGAATAAACTGAATAGTTTGAAATAGGAATATTTTTGATAATTAAACTGTTTACTCATGCTTAAATGAGTTGTTTAAAATAAAACTATTTGCATAAAATTGGATTTGGCGTTCAATAACCTACAAAGGTTGATATGCCATAAAGAACAAGCAACCAACCAACCAACTAAACTGAATAGCTTGAAATAGAAATATTTTTGACAATTAAACTGTGCACTCATGGTAAACTGAATTGCTTGAAATAGAACTATTTTGACATTGAAACTTCGTACTTAAGCTGAAATGTATTGTTTGAAATGGAACTGCTTGACTAAACTGAATAGCTTGAAATAGAAATTTTTTTGACAATTAAACTGTGTACTCATGTTAAACTAAATTGTTTAAAATAGAACTGATAATCTGTATAAAATGGATTTGGAATCGAATACTCCACAAAGGTTGATGTGCCATAAAACCCAACCAACCAACCAGCCAACCTACAATACAAGTTTATTTAATAATGATAATCATCATCATCATCATCAAATTACACTGACATCACAGATTTTCCTGACTCTCTTTCACTCTCTATCCGTCTCTACCATCCATCTCTCCCGACAGGTCTTCCAAAGTATATTATATATGTAACTTCTTGTTGTTTGGCCAACACTGGAAGGTCCATGTGTAGGGGTCCATAGAAGAACGGCGTTTATGTGTTCGTTATTGCTTCTCCAACAGTGTCTTGCGTAAAATATAAAAAGCGAAGAGAGGGTGATGTTAAAAGATGGCTATACTCTTCGCTGAAACAGAGAAGAATATGAGTGGTTAGTGTACATTTTCTTTAAAATCTTAGTGGTAAACTATCAATATGTGTACTATGTTTATCCTTCAAAGTGTTGAATGTCAGTTTGTTAGAAAAGGTAAATGGAGGTAGGGAAAATGCTGAGGAATATTTTTTCCTAGACGTAATATTTGCATTTTTGGGGATTGGTTTATTGCCAAAAAAAAAAAAAAGAAAATATCTTGATAGAATGATATAATTGTATTAGGTCGAGAAAAGATAGCTTAACACCTTTCCCAAGAAGGTAAGCGCAAACATCCTCGTCTTGGCATTGAACGATAGTTGTGGAGTTCATTTCTTGACGATAATCCCTACGCTACAAGCGACTCTTGTAACATAGGATATATGATGTTTACCTCGAAGGTCATCTTAGTTGGTTTGTTGGTTGGTTGGGTTTTTATGGCATATGAAACTTTGCAGGTTATTTAACGCCAAATCTATTCTTATGTGAATAATCCGTTCTATTTCAAATAATTCAGTTTAGCATGAGTACACAATTTAATTTTCAAAAATATTTCTATTTCAAATCATTCAGTTTATTAAAACAGTGCTAATTCAGCTAATTCAGTTTAGTTTAAGTACAGATTTTGTTTACACAGGAAAATGTCAAAACAGTTCTATATATGACAGTTTAGTGTAAGTACAGTTTTAATGTCAAAAATGGTTCAATTTCAAACAATTCAGTTTAGCTTAAGCACGCAGTTTAAATGTAAGTACAGTTTAATTGTCAAAAACATTTCTATTTCAAGCTATTCAGTTTAGTCAAACAGTTCTAATTCAAGCAATTTAGTTTAGTATAAGTATAGTTTTTGTTCATACACTGCGACATGTAGTTGTATTTTGCCATCGATAGGGCCCTATCGGGTGCTACCACGCCGGGCCAGAGTGGACCTGGAGCAATGCCAATGTAGAAGTGCTCCGTATTCCCCAAAGTCCCAGTATTACTCACCATCAGATTATTTAGTGTCATATCAGGACACACATTGGTAGGGTCTTACTCCTCTGCAGAGGTGCAGACGATAGCTGTCCATGCTTTCGTTAGTCGCGTGTCGTTGTCTTTTTCGGTTGATGAGACGCTGCTTCCTTGGTAGGTGAATTTGTCTACTAGTTTCAGAGAGGTTCCGTCTAGTCTGGAAATGTCGCCTGTTTGGTTGTAACACATATATTCAGTTTTGTGTGCATTGACATAGAGGCCTATGCGTGCAGCGGTTCGTTCCAAACTATGCAGTAGTGTTTCGGCTTGGTTTGGTGTATTCGCCAGTAACGTTAAGTCATCGGCGTAGTCGGCATCGGTAATTGTTTTGCAGATTGATATTAAACAAAGAAAAGAAAAAAAAAGAAGTTCTGTATGGAGACAGTAAGTAGGCTAGAACAGCTGCCGGAAATGACAGAGAGAGAATCCATGATAGCAGTACGACATGATGATAATTATGAGTTTGTGGTTCGTAATTTACAAAACTCTTTGCTTCGGTGTGGCACAAGGCCGAATGAATGGGGCGCCTAATGAGACTCGAACTCACTCGTGTAGGTTTGCTAGTCTAGCTTGCTAACAGTTAAACCACCAGACGTTCGTGGCATTTAGTTTATATTTGTTCCTGTGACAAAATACAATCGACCAGAATCCTTTTAACATCGGAGTTGCCGGCATATTTCCAAACGAAACGACATAATTAATAATAATTAATCAAATTAGAAAATTTATTTAGTAATTAAATGAATGATAAATTAAATAACTCTATCATATCAAATCATTATTAAACAAATAAAATGTCACAATACTATAATGATGACAAAGCTTGTCGTTTGGATTAGTTGGTTCGTTGGTTGCGTTTTCATATCAACCATTGTAGATTGATATCTCATGAAATGAGATGAATAAGATGAAATGAAATGATGACGAATCCTGTTTAAATATATACTTTAAAAGAGAATTTTATTTGAGGTTATTTCTTCATCTTCAACACGTGTTCATGACATTTCAAGTCGTCTTCAGGAAGTAAGTGGTTTATTTGAGTGTTCTCTTTGGTTTTTATTTATAACTGTTTTTATTGGGTTGTGGTTCTTTTTAATTCCAGGATTTGTGTCTGCGAATGCCCAGTTCGAGTTAATTGTCCGGGATTAATTTTTGCGTCTGCATATATTGTTTCTCTCTTTCTTTTATTTATTTTTTTTTTACAGTAGTGTATTCTGTGTGTTTGTGAGTCTGCAGTTTTTTTTTCTCCTTTATTACTCTTCTTCCCCTAAATAATCTATGATAGTTGATATGCCATTAAATTCAACTGAATACTAACTTTCCTCCCTGAGTGGTTGTGCATGCGTTTTGTTTTTTATTTATTTATTAGAAGAGTAAAAATTTATATATATATATATATATATATATATATCATCATGTCATGCCGCTAGAACGGATATCCTTGACCCTCTCTCGCCACTTTTCCCTATCTTTCATCGCCTCTGGCAGGTCTTCAGGGCTACATCCCGTATCCTAACATACATACAACATAACTGTTGTATGTATGTTCGAGCTGGTCGTCCTGCATTTGCTCGGCCATATGTGGGGGTCCGTACGAGTACATCACTTATGAGCTCGTCTCTGCTTCTCCAGCAGTGTCCTGCACGTCTGTTTCGTCTAACTTAGGTAGTTTTCGTGATGGCGGCAGGTGTTGTGTGGGGTGTTGCCACCAGGACTTATTGAATATTGCTCGCAACTTATCGAATAGTTTGTAGATAACATTTTTAAACAAGCCAGAACTCATTTGTTTGTACCCTGTTAAAGTGTTTCAAGTATTCCTATGCAACATTAATAATTCTATTCAATATTATTCATTCATTTAAACAAAGTTACGTAGTTTCATGCTTTGCTCTGCAAGAATAAGAACATCAGTCATTTGTTTTCTCTTTGTTAAATAGTTTCGAGTATTGTGAATAACTGACTATTTCTGTTTGACCCACAGATAGGACCCTATCTACTTCAACCACTCCCGGTCAGATTAAACGAGAGTAATGGCACAGAACTGGTACAGTAATATAATAGCCGAGGGATTTCGTTTTATATATCTTGCCTTTGGGTTTAGTTAGGTTGAGAACCTTTCGCCTCAGTGCATGTTAGGTACAAACCTGGGTGCAGGATGTGTCATTCACAGATGTCAAAATAAAAATCCCAGATAGAAAGGTTGACCAGTGTATGTGAATGACGTCATGCACCGAACGCGCACGTGGAGGATTTGGGGGATTTTGAAAAAGTCAGTTAGTTGAGTTCTGCCTCGGAGGAAGAAGGTTGACTTTTGCTCGCTCGCCGAAGCCTTGTGACAAGTGTCGCACGTGGTTCGGGGGAGATGGAAAATCCAGGTGTATCTCTCTCCTTATGTCGAAAAACCTTTTAACTCAAAGGTAATAAAAAGTTTCGTACCTGAACTAAGAAGTCGTAAGTGTTTTTCATGTTTCGGGATTCCTATGTTCTACTAATATACATATTTACCAACCCTTCCGCTAGGGCAGTATATGACAGATGGTCAATTTTTAAGCGGAGTTTTACAGGTTTTCCTTCTCCTAGACTAGTTGCCTCACCAAGACTGAAGAACCCAGTCTGCACTACTATTTAGCCATTGCTGGAGGGAGAATAATTGGATTCATACCTTTCCCAAGGGTATTAGTGCTATCGGAAATGCAATCATTCCCGTCCAGGTTTTGAAGGTTCTATGTTCTATGTATATATGTTATGAACATTTTATGTACGTTTCCCATATTCATGTATGGGTATGTTACAGTACTACCCAATCCATAAAGCTCCTGCATCAGATGCAGTATGCTCTTTGACCCTGAACACTTTTTCTATTTGTCTCATTGATGAGCTCCTAACAGGAACAAAGACGCCTGGCCAAGGTGGATCTGAGAGTAATGGTTTGGAACAGTTGCTCCACATTTATCGAAGGTCCAGGATTGGAGCCTCACCATCAGTAACTGCTTAGTGTCATATCTAGAACTCTCGTTTTTTGTGGAGGTCTCTTACTCCTTTGCAAAAATGCAGTCGATGCATTCTACAGTCTTAGGCAACTATGTTTTTTTTTTGTTTTTAGTTAAAATTAAAAATACCCTTGAACAAATCGGTAGGGTGGGTCTGATTTTTGGAAGATCAGGCGAAAAATTATGGCCCAAATGTCTGAAAACAATTATTGAATATGTGGGAATAATCGCGTGGGGAACTTTCTCGTCTTCTTGATTTGGTGAACTAATTCGATCTGACAAGCAAATTAATGCTGAGGAGTACCTAAATATTCTGGAGGAATTAACTATTGACAAGCTGTTCTCTTAGGTAAATCGAGCCGAAATCATTTTTGATATAACGTATTGTTGGCGACTGTAGTCGATGGCGACCCGAAAGCTCACTTTTCAATAGCTACTACACCGAATTGTAGAGGAGGTCACTACTCTTTTCCCAGGATTGCTCCACTTTACCCTTGATACGTACCTTATAATGCTGAATGTTAAGCAAGGATGTATCAAGTGCCATTTTTTAAATTCTTTGGTATGACGCATCCTGGGACTGAACTCTGGTCTCTCGGGCCATTGGCGAACACTTTACCCACTAGGCCAATGAGCCTATTATTTCTTCTTGCTAAATTGAGAAAATGTTGCTTTCAGTAAACTCAAATGATCTGGCCTGAATAATGGCCAGAATTAAATCCAAATGAATTTATTTTGAGTATTATAAAAAAAAGAAGTTGTGTGGTCAGATGTTTTCTAAAGAGGATACGCTATGTGAAAAAGTGGGATAGGGAAAATATTTCTGTTGAAAAATATAAGAAACTGAACGACACTATCCTTAAAGGAATTGTATTGCTAAAAAATATCCCATGGTTAAGCATATAAAAAAAGGACTTAATATTACCCTTTGTCCCACAATTGTTCTTCTGAGTCACGATTTCCCTACTATGTTGGTCGTATCACATATTTTCCGGGTTTCAATCGGATTTGTGTGATTTTGTCCTTGTGAATATATTTGTTAGTCACAAGACATGTTCTAGTCTTACTCTCATAAAATTCATAGAATAAAGGTGAATTCTGGAGAGAATGGCTTTTGTGGTATTTTCAAGAAGATTCTATTATTCCATTTTTTAAGCTAAAGTTAGGTAAACGATTTTCTCTTTAGTCAAAAGTTTTGCAATATTTTGCAAGTACGTACTGATGGCTTTTATTATAATACTAGAGTGAGTCCTAAGTTTTGCAATATTTACCGACCCCCACCCCGCTCGGGCAGGATATGACACAAGGTCAATTTTTAAGCGGAGTTTAACAGGTTTGAATTCAGAGTTTTCCTTCTCCTAGACTAGTTGCCTCACCAAGGCTGAAGAACCCAGTCTGTCCTACTGGAGGATGAATAATTGGATTCATACCTTTCCTAAGGGTATTAGTGCTATGTGAAATGCAATCAGTCTCGTCCGAGATTTGAACTCGTGCCGCCGTGTCCAATTCCTAAGACGATAACCATTACACCACGGGCACTTCCACTATATATTCTTTTTTTATATTAGTTCTTCTATTTTCATAAGTTTCAATCTAATTTAATACGACTCAGTTGTTTGCTCACAGCTATAGGGTTTCAAATACAACAATCTAATACCAATAATTTAATGAAATATTAATAATGCCAAGTAAAGATAGAACAGTTCTATATGACCTGCAAGTGGGATTCTAACTGATACTATCACAAAGTTGACCAGAAACCAATGCCAATGAAGCGGTAGTCCACGTTACCCCGACTCCAAGACGAGAGTCTATCATGTGCAATCTAATGTAATACCCAGCGTACTAAGTGATTTCAAGTATTTCTATCTAACACTAATAATTTAATATGATATCAATCATTTCTTTGTGCACAGTGAATTGTTTTCAAGTATATTAGATCAATTGATTTTAACGGCATGTAAACACGTGTAGCCCAGAAATTAGGAAATCGGGTACATCGTATATTTTTATCTGTATTTTTGCACTTTTTTCCCTCGAGCATTCCGCAGACGGTGCTTATGAAAACACTTAAAACTGTTAATTCGTTTTCTGGTTTCAAGTATATTTGATCAATTGATTTATATGGCATATCAAACTGTGAAGGGTAATATTAAGCCCAGAAATTGAGAGTAAGTAAGTGAAGACGGCTCCCTTTTCGATAGGTACGACAGGTGTCGTACCTATCGATAGGTGTAGAGGAGGGCGCTACTCCTTTCCCTGGATTGCTCCACTTGACCCTTGATACATACCTTATATTGCTGAGTGTTAAGCAAGGAGGTATCAAGTACCTTTTTTAAAATCTTTGGCATGACTCGACCGGGGATTGAACCCAGATCTCCCAGACCATTGGCGAACACTCTACCCACTTGACATTGAGCCGCACAACAACAAAAAACAAGACATTAGTACAAACATATACTAATGAGAGGGTTACCAGCGAGACTGTTCGGTCCAGCTGTCAAGGCTGTCTGCTGGAATACTGACTTCTACCAAAGAACTGTACCTGCTGTAATATATAGCCGGGAGAGTTCATACGTGCTTTGGGAAATTACCATAACGGTATTAATATTTCTTTCGAGGTTTCCGCACACGGAACTTATTGAAACACTGCAAAACTTTGACGTACCTGAGCAACAAAGACCTTCACAAAGAACTGCTGAGAAGACCTGTTGTCACGTGATCCCCGCAAACATGGACTATATACAGTCGTACCTGAGGTCAGCGGAATAATTGCACGTGCTGTTTTTTAACGTTGGCTTTCTTTCTATAATTATTTCTCGAATATCACTCGCAGAACAGCATTGGCCTAGGTCGTATGAGATGTTGGTGTTGAGGAGATGATCTGGGGGTAGGGTGTAGGAGCATCTTGAGGAATTGCTGGGAGATGACTAGCAGGTTGGAGACGGGATAGTTTTTAATGAGTGGGCTTCTCCCACGTGACAAGTAATAAATTACAGTGCAAATGAATTATTGGGGATTTGAGAGAGGTTTGAATTTCTTCCATCTTTAATGTTTTCCCACATTTTTTATTTCTTTATTTCATGGGTCAGGTTTTATTTGTTTATTTATTTGTTGTCTTGTTTGTTCATTTATTTGTTGTTTTTTTGTTTATTTTATTTATTTGTTTATTTATTTATTTCTATTTCAATGTTGTTTTTCTCTTTTCAAATCTTACCTGTTTTTTTTTTGTTGTTTTTTTTTATTCATTGCTTCTTTGTTTCTTTTCCTTTTAGACATATTTTCTCTTTCTTTTCACGTTTCACTTTTCTTAGTTTTTTTAATGTTTTTTCTTTTGTGTGTGTATTTTAATATCTGTTTTCGTTTTTATTCAATTTATAGTTTTTTTTTTGTTCTTTCTTTCCTTTTTCTTTATACTTTTTTTTTCTTTTCATCCCATATATCGTCCCTTTGTTTTTGTTTGATTGTTTATTTGTTGGAGTCTTTCTTTCTTTCTTTCTTTTTTCTTTCTTTCTTTCTGCAATATATAATCTCTTAGTTTGCTTTTTCTTTCTTTTTCTTTCTTTCCAATATCTCTTTTTTCATCCCTTATATTATTTCTTCGTTAGTTTGTTTGTTTGTTTTTTGTTTTTTTTAAATCTTTATTTACGCCACATCGATAGGCCTTTTGTTTGTTTGTTTGTTTGTTTCTTTCTTTCCCTCTTTCTTTCTTATCCGATACATCATCACATTGATTTGTTTGTTTCTTTGTTTCTTTCTTTCTTTTTCTTATCTTTATTTCTATCATACAGTTAAGCCTTTCCTTTCTTTCTTCCTTTCTTTCTTTCTCATCCCATATATCAACACATTTATGTGTTTGTTTGTTTTCTTGTTTTCCTTATCTTTATTTGTACCACACAGCAAAGCCTTTTCTTTCTTTCTTTCTTTCTTATTCCATATATCATCACATTTATGTGTTTGTTTGTTTGTTTCTTTCTTTCTTTCTTTCTTTCTTTTCCTTATCTTTATTTGTACCACATAGCAAAGCCTTTTCTTTCTTTCTTTCTTTCTTTCTTTCTTTCTTGTCTCGTCTTTTTTTCCTTTTTTCTGTTTCGCCATTTTCCTCAGTTGTTAATAATTTCTTTCTTTCTTTATTTGTTCTTTCTTTTTTTTATTATCATATTTACCCAACCCCTCCGCTCGGCAGGTTATGACACAAGGTCAATTTTTTAAGCGGAGTTTAACAGGTTTAAATTCAGAGTTTTCCTTCTCCTAGACTAGTTGCCTCACCAAGGCTGAAGAACCTAGTCTATCCTACTATTTTACCCATAGCTGGAGGGAGAATAATTGGATTCATACCTTTCCCAAGGGTATTAGTGCTATGTGAAATGCAATCAGTCAGGTCCAGGATTTGAACTCGTGTCGCCGTGTCCATATCCTGCGACGATAACCATTACACCACGGGCACCTATTTTTATTATTCCTTCTTTCTTCCTCGGGTTTTCAGCTCTTTCTTTCAGTTTTTTTTTTTTTGCAAATGCTTTTATTGAGTCTGTTCGTCCCAGTGTCTCTTACGTTTGTTTGTTTTTTCCTGACTTTCACCTTTTGTTTGTCCGTCAGTCCTGTCAGCTGGATCTCTGCAAAGGAGTAAGACCTATCAACGAGGAGTGTCCTAGATATAATTCTAAAATATCTGATGACGAGTCTCCATTCGCAAAGCTTCGGATAATGTGGAGTTCCTTTTATTGCAATTAATTTGGACTCGGAGTAATTGTTCTACTCTTTATGGCCCTTTCAGTAAATCAAGGAATAATAATTAAATATTAAGTGTGTTCAAATGTGATGTATTGACCTTCAACCCGGCCAAATATGCCATTCCAAAATCATGCACCAGATCGAAGTGACACATTCCGATGGCACTTATGAGGAGAAATCGCGTGGGTAGACTTGGCTAACAAAATGGGACAAGGTAAAGTTCCCATAGTACACTCATAGACTTATGCACCAGAAGAGAGTGACCTGTGAACTGCATGACATTTATTTCCGCTTGATGACGATCACACATGCCATTCCAAAGATTGAGAGGTCGACTGAGTGGGCATTGAACTATTATATAACTCGGTTAAGACAGGAAGTCAGACAGTTGGGGTCCAGAGAAATTGTTGATAAGATGTGGTAGAGAAAGCCCGGCGGAGGGGGCCCTTGGAGCCCCTGCTGAGTTAGGGTCCTGAGAAGTTGCTGATAAAATGTGGTAGAGAAAGCCCGGTGGAAGCGCCCTTGGAGACCCTGCTGAGTTGGGGTTCAGAGAAGTCGGAGATAAGTTGTGGTAGGGAAAGCCACACCCGGTCGAGGGGGCCCTCGGGGTTTTGGAGACCAGTTGGTGATAAGAAGCAGTAAAGAAAGCCATCATCCAGCAGAGAATAGGGCCCCTGGGCCTCCGGTTGAGCAGCCCTGGAGAACGAGAAAGACACAACTCTGACGGCCATAAGAGTGGCGGGGGGTCAATATATTACAGTTCTGTTCTGTCTCCAACTCCCTCTCACCATAAAACCCTGAGTAACCCTTTTCGAACCCTTACAATAAAGGGAGAGGTACATATTTTTCGAAAGAAGTCTTCGCTCGTCTGTTATTCATTGCGTCAGCGTCCGCCAATCGCCCGGGAGACCTGGGTTCGTTCCCAGGTCGAGTCATACCAATGACTCAAAAAATGGTACTTGATGCCTCCTTGCTTAAAACTCAGCATTATAAGGTACGGATCAAGGGTAAAGTGGAGCAAACCAGGGAAAGGAGTAGCGCCCTCCCCTACACATTGGTGTAGTAGCTATCGAAAAGGGAGCCTTTGGGTCACCCTCGACTATGGTCGTCAACTTACAACTTATATTGTTAATTGTTAATCATGGTCATGGTTATTGAGTGGCTATACAACACAAACAAATAATTAATATTAAATTGAATTATTTGTATTAGATCTCAAGGCTTGAAACCCTTTAACTGCTGCAAATAAAATTGTTAATGTTATATATCAATGCATGAAATCATGTGACAGTGTGCAAGCAAATGATCTCTAATCCGTTTAAAATGAAAGTTACCTTCAAACAATTCCCTTAAAATAACACACACACACACACACACACACACACACACACACACACACATATATATATATATATATATATATATATATATATATATATATATATATATACGAGGTGCATACGATAAGTTTCCAGACTTATTTCGTATGGGCATTTGAAATTGTTGTAGAGTCTTGAATACTCAGTATGTTATTGCTATATATCTTATAAGGTGGCGGACCAATTTTTATGATTTCAGGTTCAAATGAACAGCTACAGCAGAAATTCTAATACACCCTACTAAAGCCTGATTGTTACAGCCGGGGAATTTCAAAAATGCAATCTGGACGTGAGGACACTTTAAAAGAATGATATGCAATAAAATTCTGTTTAAACTTGGAAAAAATGGCGGAGAGACGTATGGAATGCTTCCAACTGCTTTTCGACCATCTTGCATTAATCAAGCATCAGATTTTGAGTGGCATAAGAGATTCAAGGAAAGCAGGCAGTCTGTTAGGGATGAGAAGAGGTCAGTGGTATTTCCACCCAGACACGCACCAGTTCACAACTCCATCCTTGTCACAGACTATTTGACCAGGATGGGCATCAAGACAGTTCCTCACCCTCCCTATAGTCCAGACCTTGCTCCCTGTCACTTTTGGTTATTCCCTAAGCTCAGAGGCTGTCATTATGAGACTATTGAGGAGATGAAAGAGGCTGTGACGAAGGTTATTGACACGATCACACAAGAGGACTTCCATAGGGCATTCCATATGTTGTTGTAACGGTACAACAAATGCATTGCAACTGGAGGAGATTACTTGGAAGGGGACTAGAGTTTCATGTGTGTTCAATCAATAAAAGTGCCCATACGAAAAAAGTTTTGAAACTTATCGTATGCTCCTCGTGTATATATATATATATATATATATATATATATATATATATATATCATTGAATATAATTGGCATTTTTTTTGTTAATCCTTTCGAATTGCCGTATTGATTTTATGATATTAAGCGGGAATTGGTATCAACCAATGCCATAATTAGTTATTTCCCCAAGTACTTTTTGCCCGACTTTGGGCCATCATCGGTGAAGGATGTATTGAACAAAAGGTCTAATTTACATACAAAAGTTACATGCAAGTACAGTAAAATGATTGATAAACGAGGGAAAATGGGAAACAACTACAACTACAACTATTACAAAAAAATGCTCTACAATTAAACTGTCTGCAAACAAATAACTAATACTAAATTGAATTTTGGGTGTTATTTTTCAGACTGTTGTCCTCGTTTTATTGTTGTTATTTGTAACATAACGTTTTGGCCGCTGTATCGTCCAGACTTTCTCAGGTGTCCCTTGTTTATCTGTCTATGGAAATGATTTAGCCAGGGAAATCATTTTAAAAGTTTGACTGTTGATCAAACAAAGCGTTCAAGAAATAGGAAGATGTTATTCATGTAATGACGTCATTGTTTTTCACGCCTAGCAATCCAAGAAGCTTCACGGGAAATTTATCGACAAGCGTCAGGAGATGAATTTAAAACGTAAAATCTAATTGCATCAGTTATTCTTGATATTTCTAAAGTAATTTTCTTTAAAAACAATTTAATTTAGCCTTTTCAATTATTGGTTCCCAGATTATGCTCATTTCCATAGATGGTCTATTAAAGAGGTCAACATGGCTGAAAATAGGTGCCTCTTCTTTGAGATGTCTTCTTTTCCAGTGACCATCCTTATCGATTATTTTAACTTCATCTCACAAAGGTTGATTGTTTCCCTTTTCTTTCCATATATAGTCAGCCATACATATATTTTTTATTTCCCCTTCGTACAAACGGTAAACTAAATTGAATTGTTTTAAATAGAACTCTTTGATCAATTAATTAGGTGTAAACAAATAACTGTTGTTTAATTGAATTGTTAGTGACACATAGCAATATTGTAACTACTTCACTGTGTGCAAGTGAATAATTAATATTGAATAGAATTACAAGTATGAGATAGCAATAGCTGAAATTAGGTAGAAACAAAAGCAATACAAGAGTGCATGCAAAATTACCAATAAACAATGAGTGCGAACGAATTACCGTTGCTGAATTGTGACTGTTAAATAACAATACTTGAGGCCATTTAGCTGTGTCGAAGCAAATGATTGGTAGTAAACAGAGGTGACCGTGGTGTAATGGTTATCGTCGTAGGAAATGGACACGGTGACACGAGTTCAAATCCTGGCCGAGACTGATTGCATTTCACATAGCACTAATACCCTAATACTAATACAATTATTCTCCCTCCAGCTGTGTGTAAATAGTAGGGCAGACTGATTTCTTCAGCTATGGTGAGGCAACTAGTCTAGGAAAAGGAAAACTCTGAATGCAAACCTGTTAAACTCCATTTAAAAAGTGAGCTTGTGTCATATCCTGCCCGAGCGGAGGGGTTGTTAAATAGGGTAAACTGACTTGGCCCTGGAGGTGACAGTGTCTGTAAGAAGTATGAATCCAATTATTCTCCCTCCAGCTATGGGTAAATAGTAGGGCAGACTAGGTTCTTCAGCCTTGGTGGGGCAACTAGTCTAGGAGAAGGAAAACTCTGAATGCAAACCTGTTAAACTCCGCTTAAAACATGACCTTGTGTCATATCCTGCCCGAGCGGAGGGGTTGGTAAATATGGTAAGGAGTATGGATGTAACTTGCAAGACACATTCAGGTTAATTGGCCGCGCAATTACCATGATTAATTGATTTGGCATTACTTGTGTGCGATATGAACTGTTGCCTCAGTTGTAAAGTTTCGGCTCTGCAATCTGTGGTCGCTGGTTCGATCTCCAGTGGTGGAGATCACGGTATACACTGCTGATGAGGCCTAATAAGGTCGAAACAGCTGTCCAGTGCTTCCGTGTGTAAGTATTCACCGGATTTTATGGTAATTCAATTCAATAAATAGACTTCCTTGAAACCATTTAAATGTGTGCAAAAAAGACAGACACTTAACTCGGGTTCCTTTATACTAACTTATATAGTTTCAAGAAATTAATCCTAGTCAATAATACTTACCAGTTTTCGTCCAGTCGCCACTGACATCACAGTTTCCCCAGTTATTTACGTTTCATTTTCAATGAGATTTTCTTTTTTAAAAATCTGAGTTATTAATTGAATTATTTTTATTATTAATGCTGTTGGCCTATATACGTGGGGCATTCAATATGTTTCCAGACTTTTTTTGTACAGACATTTAAAATTGTTGTAGACTCTTGAAAATTCTGTATGTTATTGCTATACATCTTATGAAATGACTGACTAATTTTTATGATTTCAGGTTCAAATGAACAGCTACAGCAGCAATTGGAATACACGCTAGTAAAGCCTGATTGTCACAGCTGCTGCATTTCAAAAATGCAATCTGGACTTGAGGACACTTTAGAAGAACGATATACAATAAAATTGTGTTTTAAACCTGGAAAAAATGCCACAGAAATGTATGGAATGCTTCAGAGTGCTTTTAGACTATCTTGTATGAATCGAGCGTCAGTTTTTGACTGGCATCAGAGATTCAAAGGAGACAGGGAGTCTGTTAGGGATGATGTGAGGTGTGGGAGGAGTAAGGATGTCAATACACCACAGTTGATTGGCCAAAGGGTTAGAGTTAGGGTTACTATGTTGAGGTTTTAAGGGAGTTCAGGAAGAGATTCCGTCGAAAGAGGCCAGCACTCTTCAAATCGGGTCAGTGGCATTTCCACCAGGACAATCCACCAGTCCACAACTCCATCCTTGTCACAGACTATTTGACCAGGATGGGCATCAAGACAGTTCCTCAGCCTCTCTATAGTCCAGACCTTGCTCCCTGTCACTTTTGGTTATTCTCTAAGCTCAGAGGCTGTCGTTATGAGACTATTGAGTAGATGAAAGAGGCTGTGACGAAGGTCATTAACACGGTCACACAAGAGGACTTCCACGGGGCCTTCCAGAAGTTGTTGTATCGGTACAACAATTGCATATCAGCCGGAGGAGATTACTTCGAAATGGACTAGAGTTTCGTGTGTGTACTATCAGTAAAAGTGCCCATATAAAAAAAAGACTGGAAACTTATTTAATGATTCTCGTAAATAAGAATACTTAAAAAAGCAAACAAAATTATTCGTCTATCAGGCGCAAATATATAAGTTTTAATGTAATAAAATATTATATTGAATTAGAAAGATTAGCGAAACCAAATAAGGATTAAATAAGAACCACTATAAAATATTCGAAACTGAGGGGGAATAAAAGAACAGAACAACTAGAATGCGAGATCTTCCCATCATTCTTGGCTTTCATTGCTAAATTTTCTTTATCTAGCTATCGTAAATTACAACATACAAGTCGATCTTTTAAACACGAAAATGTTTTTACAAAACTAAGGGTCGACTTATTCAGTAAGGTTAAAATCCAAACCTTTACCACAGAACGGTCATATAGTGGAATAGTACCCCTAACAATTGATATACACCTCTTACCGTAACTGCCACAAACATTTCCGGCTTAGACTCGTATTTGCTGAACATATCAAACAAATTAACAAAGATTGATATGAAATTTGATTCAAATTAAGTAATATATAATCTCATATAATACACCGTTTTCGACAGCGGATGAATTGAGTGTAAACTAACCGGAACGTCACAGCACTCTGGCAGCCATTCTGACAACTACTGTTTGAATAATTTGATGATAGATAGTGCAATAGACTGAATTCATAAGAACATCAATTCTAACGTGTAGGATTTGCATGTTTCATATATAGAGCAAATAATCCGGATTAAAATTATGCGAGCCATTCAAGACTGGATTAATGACAATTTAAAGAAAATGGTGTTATAAAGTCTTATTGCAAGAATTTTAGCCTTATCATACGCTTTTGATACTGGTTATCACTGCCTATACTCATTGTTACAGAAGGGTTAACGCCCCTTCAGCACTCAACCAGATGGAATGCTTCATAGCTATAAACAGCCTACGATTAACGACTTCAATGGTATATTTAATAAGCTGGATCCTGTTGATGGGAAACACTTTGGCCGGCTGTGGTATCAGCAGCACGGATCTCGTCGGGTGGGTCACGTCTCTGGATACAGTAGTCAGTCGAGGAAGTCTGGCACGAGTGCCGAAGAGGCCTTGCATTCACGTTATACGGCCAAAACTGACATTCCACGAGCCTCAGGTGGCTCTTCCCCCAGGCTCTAACTCACTTTAGAGGGGCTAGGTTTATCGCCTGGTGCCTGAGGCACCCCTTTCAGGTGAATGCCGAGGGAGCCCAAGGCGTTTTGGGGAATACCGGGTGTGCCTGGGCTACTGCCCTGCGACCAGACCCACCTTAAAATGACCCTGTGCCACACTATCCGTTTGGTGGGGCGTGCGACAAATAATGTTGATTTTATAAGCTGGACCCTGTCGAGGTTGCCAAGCGCAGATGCGAGGGCTGCCTAGCATTCACGTCTTACGGCCAAAACTGATATTCTTCGAGCCTCAGTGAGCCGTCCCCCAGGCTGTAACACTCCCCGGTGGGGGGGCTAGGTTTAACACCTGGCTCCTGAGTCGCCCCGTTCTAAAGAGAAATGCTGAGGGATCTGAGGTATTTTGAGAGATATAGGCCGTGTCTGGATTACGACTCTGGGCCCGGACCCACCTTTAAAAAAAAGGCATTATTCCTCACTGGTGAGGCACGTGACAACTAACTTCGATTTAAAAAGCTGGATCTATAAGATGAGGCACACTTCAGCCGGCCGTGGTATCAGCAGCACGGATCTGGTCATGTGTGTCACGTCTCTGGATACGTTAGGATGCCGAGACTGCGTTGCGCGGGTGCCTAGGTGACCTAGCATTCACGTCACGTGGCCAAGACTGATATTTCTTTTGAGCTTATCTCAGATTTGCATAAATCTTTGACGAATCTAATTGTTATACAGAAAAATACGGCTGCTTGTATTTTCCCTCGGTCTAATGGCCTTAATCATCCTCATCATCATCATCATGTTGCGCCGCCAGCGCGGATATCCCTGACCCTCTCTCGCCATTTCTCCCTATCATTCATCGCCTCCGGCAGGTCTTCAGGGTTACATCCTGTGTCCTCACATAGTTGCTGTATGTAGGTTCGTGCTGGTCGTCCCACTCTTGCACATCCATATGTGGGGGTCCACAGGAGTACATCGCTTATGAGCTCGTCCTTGCTTCTCCAGCAGTGTCCTGCGTGTCTGGTTCGTCGAACTTGTATAGTTTTCGTGATGGGGGACAAGTGTCCGTATAGTTGGAGTCACGTGGGGTGTTGTCGCCAGGACTTGTTTAATACTGCTCTCAACATTCTTGTGTAATTTCCGTCCAGCCTCCTCTCCAGCCGCTTCGTAAGCGTCCATGTGGTGCATCCATATAGCAGTATCGACACAACCGCTGCCTAGAAGAAACTGCGTTTCATTTTATCAGTTAGGTCCGACTTCCATATGATCGAGAGCCTATCGATAGCTGTCCATGCCTTCGTCAGTCGTGTGTCGATGTCGTTTTTGGTTGATGAGACGCTACTTCCTAGGTAGGTGAATTTGTCGACTAGTTTCAGAGAGGCTCCGTCTAGTGTGGCAATGTTGCCCGTTTGGTTGTAACACATATATTCAGTTTTGTTTGCATTGACATGGAGGCCAATGCCAGCTGCGGCTCGTTCCAGACTATGTAGTAGTGTCTCTGCTTGATTAGGCGTATTCGCTAGTATCGCCATGTCATCAGCGTAGTCGGCGTCCGTGATTGTTTTTGCGGGGTACCTTTTGCTTCTTCTCTTAGTCAGCTCGAAGCCATTTTCTCTGATTTTGTCGATCGAAGTCCTAAGCACATAGTCTAGACAGATGATAAAGAGGTACGGGGCTAGTGTGTCTCCTTGTAGTACTCCTGCAACAATGTCGAAGTATTCCGTGTCTCCATCTGGTGAGCGTACTTTCACTTTGGTGTTTCTGTAGAGAATCATTATCGCTGCTACTGTTTCTTTTGGTAGACTGTATGCTAGTAGGATTTGCTCCATCTTCCCTCTGTGTATGGAATCGAAGGCCTTGGTAAAGTCGACAAATAGTAATGTCGCCTGAAAGTTTTTTGCCCGAACGCCTTCCAGGATTCTACGGATGGTCAGCATTTGTGAGGTTGTGGATCTATTTCTCCGGAAGCCATTTTGGTTTTTCCTAAGGATGTTGTCTGTTTTGGGTTCTATGCGGTTTCGCAGTAGGGCATTGTAGATTTTGGCTGCTATGGATGTAAGTGTTATCCCTCGGTAGTTCTTGGCTAGTCCGAGGTCGCCTTTTTTAGGGAATGGAAGGATGCATCCCTTCGTCCATCTCTCTATCCTATTTTGACTATAGACTGCGTTGCATTGCCGGAGCAGTATATCGTCGAATTGTCTAGTCTTCCACACTTCTGGGGGGATCTCGTCTAGCCCTGCCGCTTTCCTATTTTTAATTCTTCTGAGAACTGAGTCGAGTTCTTCTTTGGTGAAAGGACCTAGTTTTACGTCTAATTGCTTGCTAATAATTCTGGTGATCGGTTCATCCGTTATTTCCGGTGGGTTTCCTAGTAGATTTTTGAAATGCTGTTCCCACAGTTTTACTCTTTCTTGTTGGCTTGCAGCTTTCAATTTTGCCTTGGCTGTGCTCTTCCTTCCACTTACTTCGTTTATTGTTTGCCAGGCTATCCTGGATTGTCTGTCTTCCACCGAGTCTCTAATCTTATCTATCTGATTTTGTATGTATTCTGCCTGTTCTTTTAAGTATATTCCTGTTAATTGATGTTGTGCCTTTTCTAGTTCTCGTGCATTTGTGTTTGTTGGGTTCTTTTGATAGCTTTTGGAGGCAGTCTTCACAAGTGTACGTTTTTCTCTAACCGCTAGCGTTTCCCAAGGGGCTCTATATTTAGTTCTAGGTTTTGTTGGAATACACTTTGCTGCCGCCTCAAGGTGTGCTTCTACAAAATTTTCATATTCGTCATTTGGGGTACCTATTTCTGCCTTCTCTTGTAGTGCTTCGAATCTGTTTCTTAATTCCAATGCATATTTATCTCTAATATCTCTGTTGTTGAGTAGGGCCCAGTCATAGTGCTTGGTTGTCGCTTTACGTGTGGCGTTTTTTCGTAGGCTTAGTCGTACTTTGGCCGTAACTATTCGATGATCGGAGGACACACCCTCGAAAGAGGAGTATGCCTCGCAATTCATCGCACTGTTTTTCCATTTCCTGTTTATAAGGACGTAGTCTATCTGTGCTTTACTCTTATTCGCGTATGTGTAGGTCCATAATTTCCCCTCCCTTTTTTGAAAGTTTGTATTGAGGCATGTTAATCTATTTTCTATCATGAAATCCATTAGATGCTGTCCATTCCTGTTTGACGCGTAGTGTAGGCTGTATTTGTTGTGTCCTTTTTTCCCGATTTGTGCATTCATATCTCCGCCAATGACTAGCAGGTTGTGTTTCGGAATGCTACGTACTAGGGAGGATAGATCTTCGTAGAAGGTGACTATTTCGTTTTCTTCGCTAACATTGGTAGGGCTGTAGCAGGAGATAATTGTTGCTTTGGGGTTGCCATTAAACGTTGCAGCCATCATCCTAGGTTGTATTCTCTCAATGCTGTTCAGTGTTTTTAACGCTCTTGGTCCTAGAAGTATTATCACCCCTCCTACCGATGCGTTGACAGAGTTTTTCCATGCCGATACAGTCACCATCATCCATCCATTCCCAGTTTCGTGATACTTGATATCTTCGGTGTGCGTGTATCGGTGCTCTTGTATGCAAATTATGTCTATCTTATGTTCTACGGCTGATGCAGTTAGCTCTGATAGTTGACCTATTCTATTTAGGGTTCTCACGTTAAATGTCGCTATCTGTATTGTTTGTTTGCATTTTAGTAGTTTTTGTTTGAGTTTGAGATCTGTAGCTGTAGCAGGGCTCCAACCTCAGCAGGACGCGCCCCTTTTTTACCCGCGCGAAGAGCGATGCGGTTTATGGATCTGGTTTGAGTACGAGTCATGGTTATCTTTCGATGCCTGTTTTTGTTCGCATCTATAGAAGCCACTCTTATAGATGAGCAGCAGTAGTTCCCCGATCGAACTGACAATCCTGAGCGTTAAGCCGCAAGACTCACACGTACATCATGCTGCTTCCCATGTGTACGCGGTAGTAAGTAAAAAAAAAAAAAAAATAAATAAATAAAAAATAAAAAAAATTAAAAAAAAATATATATAAAAAAAAAAAAATTTAAAAAAAAAAAAAAAAATTAAAAATTTTTTTTTTTTTACCTTAAGTTTTAACTTAGTTAAAGTCCAGGACTGCTGGATGTTAAAATTCAAAGAAATTTTGGGGTATATTTCATGGTCATCTAGTGGGGTGGACAGAGAGAGAGAGAGAGAGAGAAAGAGAGAGGAGGAGTCAACTCTTTTATGGCTTTCGTCTTTAGCACGTGTTAGACTACATTTGAGGTGTTTTGGATTTTTTTTTCTTCCTTTCTTTTCATTGGTGGGGGCAATTTTGGGGTTTTCTTTAGCAAATTTAGAAGTTCGTCTTCCAAAAGTAAAGTTTTTCCTGAAAATTAAGTCGCATAAGTCTTCATTCTTCATTTAAACAACACAGAATACAGCTGAGATTTAAGACATTACTATTTTAAATCAAATGTGCATTTTTAAATGAATAGTTTAGTAGAATAAATTTACTGACCTCTGTGAAAAAACTTCTGGAAACGGAATCACTTCCAAACGTATGCATACTATTTCAACAAATGAAGGATTGAATTATTACTAATTTTGATAGTATTTATATTAAAGGTTCCACTCCTATATCATGGTCATCTAGTGGTGGACAGAGAGAGAGAGAGAGAGAGAGAGAGAGAGACACAGAGAGAGAGAGAGAGAGAGAGAGAAAGAAAGAGAGAGGAGGAGTCAACTCTTTTATGGCTTTCGTCTTTAGCACGTGTTAGACTACATTTGAGGTGTTTTGGATTTTTTTTTTCTTCCTTTCTTTTCATTGGGGGGCGGGGGGCAATACGCATGAAATTATCTCTTCTACCTTCATGAATATGTTATATAACATTCTGTAAATAAATAAACACATGAGCTAAATTTGAAATTCCTACAATTTCTACAATCAACGCTTAGACTGTAAGACCAGAAAAAAACATGTGACAAGTTTATGCTATGAAAGCGAGTCATATACGAAAACTCAATGATGACGTAATTTTAGATTCATTTTGATATTATCAAAAATGCCTGATTTATTATGTTGGTTATATTCCCTGCGGAGTATCTGATCCGTTAGAGCATTCAAAATATAACGAAATATTAGAAGCTTGTGAGAAACATTTTTCTGGTGTTTAAGTAAAGTTGACGACCTTAGTCGAGGGTGACCCGAAGGCTCCCTTTTCAATAGCTACTTCACCGTGGTGTTGGGAAGGGCGCTACTCTATTCCCTGGATTGCTCCACTTTACCCTTGATCTCTACATTATAATGCTGAGTGTTACGCAAGGCGATATCAAGTACCATTTTTTGAGTCTTTGGTATGAACTCAACCTGGGATTGAACCCCGGTGTATCAGACCATTGGCGAACACTTAACTCATTAGGTCAATAAAGTAATCTAATTATTTTTATTGCTTATTTTTAAAGTAATGTCTATTTTGACGTTTAAGTTTGTCTTGAATACCGTTTTATTATTATTGATTCTTCTTCGAGTTGTTTAATGTATCAGTAAATTTTCTGTAGAAATCTTTCTTTTAAAAACACTTTAAATCTAACTTTATTTTTACAATTAATATATTTCAAGAAAAGTTAGGACTTGATTTATTTTAAAATAAGTTAAATTTCAATTAGAATATTTGGTCATTAAAACATTATCAGAGATTATTGACACAATATTCATTATCTTCCTACAGAGCAATCAACGGCAATAAGTGTTACTATTGGAGACTATCGATATTGACAAAAATTCTATATAATAATTGATGCTCTTTCGAAAGCAGCAGGTGTACTCACAAATTCGTTTGATATTTTTTATATTATTTGAGGCTCTATATTATATTAATCTAATATTCAATATCTTTCTATCTTATACGCGGAGAAAAACGCTGAGCAACAAGTCTTATACCACTCTTTTTTTTTTTTTTTTTTTTGAGGTTTGAAAATATTGTGTGTGTAAACTAGTTTCCAGCTCATCACCAGCTGCGCGCAGATTGATTGAAAATCACAGGTGTCTTCATCCTACTTATGTTCATACTTCTTGATTTCAACTCAGCTAAATCAATAGACGATGTCCTATCTTCGTATAATTTTTCTAGGGTTGGTTGCTTCGTTGGTTGTTTTCTTTTATGTCGTATCCACCAACCCTTTTCGGATCATTTAACGCTGAATTAAATCTTAAGCAATCCAGTTTAGTATAAGTATAGTTTTTGCTTACAATCAGTTAAAACAATTCAGTTGAATGTCAAAACTGTTCTATTTCAAAATATTCAGTTTAGCATTAGTACACAGTTTAGTTCTATTTAAAAATTGCTCAGTCGGCTGGGGCTGTAGAATACACTGACTGTACCTCTGCATTATGACGACTAAACTGAGTTTGAGTCTCCATCAAATTGTACTATATATATATATATATTATTTCTAATCGTATACTTTGTTGGTAACTTTATTTTTAGGCCTGTGAGAGGTCATGTTTAACGCAGTTAAATATTTTCAACTTTTGCTATGCAACACAAATGATTTTATGTATTAAACAGTTTCAGATATTGTTCTCAAAAACTAATAGTTATTTTTAATAGTAAACAATTATTTACACACAGTTAAATGGTTTCAAGTATTGCCATCTAAAACTAATAATTCTATTAGATATTGACCCTTTGTATACAGGTAAATGGTTTCAAATATTGCAGGCTTAGTGCAATTGGCCCTCAGCCATCCCCTTCTATCACGTTTAAGAAAAGATAAGGTTGGGTATTTGTCAACCACTGGAGCAATTTAAAGAATACGGTTGGGGCAAAAATATAGATGCTTAGACTTGACATCACCAGCCGTATAAATGGATCAGGCTTCTCCGACCAACCATCTAACCCAGTAAGGCCCAAGGTTAACTGTTAACGGTCACGTGACCACTTTCGTTGCCTGGTCTCGAACTGCCCAGCAACCAAGATTAGGTCTTCAAGCAGAAGGCGTCGTTGGTGGGGATTTTATTCTCAACTGAGGCGCTGTCGCTGTATTCTACAGAGCAACCGACTGAGCCGTATGGTCGCTTACTAAGGATTAGGATTTGTTGTTTATAATTGAAAATAAATGTCGATTGAATGTAAAGAATTATTGAAACTATATAAATATTTATCCAACCTCTTTGCAGGAGCAGGATTTGATACCAGATTAGTTTTCAGCGGAGTTGAACAGGTTTGAATTCAAAGTTTTCATTCTCCAAGATCGGTTGTCATGCCATTGTTAAAGATTTCATTCTGCCCTAATATATTAAGAATTTTATAGAGAATACAACAATTGCATAAGGGTAAGACCGCCACCCAACGAGTGTCCTGCATATGACTCTGAACAATCTGATGGTTAGGCTCCAGTAATGCTGGAGCTTTGGGAAATGCAGAGTACTTCTTCATTGCCATTGCTCCAAGGTCCACTCTGTCCCGGAGTGGTAGCACCTGATAGGGTCATATCTATGAGTCAAATAGAACTAAACGGCACACTTATGCTATACTGAATTGTTTGAAACATAACTGTTTTTCGGCATTGAAACTATGTACTTATGCTAAACTGAATTGTTTGAAATAGATCTGTTTTGTCATTTAACTATGTATAAACAAAAATCTATTCTTATTCTAAACTGAATTGTTTGAAATTTAGTTCGGCGTTAAATAACCGGAAAAGAGTTGATACGGCGTGAAACAAAACAACCAACCGACCAATCAATCGGGTTAGATCTGTTTGTGTTGGCTTATGGGAAAACAACAGTTTTTTAAAACATTTTTAAGACAGGTTGGATTAATATTTATTTCTCATTAGCATATTTTCTTTACACAGTGTGTGTGTGTGTGTGTGTGTGTGTGTGTGTGTGTGTGTGTTTCCTCTTAATTATTTAATTCATTTTTACTTTTTTTTCTGGAATGAATGAAAGGTGGGCGTATATTCAGAAACAGTTGAAGGAGATGGTTTGTGCTAAATCTTAATTTATTTTCCTTATAACTGGAGGTATTTATCACAATAAATTAAATTTCCGTTGCTTCTTTTTTTGCACACACCACTTTTTTCCCTTTTAACTTTTGGAATTTTTTCTTCTTCTCTCATCGTTTGTTCATTATTTATATCATAGCGTTTACTTCGACGATTTTTTTTTTATCTTCCATTTTTCTTGTCAGTTTCCTTAAGGAATACTTGAGTGTATCCTCCCTCATACATACCGACTATTTCTCCATCGATGTTAATTATGGCGATTAAACAATCAGTGAAATTAGATTTATTTCCCTTTTATTTACATATGAAAAACAAAAGGTTTTGACTCGAACTCAGGCTTTCACATACAACGGATAGCAGGAGGTAAAATGATATGAAACTGATATTACTTTCTTCTACTTGACTAGAGTGTTTTTATGCTTCTTCTTGATCGATACAGATACTACCCTCTGATCCCAGGCAGAATTTGCGTTCCATGTTGAATCTTATCATTTTTTCAAGCGATCTAATACCCTTAGTGCACGTTTTATTTCCTTTTTGATCTTTAATTTAATTTGTGTGTGCACAAGTATGTATGTATTTAGATGTATATATATTGTTGGATCCAATGGAATCCATGAGGATCCTGAATCTTTCGTATAGTTTATATGTGTATGTTATGTAACTCTCAGCTGAGTGATAGAAACCACTCTCCAATTCTCGAAAAATTCACCGTGCCATACTGACCGAGAGAGCTACAAGTCATGATCAAAAATTAAAGGCTAAGCGATAAGGAGCACGCTTCTATTTGTCTCCACAAATATCTTACTTTGAAATCTAGTGAATACAACTTCGTGAATGTAGAAAATACAAATATACATATATATATATATATATATATATATGTGTGTGTGTGTGTGTGTGTGTGTGTGTGTGTGTGTGTGTTTTACTGAATTTCAGAAAGGAAGCTGGATCACAAAGAATATTCGAATTATTATTCTCATCTTTATTGTTATACTCACATCGTTTAAATCGATATATCTTTCAGTGCATCATGTCAATCTCGAGGGACTACACCGAACCTCAAACTGAATCCTCTATTGAATCCACGGAGGTAGTTTGTTCTGATTCTATTAACTTTGACTTGGTACAAGTGTTAAACTATAGTACGAATTCCTTATTTTTAACTTGTGGTCAGGATTGAAACTGCAATCACTAGATTATTTCACTGAAAATCACTTTTCGACTAAATGCTACATCCGTTGCGCTATGTGCCCTGCTCTCTCTCACTCTTTCTGTCTCTCTATTTATCTCTTTCTCTCTCTCTCTCTCTCTCTCTCTCTATATATATATATATATATATATATATATATATATAGTGTGACCTCCCCAAAAACAGAACCCATATATTTTTGACTGAAATTCATAAATTTAATTCTAGGCTTTTCTTTTTTTTTCAGGATATGAAGTAGACACTGTCCATGATAAATTGGGACCAACATGTCCAGAAGTTCGAGTGTACAAAATTAGAATTATTTTGCTTTATTTTTGTAGAAGTAATAAAAAAGTTTATGGATTCTGTTTTTTTTTTTTTTAGGGTCAACCTTTAAAATAATCTTGTGTTTAGACTGTTAAGTGGCAATCCAAGGTGAATTGAGTGCTCCATGTCAATGGCAATCGAGTATATAATTCATTTCAGATTAAAAATATATGGAAACTCAAAGGCAAAGCAAAACACTTTTTTTTTTATATATATTCAACGGAAAAAAAAATTCAATTCAGTGGTTCCATGATAAATCTATTTCGGGTAAAATAACCATCTTAAGATGGAGATAATATATTTGTGCTTAAAATATCGTGTAGGCATCCCTAACTTGTTTTCCGCTCGTTTAAGATATCTTTATATGTTAATATTGAAGTCTTTGCCTTCATTCTATTTTATTTTAAAGAATTCGTTAGCAATAATTTACATTGTAATTTGTTGCTGTTTTTTTTTTTTAACCCATGAGTACTGGACGATGTTCCTAGTGAGTTGAGAATTAGTTAAAAAGAACCCGCCAAAAAAGAAAAGCCTATAATTAAAGTAAAGTTAACATTTGATTTCTAATTTTTTTAAAAATTACTGCAGGTGTTGAATATTCGATCTATAATTTAATCAGTAGAACCCTCGCTGTAGGAGCAAAAGACTGTTATTTATATTTTTGAAAAAGGACTGTCAGTTCATTATAGGGAGAATGGTAAGTCATGACCTAAATTTTGGGGATGACCGAAACCACCGCCTCCGCCTTTCGGTGTGGGATTAAAGATTTATAAATTATATTTCTTGATCGAATTAAAATTATAATTCACGTATCTTTGTTTTTGATACCGGACAAGTGGGAAGCTATAACATTGGCAATAAAGTGAGTTTGATTATTTTGTGCTCGCTTGTTTGTTTTTTCATTTCCTTCGTATTTTCATTTTTGCCAACGTTTTCTGAGACGCCTGCAACGCCATATTTCTTTCCTTTTTGCCAGAGCCCTATATTTCATTTTTTTTGTTTTTTTCTTTCTATAATTTTTCGAAACCAGTAGAGAAAGAAAGAAAGAAAGAAAGAAAGGAAGAAAGAAAGAAAGAAAGAAAGTGAGAAAGAAAGAAAGAAAGAAGGAAAGAAAGAAAAATATTTTGACAGAAAATCAGAAAAGAATGGTGATATGAATAATAAAGAAAGAAAGAAAGAAATCTGAAGGTAGGTACACATACAAAATGAAAGAAGGAAACGAAAGAATATAGAAAGATACAAAAAGAAAAAAAATAGAAAAAAAATTAGAAAGAGAGCAATTAGTTAGCAAAATCATAAAATAATTATTGTTTAACGTGAAACAAACTAAGAAAAAAAGAAAGAAAGAAAGAAAGAAAGAAAGAAACAAAGAAACAAAGAAACAAACAAACAAACAAAATCAGATGGAGAAACACTTAATAAAGAAAGGAAAAAACAAAGAAATATAAATATATACGAACAGAACCGAAATAGATAAGTAAAGAAAGAAAGAAAGAAAGAAAGAAAGAAAGAAAGAAAGAAAGAAAAGTTTAGAAAGAGAGAAATATTCACATAGAAAACCAGAAACGAATGATTATGCAACAATAAACAAATAAATGAATTAATTAATAAACAAAGACAGAAAGAAATAAAAAAGAAAAAAAAGAAAGAAAGAAAGAAAGCTGATAAAAAGGAATGAAATAAGGTGTGATAGAAAAAAAAAATGAAAACAAAAGAAAGAAAGAAAGAAAGAAAGAAAGAAAGAAAAAAAGGAAGAAAGAATATGTTTCCCCCCAACAAATTTTTTTTTTGAAAGAATTTGATCCAAAAAAGCAAAACAAACAAATAAATAAGCTAAAAGAATCACGTGAAAGAAAGAAAGAAAGAATGTTTTACCCCAAAAAATGTTTTTGAAAGAATTTGATCAAAAAAAGCAAAACAAACAAATAAATAAGCTAAAAGAATCACGTGAAAGAAAGAAAGAAAGAAAGAAAGAAATAATGAAAGAAAGAATGTTTTTACCCCAAAAAATGTTTTTGAAAGAATTTGATCAGGAAAAGCTAAACAAAGAAATAAATATGTTAAAAGAATCACGTGAACTAAATAAATAAAGAAAGAAATAAAGAAAGAAAGAAAGAAAAAGAAAAAAAGAAAAAGAAAGAAAGAAAGAATGTGATCCCCCCCCCAAAAAAAAGAAAACAATTTTTTTGAAAGAATTTGATCCAAAAGAAGTAAATAAAAATAATCGAATTAGAGAAGCCAAGTAGGAAAAAAAATTGACATTTTGTTTTCAAATGTAATGCATGCATTCTAACTTATGAATAATATTAACGAAGATGCACAAATTGAAACAATAAACATATATACAACAACAACAAAAACAACAACAACAACAACAAAATGTATAATATGAATCAATAATAATAATAATAATAATGATAATAATAATTTGGAGTGCATTAAATTGAATGCTAAATTAATGTTGCGAGTCATATGCCGGGTAACAACTGAAGTTTTTTTTTTTTGTTTTGTTTTGTTTTTATTTTGTTTTGTTTTCCTTTTTTAAAATCTAATCCCAGCAATAAATATTACAATGACATTGCTTTTCTTCCTACTACGCATGCTCACAATAATCTTGTTGTTTATGCTGAAAGTTGAAAAAAGATGGCGAACCCTTAAAAAAACCCTAAAACAAAGCAAAAAAAAAAAAATAGTGAACACGAAAAAAGAAAGTCAATTAACTGGTTTCCGTTCGATGGACAGGGTAATGAATAACATGTATGGACACATATCTTTTTTAAAAATCAAGCAATAATACTAACTATAAACTTTATCATTATGTAAATTTAACTGCCCAGTCGTTTAAGGAGTAGGTTTTCCGTCATGTCATATTGAAAGTATTGGCTATCGTTAAATAATTTAAGTTTTGAAACAATCAGCCGGTTCGATAGTTAGTGGGGCACCCACTTGGGAAAAAGTGCTATTTTAAGTTGTGGCAGCCATACTAGTACTGGTTCACAATTTCCTAATGCCGGTGTATTGGGTGTTTCCAGTATTTCAATATTCGCATTTTTTCAGCGGGAAATGCAAATTCAATTATAAAGATGGTAATAATGTTGAAATACTGGGGAAAAAAGGAATTTTTTTATCATATTTACCAACCCCTCCGCTCAGGCAGGATATGACACAAGGTCAATTTCTAAGCAGAGTTTAACAGGTTCGAATTCAGAGTTTTCCTTCTCCTAGACTAGTTGCCTCACCAAGGCTGAAGAACATAATCCCTCCTACTATTTACCCATAGCTGGAGGGAGAATAATTGGATTCATAGCTTTCCCAAGGGTATTAGTGCTATGTGAAATGCAATCAGTGTCGTCCAGGATTTGAACTCGTATCGTCGTGTTCCATTCCTACGATGATAACCATTACACCTCGGGCACCTCCAAAGGAATTTTTTTATACACCATTATTTCATCCGATTGTTAGTGGCAGATTGAAAAAAATGTCCTTTTGCATCGCCATCTAAAATACTTCGCTGAGTATAGCCGTTAGAAATTTGAGCCCTGTGTGCTACATGAACCACAGCTTAATGAAGTCGGGTTAACAGGGAAATCAATCAGCGAATCCTAGAACCAGCTGGTGGGATAGTTTTTCTTTCCATTTTCTTTCTCATCATCATCACGGATTTCCCTGCCACTCATCCCTATCGTCTATCCTGTGTCAGCACAGAGCCGTTGTAGATAGGTTCTAGCTGGTCACCCTACACTTGCTCGTCCGTGTGAAGGGGTGCACAGGAATACATCGCTTATGAGCTTGTCCTGACTTCTCCAGCAGTGTCCCACATGTCTTAATCGTCTAATTTTGATAGTTTTCGAGATGGGTGGTAGGTGTCCTTACAGCTACTGGTTTGTGAGATGCTACTTCCCAGTCTTGTTCGGTACAGCTCGCAGCATCCTTGTACAAGTGCCGTCAAGCTTTCTCTCCATACACTTTCTCAGCGTTCATGTGCATCCGTACAGCAGTACTGACGCGAACGCTGCTTAGGAAAAAATATACTTTATTTTATCTGACTGTTCATATTTCTATATGACTGATTGTCTATCGAGGGCTGTACATGCCATCGCTAGTCGCGTGTTGATTATATTTCCAGTAGATGAGACGTTACTTCGGTGAAAGGTGAACTTATCCACAAGTCTCTATTAAGAGAGCTGATATCACTTTGTTTGACTACTTTGTGGTTTGGATTCTTTGTTTAATAGCATATCAATCTTCTTAGGTTATTTAACGCCAAAACCATCCTTCTAGAAGAACAGTAGTGTTACTATTTAACCCACCACGGGGAGGATAACGGGTTTCATACGTTTCTCAAGGGTATTTGTCCAAAAGTTCAACATAATACTGCGACTGGAGCTCGAACGCGCTTTCTACGATTCTGCAGTCTAATGCTCTAACTAGTACACAACAAGGACACCCACCTTTTATTTTCTCTCTGGTTCCCGGTAACTGTATAATCTAAAAGATGCGTTCTTTTACCTTTTTTTCTTTCCTCTTTTGTGAATTTGAAGAACTACGAGGATCGTTAAATAAGTTTCCAGACATTTTTTCGTATGGGCACATTTATAGTACACACAGGAAACTTTAGTCCCCTTCGAAGTGATCTTCTCCGGGTGCAATGCACTTCATATACCATTCCAACAACTTCTGGAAGGCCCCATGGAAGTCCTTTTGTGTGAGCGTGTCAATGACCTTCGTCACAGCCTCTTTCATCTCCTCAATTGTCTCATAAAGACAGCCTCTAAGCTTAGGGAATAACCAAAAGTCACGGGAAGCAAGGCTGAGGAACTGTCGTGATGCCTATCTGGGTCAAATAGTCTGTGACAACGAGGGAGTTGTGGACTTGTGTATTGTCCTGCTGGAAATGAACTGACCCGATTTGAAGAGTGCTGGCCTCTTCCGACGGAATCTCTTCCTGAACTCTCTTAAAACCTCAACATAGTAAACCTAACCCTATCCCTTTAGCCAATCAACTCTGGTGTATTGACTTCGTTACTCCTCCCACACCCTCTATTCATCTTTCACAGACTCCCTCTTATGCCACTCAAAAACTGATGCTCGATTCATGCAAGATGCTCCAAAAGCAGTCTGAAGCATTCCATACGTTTCTGTGGCATTTTTTCCTAGTTTAAAACACAATTTTATTGCATATTGTTCTTCTAAAGTGTCCTCACGTCCACATTGCATATTTAAAATTCACCAGCGGTGACAATCAGGCTTTAGTAGGGTGTATTCCAATTCTTCGAGTAGCTGTTCATTTGAACCTGAAATCATAAAAATTGGTCAGTCATCTTATACGATATATAGCAATAACATACTGAATTTTCAAGAGTCTACGACGGCAATTTTAAATGCCTGTACAAAAAAAGTCTGTGAACTTATTGTAGGCACCTCGTAAGTCTGGTTTTCTGGCCGGGATTACGTGATCGACTTGTATCTCAATATCCCATAGAATTTAATTCGTCCCATTCTCTAGTACGAATTCTGATTTGCGAATATACCATTTTGTGTATTAATATTATTTTTTTTTTCTTTTCCTTCTTTTCAGAGAATGAAAGAAGAAAAGAATTAGAAGAAAATGGAGGAGGAGGAAAGGTGTTTTTCTTTCTTTATCGATGGCTGGTGCTTAATGTTTGGTTGGATTTGTTTTGGTCTCATTTCGTTTTATGACTCAACAACTATTTTACATTATTAATGCCAAATCCATTTATTACATAAAACAGTTCTTTTTCAAACAGTTCAGTTTAGTATAAGTATAGTTTTTTTTGTTTACGCATTGTTAAATGTTTAAAAAAAGACTTCTATTTCAAACAATTGCTTTTAGCACAAGTACACAGTGTCAACCTCAAAAACAGATCAATTTCAAACAATTCAGCTTAGCATACAAAACATTTCATTTCAAACAATTCGATTTAGAGTAAGTACACAGTTGAAATGCCAAAACAATCCTATTTCAATTAATTCAGTTTAGGATAAGAACACAGCTTAGTTCTATTTGACCCATAGATATGACCCTATCCGATGTTACCACTCCTGGCTATGAAGGGGTACTCCTCGTTTCCCAAAAAGTGGTGGGTTCCTCGTGGTGTAATGGTTAAAGGTGATGGACAGCAGAATCGTAGTAAGCGAGTTCGTACTCCGGTCGCGCTATTACGTTCACTTTCGGGCAAATACTCTTGGGAAAGGTATGAACCCCTTTATCTTCCCAGCTCTGGGCTAAATAGTACCACTACTGTTCTTGTAGGAGAATGGCTTTGGCATAAAATAACCTACAAAAGTTGATATCATATTTACCCGACCCCTCCGCTCGAGCAGGATATGACACAAGGTCAATTATTTAAGCGGAGTTTAACAGGTTTTATTTCAGAGTTTTCCTTCTCCTAGACTAGTTGCCCCACCAAGGCTGAAGAACCTAGTCTGTCCTACTGTTTACACATAGCTGGAGGGAGAATAATTAGTTCATACCTTTCCCAAGGGTATTAGTGCTATGTGAAATGCAATCAGTCTCATCTAGGATTTGAACTCGTGTCGCCGTGTCCATTCCCTACGAGGATAACCAAAACACCACGGGCACAAAGGTTGACATGCCACTAAACAAAGAAACCAACAACCAACTCTTTTCCCAAAGCTCCAGCATAAATGGAACCTCACCATTAGATTGTTTAGTGTCATAACAGGACACTCGTTGCGAGTGGGGGTGGGTCTTATTTCTCTACGGAGATGCTGTCGATGTATTCAACAGCCCCAGTCTACTGAGTACGGTGCTTACCGTGTGATTCATATGTTCACGTTCATAAATTCAAATTAATTTTCCACCACAGTCTCCGGTTATGTCAGACGTATATTAATGATTAAAATGACATTTGCTTTTGTTGGAAATTCTTTTTTTTTAATACTTTTTTTTTCTTTTTTCATTTTCATTCACATTTTCTTCTTTTTTTCTTTAATTTTTTTTTTTACTGATTCATTTATTATTCATTATCATTTTTTTTCTTTTCGTCAATGTTTCCGCGCGTATTTTCATTTTTATTCATTACTTCCCAAGTTTTACACAATTTATTTTTAATAACATGTTTTTTATATCAGTTCTACATCCCATGGTTGAATTACGTTTGATTTATATATTCATTGCATTAAATTTCGTCTTTGTTTAAATACATCCCATTTGTAATAGATAATCTCTTAGACGTTAAAGAATATAATTATTGATTCATTTAAGAATATACTTATTGATTTGTTTAAGAATATACTTATTGATTCAGTTGGCGTGAGTGGAATAATATCTCACATTGCTGTGAGGAGGAGATTTAAAAGAATAGGTCATTTGTTCAAGGGAGTAGGGTTGAAAAATATCCCACTTGGCTGTGGGGAGTTTATATTAATAAATGTGACGAGCAAACGAATTAGCGAAATTATGATATATATATATATATATATATATATATATATATATATATATATATATATATGTGTGTGTGTGTGTGTGTGTGTGTGTGTGTTTGTGTGCGTGTGCGCGTCTTGTCTATATGTTTAAGCATATATGTATATATTGAGAGAGAGAGAGAGAGAGAGAGAGAGAGAGAGAGAGAGAGAGAGAGAGAGATTTCCATGCAAGACATAAGCGTCATTTTTTGTGCCAAAAAGAGACTCCTAGAAGCTGTAAAAAACTGTGTCTTTCTTGATCAATCAGCTTAAGACGTTTGTCTTTCTTTGAGATAGTAGACGATAATATTCAAAGTGTCTCACAGAACTTTGAAAGATCTCAGCCCAAAATAATTTAAGAAATATTTTCCCTCTAAGATTATTAAAAATACATTTTTACCAATTAGAATCATAGATAAATTTGATCTAACTGTTACATTTTTATCTAAGTCAAAGTCTATCGAAATTCTATCAAAAAAGCAATAGAATAGATGCACCTTCTATATGTATTTGATATTTCTCTAAAGCTGTACTTTTTATCATTGTTTCTATTGAGTGGATTTTAACATGAGATTCCCTCAGAATGTATTTAATATTAACATCGCTTATCTATTTCTAAACGCGAGAATATATATTTTTTACGTTTGCCTCTTTGATAGAGCTGATCTTGAAAATATACCTTTCATTACTGTTGATCATTTTATATATATATATATATATATATATATATATATATATATATATATATATATATATATAGACGGCAATTACACAAGAATGCTGCGTGCAATCTTGAACAAGTCCTGGCGGCAACACCCCACAAGACACCAACTGTACGGCCACCTGCCTCCTATCACGAAAACTATTCAAGTTAGACGAACCAGACATGCAGAACACTGCTGGAGAAGCAGGGACGAACTCAGAAGAGATGTACTCTTATGGACCCCCACACATGGCCGTGTAAAAGCAGGACGACCAGCACGAACATACATTCATCAGATATGTGAGGATACGGGATGTTGTCCAGAAGACCTACTTAGGGCGATGAACGATAGGGAGGATTGGCGAGAGAGGGTCAGGGATATCCGTGCTACCAGTGCGACATGATGATGGTGATGATGATATATACGAAGATCATTAAATAGTTTCCAGACTTTTTTCGTATGGGCACTTTCATTGATAGTACACTCATGAAACTCTAGTCCCCTTCGAAGTAATCTTCTCCGGCTGCAATGCACTTGTTGTACGGTTCCAACAACTTCTGGAAGGCCCCATAGTAGTTCTCTTGTGTAAGAGTGTCAATGACCTTTGTCACAAGCTCTTTCATCTCCTCAATTGTCTCATAACGACAGCCTCTCAGCTTAGGGAATAACCAAAAGTCACTGATGCCCATCTTGGTCAAATAGTCTGTGACAAGGATGGAGTTGTAGACTGGTGCATTGTCCTGGTGGAAACACTACAGACCCTATTTGAAGAGTGCTGGCCCCTTCCGACGGAATCTCTTCCTGAATTCCCTTAAAACCTCAACAAAGTAACCCTAACCCTTTGGCTAATCATCTCTGGTGTATTGACTTCCTTACTCCTCCTACACCCTCTCATCATCTCTCACAGACTCCCTGCCTTCCTTGAATCTCTTATGCCACACAAAAACTGATGCTCGGTTCATGCAAGATGGTCGAAAAGCAGTCTGAAGCATTCCATACATTTCTTTGGCATTTTTTCCAAGTTTAAAACACAATTTTATTGCATATCGTTCTTCTAAAGTGCCCTCACGTCCAGATTGCATATTTGAAATTCACCAGCTGTGACAATCAGGCTTTAGAAGGGTGTATTCGAATTCCTGCTATAGCTGTTCATTTGAACCTGAAATCATAAAAATTGGTCAGACATCTCATAAGATGTATAGAAATAACATACTGAATTTTTAAGAGTCTACGAAAATTTTAAATGCCTGTACAAAAAAGTCTGAAATATTATTGAAGGCACCAGGTATATATATATATAAAGTAAAGTAAAGTTGGCGACCATAGTCGAGGGTAACCCGAAGGCTCCCTTTTCGATAGCTACTAGACCAAGGTGTAGGGGAGGGCGCTACTCCTTCCCTGGATTGCTCTTTACCCTTGATCCGTACTTTATAATGCTGAGTGTTAAACTGTAATGAAAGTTATATTTTCACGAGCGTCTATATCAAAGGGCCAAACGAAAAAAAAAATTCTCGCGTGTAGAAATAGTTAAGCGATGTTGATATTATATACATTTTATGGAGTTGCCCGTGGTGTAATGGTTATCGTCGTAGGAAATGGACACAGCGGCCCGAGTTCGAATCGTGGACCAGAGTGATTGCATTTTCACGTAGTACTTATACCCTTGGGAAGGGTATTAATCCGATTATTCTCCCTCCAAATATGGGTAAATAGTAGGGCGGTTTAGGTTCTTTAGCCTTGGTGAGATCACTAGTCTAGGAGAAGAAAAACACTGAATTCAAACCTGTTAAACTACGCTTAATAATTGACCTTGTGTCATATCCTATCCGAGTTGAGGTATTGGTATATATATATATATATATATATATATATATATATATATATCTGCGTGTAGACATACTCTGCTTCAACATTGTGACATATACATACAAATATATTTTAAGCACAAAAATATGTATAATCTTGTTTTGAAACTATACAAACGGTTGTTTATTTACTTTTTACTTATACCATATCCACACTAAATGTTTTCTTACAGGAAACTTTCGTTGCTTTTCCACAAACTTTTCACTTAAGTTGAAAAAATAAAATTAACTGAATTTACAGAACAATCTTTTATTTAATCGCCAACTCTCTGCCTGTCTGTCTGTCTGTTTTGAGCACTCTGGCGAAGGAATTTACGGTTGCCACTGGCATAATGCAAGGCACTTCGAACGAACTGAGCACTCTGGTATCCGGTAAGGTATAGAATATAAATAAACAAACGCTAGTACTTGATACCTAATAATTCCCTAACTGACGTGGTACGCTTGTTGGCTGAGCTGTCTAACACTAAGTTTAACGTAAAGTTGGGCGGGTGTCGATCCCAGCTTAAGTTTCCTTCGTGTCTAGCCACACTGAAGAGTTGTGATACAACGAAACAATCTGTCTGAGGATGACAATATAAATACAAATAGTAAAGTAAAATTGGCGACCGTAGTGGAGGCCGACCAGAAAGCTCCCTTTTCAGTAGCTACTACACCGAGGTGTAGGGGAGGGCACTACTTCTTTTCCTGGATTGCTCTACTTTACTCTTGATACGTACCTTATATTGCTGATTGGTTTGTTTTATTGGGTTTAGCATAAGTACACAGTTTAATTGTCAAAAACATTTCCAATTCAAACTATTCAGTTAAGTGTAAATACAGTTTTAATGTCGAAAAACAATTCCATTTCAAATAATTCAGTTTAGCATAAGCACGCAGTTTAAATGTAAGTACGGTTTAATTGTCAAAAACATTTATATTTCAAGCTTTTCAGTTTACTCAAACAATTCAGTTTAGCATTAGTATGGTGTAAGTTCTATTTAACCCATACATAGGATCCTATCAGGTGCTACCACTCCGGGCTAGAGTGGACCTGGGAGTGATGGCAATAAAGGGGTACTCTGCAGAGGTGAACTCAGTGTATTCTGCAGCCCCAGCTGACTGGGCAACTTATATTGCTGAGTGTTAAGCAAGGAGGAATCAAGTACAATTTTTAAAGTCTTTGGCATGACTCAACTTTGGATTGACCCCAGGATATGTATATATATATATATATATATATATATATCCTCGGTTGAATACTATACCTACCTTTCTCAAGGGATATATATATATATATATATATATCTTGAGAAAGGTAGGTATGAACTCCACTATTCTCCTTCCAGCTATGGGTTAAATAGCAAGGCAGACTAGATTCTTTAACTTCGATATGGCAACCGGTCAAAGAAAAAGAAAACTCAATTCAAACCATCGTTCAACAAATTAACCCTTTGTCGAATTTTGTTCATGAGAATTACTTGGTAAATACTTATATATCTATTTGTGAGTATGTGTATGTGTGAAGAGAGAGAGAGAGAGAGAGAAAAGAAGAAGTGGAAGGATTGAAAATACTGTCTTGCTATTATGTTAAGAAAGCTAATCTCGTGAGACTTAGTGAGTTTGATAATCGTTGTTCCTTCCATTTTAAGGCATTGTGCTAATACTAGGCCGAGGTTACAAATTATTTTCACAGGTTACCTACTGTTGAAAAACCCGTGTTGCAGGCAGTTAGTAGTGAGTTTAATCAACCTACTCATGTCGTTCAATCTCAGATTTCCAGTCTGCTGTCTCTTTGCTGAATCATCAAATCTATCACCCCCACCCACACATTCGCCTAGGCTAGCATCGATCACCCACGCATAAAAATACGTGTATTCTCCCCAACCCTAAACACACAAAATCCAGTATTTTTTCCTTCCTCCCTTAGGGAATCCAACTTCACCCAGAAAGAATCCACTCCCCGGTCCACAGTTTTGGACCAATCTGACCAATGGTATTTTGTCTGTAGCTATTTCACACTTGATACATTTAAAGGACTCTGTCTCACACCCCTAAAGTGAAAGCATCAACATGTCAGGTTGACTCATCTGCTCCCATAAAGATAACATCTCCGCCCCTACATCGTTCGAGAGTACTAGCCAACCCTCCCCCATGCAGAATTTGCAAGTTTCTCTCGTAATTAGATAAGAGACGGTCTATAGTGGCGGTTTCCCAAGAAAGCTTAGGAAACGTAGCATTATCACACAAAAAGTATTTCTCTCTCTCTCTCTCTCTCTCTCTCTTCGACATTTTTCTGTCTCCCTCTTTCACACATACACATACACTCCCAGTCTCTCTCTTTTTCTCTCCCTTACACTCGCAGAGTCTCTCTCCCTCTCTCTCTCTCTCACACACACACACATTCAGTTTCTTTCTCTCTCTCACACACACATACACATACAGACTCTCTCTCTGTCTCTCTTTTCTTTCTTCCCTACACGGAAACACACACAATTCCTTTCTCTCTCTCTCTCTCTCTCTCTTTCTCTCTCTCTCTCTCTATATATATATATATATATTTCATTCAATTTTTGTCAATCTCACGCACATACACATACACACACCCTCTGTCTCTGTCTCTCTTTCTCTCTCTCTCTTACACATACACACTATCTCTTTCTTTCTCTCTCTCTGTCTCTCTGTCTCTCTCTCACACACATTTTCTGTCTCTCTCTCACGCTCATACACATACACACACCCTCTTTGTCTATCTCTTTCTTTCACATATACACACATATACTCCATGTCTCACTTTCTTTCTTTCTTTCTTTCTTTCTCTCTCTCTCTCTCTCTCTCTCTCTCTCTCTCTCTCTCTCTTTCACACACATATACATACACACACACTATATCTCTCTCTTTCCCTCTCACACACATATACACACAGTCTTTCTCTTCCTCTTTTTCTCATACACATACATGCCCAACCACTCTTTGCTTCTCTCTTTTTCTCTCCCTTACACATATACACTGTCACTTTCTCTCTCTCTCTCTCTCTCTCGCACATTTTCTGTTTCTCTCTCTCTCTCACATATATGCACATATACACACACACTCTCTCTCTCACACACACACACACACACACACGTACACACACACACACACACACACATATATATATACTCTCTGTCTGTCTCTGATACATACATACGTACACTCACTCTGTCTCTCTGTCTGTCTGTCTGTCTGTCTCTTTCTTTCTTCCTTTCTCTCTTGCTCTGTTTTTAGTGAGCTTCTGGGTCCTAATCAACTTAACCTTGCTTCATCACATGCACTTTCAAAATCAGTAAGGTGTATATTTGATATGCAAATAAAAGAGTCTCTTTCTGAGTGAATATAATTTGAGGTGAATGATCCATATTATTATTTATTTGAAATTAGACAGTACATCCAACCCGTCCAAAAAAAAAAAAAAAATTAAATTCATGGATATATTTGAATTTCTATGGGATGATTATTTCCGAAATTAAACTTAATAAAATTATTTAGACAGATTTTTATTTTAATTATATTTCTCAAATTTTGTAATTATAATGTTGTTATTCTCCAGTATTTCCATTCTCGCAAATGAATGAATAAATAAATACTTTTTTGTCTTTTTCTATTTCATTCTTCCAATAATTTAGCTTCATTCTTCTCTCTCTCTCTCTACAACTCTTTACCCGCCTCTCTCTTTCTCTCTGTTTATCCCGTCTCTTTCTTTATATCTCTCTGCTTCTTCCTTCCTCCGTCTCTTTTCACAAGCCATATCTTTTCTCTTCTCTCTCCTCTTCCTTTCTATTTCGTTAATTTTTCTCTCCTTCTCTTTACCCACCACCCATTCTCTTCCCATATTTCTTGTTCTCTCTTTTCTCTCTTTTCTCTCTTTTCTCTCTCTCTCTCTCTCTCTCTCTCTCTCTTTCTCTCTGTTTATCCCGTCTCTTTCTTTATATCTCTCTGCTTCTTCCTTCCTACGTCTCTTTTAACAAGCCATCTCTCTTCTCTTCTCTTCTCTCTCCTCCTCCTTTCTATTTCGTTAATTTTCCTCCCCTTCTCTTTACCCATCATCCATTTTCTTACCTTATTTCTTGCTCTCTCTTCTCTCTTCTCTCTCTCTCTCTCTTTCTCTCTGTTTATCCCATCTCTTTCTTTATATCTCTCTGCTTTTTCCTTTCTACGTCTCTTTTCACAAGCCATCTCCCTTCTCTTTTCTCTCCTCACTCCTTTCTATTTCGTTAATTTTTGTCCCCTTCTCTTTACCCACCACCCATTTTCTTACCTTATTTCTTGCTCTCTCTTCTCTCTCTCTCTTCTCTCTCTCTCTCTGTTTATCACATCTCTTTCTTTATATCTCTCTACTTCTTCCTTTCTATGTCTCTTTTCACAAGCCATCTCTCTTCTCTTTTCTTCTCTCTCCTCCTCCTTTCTATTTCGTTAATTTTCCTCCCCTTGTCTTTACCCACCACCCATTCTCTTACCATATTTCTTGCTCTCTCTTCTCTCTCTCTCTATCTCTCTCTCTCTGTTTATCCCGCCTCTTTCTTTATATTTCTCTGCTTCTTCCTTCCTCCGTTTCTTTTCACAAGCCATCTCTCTTCTCTTCTCTCTCCTCCTCCTTTCTTTTTTGTTAATTTTTTCTCTCCTTCTCTTTACCCACCAACCATTTTCTTACCATATTTCTTGCTCTCTCTTTTCTTTCTCTCTCTCTCTCTCTCTCTCTCTCTCTCTCTTTCTCTCTGTTTATCCCGTCTCTTTCTTTATATCTCTTTGCTTCTTCCTTCCTCCGTTTCTTTTCACAAGTCATCTCTCTTCTCTTCTCTCTCCTCCTCCTCCTTTCTATTTCGTTAATTTTTTTCTCTCCTTCTCTTTACCCACCACCCATTTTCTTACCATATTTCTTGCTCTCTCTCTCTCTCTCTCTCTCTCTCTGTCTCTGTCTCTCTCTCTTTCTTGGAATCTGTTGGAAATTTCGTTTAATCAGTAAGATTAAACAGAATTCACTCGGAGAATAGTGGTGATTGAAAAGAAGACATATCGATCTATAGCCGAATGCTCTTCCACACAGCTATATCCTACATCTCTCTCTCTCTCTCTCTCTCTTTCTCGCTCTCTCTCTCTTTCTCTCTCTCTCTCTCTCTCCGCTTGTTTAATTTAACTACAATTTCCAATCATCTAAACCAAGCCGTCCTTACTTCCTTTTTCTCTTCCTTTTTTTTCCATTTGTCTTAAAATTATCCCACCTATGAAAATTTATATTTATTTTGCGTATTTTTTAAAGGATTCTACTTGTTTCCCCTCACATGAATATAAATTACAAAATAACTCACTCATTCACTCAAAGTTTGAATTATTTTTTCTCTGACTCCATTTTCAAACGAGAAGAGTTTGTTCGATTCGGTTTCTGCAAATCTTCCTTGTTATCCACCATTTAAACTTTTCCTTCATATCAACATATTAAACATAGAGCAATACTTTATAAAATTTAGGCCATGGAATGCAAAGTATAAACTGATAAAGCGTAACGGTTATCGACATAAATTGATGTTGGATATTGCCTCAAAGACCTCCTTTGACATTCCACGGTAATTGCGTAGGTGGCACGCTAGAAGGAAGTTGGTCTTGGGAACAAAAGATAGCAGGAAATGAACCTTTTACCTAAAGTAAACAGGAGGCAGGTGTTTCCCTGGAGGAAATCCCGCGTAAATTCTGTGGTTGGCATGCTAAAGATGTATGTGTCTACATGTAAAATGTAAGTAGCTGTCGGGAGGGGACTTCGAGTGGGAGTCTGGAATACCATTTATCCAAACAGATTTCTCCTCCAAGAGCAGAAAGGCAGAGAGGTTTCTCAGAAGATCCTTACCCTCCACCTCTGTGTGTGCATCTCAGGTGGCTTTGCCAATCCATACGTTTTGGGTAATAAAAGAAAAAGAAAAGAAACAGAACAGGTTCTTTTTATACAACAGCGTTATTGTTTTTCTCTACTGTACAACACTGACAGATTCAACCAACCATGTGCAGATACTGGCATTGGATGTTTACGTTTCCTTTCGTGCCAATGCCCTCAGAAATGGCATGCATCCATCTCTTCTCCAACTGGATATTGGTAAAATAACAGAGAAAACTAAGCCTTCAAGCTTTGGATTGGCAACTAGTCTTGGGGAAGGAAGAACTCTGATACAAAAAACGAGGAGATATGCCCGAAAGAATCTCAGCCACAGCAGTGCATTATTTTTCTGAGGGTAGTCTCCGTGGTATTATGGGTAATTTGCTGGCAATGAAGTGAGAGAATCGAACTTCAGTCAGACTTTTACTTACACTTTCGGACAAATACCACTGGGAAAGATGTGAAATCCCTTATTCTCGCTAGCAATGGGTTAAATAGAATAATTGCTGTTTTTCTGGGAGGATTGCTTTGACATTAAAAAACCCAAGAAAGAATTAAATATTTTTCTGTAATCAGCTTTTTCGAAAAGTGTGGCTGGTTCTACAAAAGTTTTCATGGGTTTCAGGTGTGTGCGTATGCTTGTGTGGGTTATGTTGCGTATTAATGTGTGTATATATGTGTTTAAGTGAAGATACAAACGCAGCGCTTTGTTTTAACTGGATGTAAATTTGTAAGTGTATCATTAACTTTTTGCTACATTATTTATTTCTGCATGTGTAGGTGACTATAGCTAAGGAACAAAAACATCATTCCATGTCGAGGGGAATGAATAAAGACTTGATTTGTAAGCGTATTTAAAAGGTTATATTATGGTAGATCAGAATCACAATGGGTATAAGTAGGGGTATATTGTATTGCAATATAATATTGTACAATGTTGGTATTATATTTAGGGAAGGGAATTGGGGTATGTTCATTTAAACCCATATATACACACATTAATTCGCAACTATAACCCACACAAGCATACGCACACACCCACACACACTTACACACTCACCCACTTACAATCACACGTAAAGATTCCTACAAAATCCCAACGGTTTTTTTGACTGTATTTTTTTCGATTTTCGATTCATTTCATTTTCTTAACTGCCAGATGATTGTTGTTTTGCAAAAACCTCCATGAAACTCAGGGGTCGCTGTCTAAATTCCATGAGTTGAATATATATTTATATATACATATATATATATATATATATATATATATATATATATATAGTATATATAGTACAATTTGATGGAGACTCAAACTCGGTTAAGTCGTCATAATAAATTTATTTTGGCGGAGAATATTACTATACTCTCCGTCTCGTCAGATAACTATTTACATGCTTCTCTCTCGTCGCAGAGTAGACATCCGAGGAGACGGCGAGTATAGTCATATTATCCGCCGAAATAAATTTATTATGACCATTTAACCGAGTTTGAGTCTCCATCAAATTGTACTATATACGCTCTGAATGTGAATTTTGTTATACCCCAGCGAATAAATAGGGAACTAACAATAGCCATACATTGAGCACTCGCATAGATTTATATGATTTTCCTTATATATTCTATGTAAAGAATAATCTACACCTACTCTCCGTGGACACTGACTGGATATTTTAAAGACATATATATATATATATATATATTCTATGTATTTACCAACACCTCACCATGAAGTTAATTTTTAAGCGGAATTTAACAGGTTTGAATTCAAAGTTTTCTTTCAAAACTAGATACCTAATCAAAGCTTTTTTAACAATCCCATTGGTCCCCGTAAATAAAACGTTGTTACCCACACTATCTCTTCAGATAAATATTTTTTTCGATCAGTTTTCTTTCCATCGTCCAGGCTTTTTTGATTGTCATTGTTGTGTTCTGGTTAGTGAACACAAGTAGTAGTGGTTATAAGACAAACCACAATATATGAGGAAATAGTTCTATTTACAGGAAAAAAGTATTTACAAGAGAGAGACTGTTAGTAACAAGAACATAGGATTAAAGGAAAGAATGAGGATATACTTCAACAATAGGAACGGCTCTTCAGATTCGTAAACGTAGACTGGTCTCAGGCTGATCTGGACTTGGTATTTATTGCACGCCCCACCTTACGGGCAAGTGTGGCACAAGGCCTTTTTTGATGGGTCCGGACGCAGGGCCGTAGCCCACACTCGCCCGGCGTTCCTCAAAAATGCCTACGGCACCGGCATTCCTCTTATTAGGGGCGCCTCAGACGCCGGGCGATCAACCCAACCCACCCGAAGGGGCTTATAGCCTGGAGAGAGGGCCCCCTGAGGCCGAAGGAAATCTCCAGACACCAAGACACACTCGGCCAGATCCGTGCCCCAGACAACACGGCCGGCCGAAGTGCTACCCAGCACCTGGAGAGGTCCAAACCGAGACCAACCTGTCGCCAGACTGATGTGGACTGGCGCCCTTGGTATTAGAGCAACTGCCATGTATGGCAGATGGCCTAGCTCATTATGCTGAAAGGGTAGGTGATACCCAACAGCCATTATCCCATGTTTATTTCCTCTCGTATAAACTCCATTTTCACTAACATAGTTTTCTGAAGAGAAATGAAAGAAAAAAAGAGTCTCTTTTTTAGAATTTTAAAATATTTCAATCGTTTTTTTTAATATCTTATAAAAAAAACTCTTTTAAAAACAATATTTAAATTCTGTACCTACCCCAAGATCTTTACTTACACACACATATGAACATATACTGCCATCTACTGACAGACTGTTTCGTTCTATCACAACTCTGCACTGTTGGCAGACCTGCATGAAGCTTCAAACTAGGATCGAAACCCGTCTAACATTACGCTTGATATGGTATCTAACCACTCAGCCATTTTGGCAATGTACATCAGCACATGAATTATAACTCCTTTGTATTAGCTTTCGTTTGTTTACAATTTGCCTTACCGGATACCAGAGTGCTCAGTCCGTTAGAGGAGCTTTGCGTTGCGCGAGTGGCAGCGGTTAATTCCTTCACAATAGTGCTCAACCCCCCAAGAGAGAAGCATAAATATTGTCATCCAGAGACAGATTGTTTCGTTGTATTACAACTCTTCAGTGTGGTTAGACACACAGGACACTTCAAGCTGGGATGGAAACCCGATTAACTTTACGCGAGATTTAGAATCTAACCGCTCAACCATTTCGGCGATATATATATATATATATATATGTGTGTGTGTGTGTGTGTGTGTGTGTGTTTGCTTTCAAATTCTGTGTATTCATGTATATCGTTCCACCTTTTTATAAGGCTATTTTTCAGGGGTTTGAAAACATTCTTTCAATTTTAGTTTTAACTGTAGACCCTTTTCATACAACTAAAAAAACCCAAAAAAACAATTAAGTAAACATCTTCTGTTTTTTTCAACGCAGACTCATTACTAGCCCCTTTGGCTGAAGCTGTAGAATACACCGACTGCTCCTCAACAGAGGGGTAAGGCTTCCCATCACCACCAACGAATGTTCTGGTGGTCCAGTCGGCTGGGACTGCACAATACACCGACTGCCTCTCTGCAGAGGAATAAGACTCCTCCAAGGAGTGTCCTAGATATGACCCAAAATAATCTCATAGGGAGGTCTCAATACTGCAGGAGGTTTTGGGAATGTGGAGTACCTCTTCATTGTGATCGTACCTAGTTCCACGTAGTCCCGGAGTGTCAGCACCTGATATGGCCCTATGTGTGGGTCAAATAGAACTAAACTGCGGGTTTATGCTAAACTGAATTGTTAGAAGTAGAACTGTTTTTCACATTGAAACTGTACTACTATAAACTGAATTGTTCGAAATAGTACTGTTTTGAGATTTAACTGTGTGTAAACAAAAACTGTACTCATATTCAACTAAATTGTTTGAATTATAACTGTTTGACTAAATTGAATAGCTCTAAATAGAAATGTCGACATTGAAACTGTGTACTTATGCTAAACTTACTTTTTTAAAAAATAGAACTGTTTATTTGTATAAAGATGGATTTGGCAAATAAATAACTGTTACATACTCACATAATAAATATGCTTATATATACATATACATATATATGCAGCATCATAACGACACACAAATAAAGACGAGGGAAGACTTCTTTAACAAAATATATACCTCTCACTTTATTGTAAGGGTTCGAAAAGGGTTACTCAAGGTTTGCGTGTGAGAGGGAGCTGGAGACCGAACAGAACTGCAATATTTTGACCCCCACTCTTATGGCCGTTAGCGTTGTGTCTTTCTCGTTCTCCAGGGCTGCTCAACCGGAGGGCCAGCGGCCCAGCTCTCTGCTGAATGATGGCCTTCTTTACTGCCTCTTATCAGCAGCTTCTCTGGTCCCCAAACTCTATCGGGGTTCCCGAGGGCCCCTTCGGCCGGGTGTTGCTTTCCCTACCACTTCTCGTCTATAACTCCGTCCTTCTCCAACTGTCTGACTTCTGTCTTGACTGTGTTATATAATAGTTCAACGCCCACTGAATCACCTACTCGATCTTTGGAATGGCATGTTTGATCGTCATCAAGCGGAAATAACTGTCATGCAGTTTACAGGTCACTCTCTTCCGGTGCATCAGTCTATGAGTGTTCCATGGAAATTTTAGCTTGTCCCATTTTGTTAGCCAAGTCCACCAACGTGATTTCTCCTCATAAGTGCCATCGGAATGTGTCACTTCCTTCCGGTGCATCACTTTGTAATGGCAAGTTTGTCCGGGTCGAAGGTCAAAATACAACATAACCTTTAAGGGTTGATATGCCATAAAATCCAAACAAAAAACAGACTCATTGTATATCGCAGAGTAGATAGGAAAGGAAAGTGATTCCCGCTTTGCATTTTGCCTAAAATTGAACATGAGGAAAAAAGAACAACAAGAAGTGAAGGAGGAAAAAAGAGGAAGAAAAAGCAGCAGCAGCAGCAGCAGCAGCAGAAGAAGAAGAAGAAGAAGAAGAAGAGGAGGAGGAGGAGGTGGTGGAGGAAAAAGAACAAGAAAAAGTTAATGAGAAAAAGAGGAAGAAAAAGCACCAGCAGCAGAAGAAGAAGAAGAAGAGGCGGAGGAGGCGGAGGAGGAGAAGGAGGTGAAGGAAAAAAGAACAAGACGAAGAAGAGAAGGAGAAAAAGAGGAAGAAAAAGCAGCAGCAGCAGCAATAGAAGAAGAAGAAGAAGAAGAAGAAGAAGAAGAAGAAGAAGAAGAAGAAGAAGAAAATTATTGTATTTCATTCTTATTATTTGAAATTACATCTTAAGAATTATATATTTGTGATAAAACAGCATGATAAAAAAGGGTTAGGCGTGAGTTTTGCTTAGTCGTCCACTTTTCTCGGCTTACCAATCTTTCTTGCCGCCATCTTGTCTTCACAACAAGTCGCCATTTCTCCCGCCATTTCATCCTATGGCGTGACCCCACGATGATTTAAGTTCTTATTGCTGAGATGAATGACAAAGGCATCTTTTAAGTACGCCCCATACTTTATTATCTTCGATGTCTTTTCACATACATTGTACGTGTCGGAAACCAATTGGATAAGAGATGAAAAATTAGGTCTGCGATAATCTATACTTTCTGGGCTGATTAACTTAACAATTTAACTTGAATCTTAAGTCAACTGTCTTTAATCCGCCCAATGAGAATAGAGTTTTCAACTGATCTTAAACTGTCAATCACACTGATTTTGAAATCAACCATTTCCCTTCATGAAAAAAGTAATTCTAAATCTTTTAAAACTCTTTTAACAACTACCAAATGAAAAGATTACGGAAATCAGTTTTTAACAGGAGTGCATAACTGCTTGATACAATCTATTCTCCATCAAGTCAGCTAAGAGTGGTTTGTTTGCTTGTTTGGGTTTATGGCATATCAACTTTTACGGGATATCTAATGCCATATCTGTTTTTATAGAAATAAACATTTCTATTTCTAACAATTCAGTTTAGCATACGTACAGTTTTATGGTCAAAAACATTTCTATTTCAAGCTATCCAATTGAATTAAACAGTTATATTTTAAACAATTCATTTTAGCGTTAGTAAAATTTCAAAGTAAAAAACAATTCTATTTCAAACAATTCAGTTTAGCATACAAAAACATTTCCATTTCAAGCCATTAAATTGAGCATAAGTATGTAGTTTAAATTTCGATACAGCTCTATTTCAAGCAATTCCTTTTAGCATACATACACAGTATAGTTCTATTTTACTCATAGATAGGACCCAATCAGGTGCTACCACTCTCGGCCAGCGTGGACCTAGGAGCAATGGTAATGAAGAGGTACTCTTCGTTCCCAAGAGATCCAGCATCAGATTGTTTAGAGTAATGTCCAGGACACTCGTAGTGGGGTCTTACCCCTCTACTGAGATGAATTCTACTTCCCCAGCCGACTGGGAATGCTAAGGGTAGAATGGATTCTTTAGATTGGTCAGGTAACTGGTTAAGATGAAGGAAAACACTGAATTTAAACCAGCAATTCTTCCATTAAAATGACTTTTTCTGGTGTCGGCCCCCGGTGGAATTTAACATATTAGGTGGTTTTGGTATGCATTCCCTGAATTCCTCATGATTAGTGAAGTGTCACCTACTTAGTCCTGCCCTATCGGCTGGGGCTGTAGAATACACCGACTACTTCTCTGCAGAGGGGTAAGACTCCCCCAACGAGTATCCTCGATATGACACTAAACGATCTGATGGTGAGGTTCCAGTAATGCTGGACCTTTAGGGAATGTGGATTACCTCTTCATTGCCATCGCTCCCAGGTCCACTCTGGCCCGGATTGGTAGCACTTGGTAGGGTCCTCTCTAAGAGTCAAATAGAACTAAACTGCGTATATATACTAAACTGAATTACTTGAAATAGATATGTTTTGACATGTAAACTGTTTATGTATGATAGACTGAATACTTATGCACACCCGAACTGTTTGAAATAAACCGTTTTGTCATTTAATGGTTTGTGGACAAAAACTATACTAATACTAAACTGAATTGTTTGAATTTGAATTGACTAAACTAAATAAATTTTAATAGATAAGTTTTTGACTGTGTGCTCATACTAAACTGAATTGTTTGAAAGAGAATTAATTATTTTTATAAAAATGGATTTGGCTTTAAATAGCAAACAAAGGTTGATATGATATAAAGTCAAACCAACCAACCAACAAACAAACTTAATTAGTGAAAGCTGTTTTTATTAGTGACGTTAAGGAATCGGAGGGGTTGGTAAAAAGCGAGGTGCCCGTGGTGTAATGGTTATCGTCGTAGGAAATGGACACGGCGACACGAGTTCAAATCCTGGACGAGACTGATTGCATTTCACATAGCGCTAATACACTTGGGAAAGGTATGAATCCAATTATTCTCCCTCCAGCTATGGGTAAATAGTAGGAGAGACTGATTTATTCAGCCTTGGTAAGGCAACTAGTCGAGGAGAAGGAAAACTCTGATTTCAAACCTCTCAAACTTCGCTTAAAAATTGACCTTGTGTCATATCCTCCTCGAGCGGAGGGGTTGGTAAATAGGTATAACACCAACTCCGAATCTTTGCTAAATATGCTAAACTGAGACTGAGCCAGTTTCGTCACTAAACTGAACACGTTGGTGAGGGTTCAGTTCTGGAATATCTATAGTTCAAATGTACCATTGCTGTATCAAAGACACTTCAGACCCCGGATGACCACGCCGTGGTAACAAGTTGACGAACGTGAAACTCTGTCAAACATACATCAAGGTTTATTTTCACTTGATAACAAGCGGTTGCCGGTAGAAAGAAAGGGCGTATAGCAACATGAGATGACCGTCAACTGGACAAAATTATAAGCAACATATCCTAGAAAGAGATAGATGAGCCGACGAAGACTTCAAATTTTTCCTGGTTCTAAAATGCTTTTCCGCTGGCTCAAGCGGCCTTTTTGGAGCGCACCGTCAAACTTGGAGATCGTAAACTTTCTTCTCCTTACATCTTCGTGGCTCGTTTTCTACAGGTGTCTTCTCTTTCTTACATCTCGCTGTCGATTGCCGAAAAAACACAAGTCATCTCCTCACTTCCACCTGTCGTGTCGGGAGCAGAGACATCAACTGCCTGTCGCTCCGCGCATGCGCGGAAGATTTCAGACCTCCAGTTTTCCTTATTAATTCTTAACTACAACGAGTGCCTCTGTCTCGTTATTCGGTGACTGCTGTCTGCTTTATTTATTCATGTATCTATTTATTCATTCACTTTTCTATGAGCCGTTCAATCATATGACACAAATTTCTGTTTGAGACCATGGAGTTTTTTTTTCTTTTTTTAATGGCATATAAAACGTCGTTAATACAAAAGCCATTCTTGTAGAAGAGCTGTAATGATACGATTAAAACCACAGTTAAATGGATAAGGGAGTTCATGCCTTTCCCAGATTAGAACATAAACGTAAGAATACATACTACGACATTGTAGTTCAGTATGTTAGCCATTAACCCACGGGGGACTACCCACTAGATTATGAAATATTTGCTTATTTGGTTTGACTCAGTTTGATGGCATATCAACCATTGTAGGTTATTTAAAGCCAAATCTATTTTTATGCATATAAAAAAATTCAATTTCAAACAATTCAGTTTTAGCATAAGTAGTATTTTTTATTGACACACAGTGATATATAAAAGCAGTTCGATTTCTGACAATTCAGTTTAGCATTAAGTACCCAATATTGTTCTAAATAAGACCTTGTCAGATGCTATCACTCCGGGTCAGAGTGAATCTGGTAGCGATGGCAATGAAGGGACACTCCGCACTCCCAAAACCTGCAGCATTACTCGAGCCTCGCAATCAGATATTTTTAGTGTCCTATCGAGAAAACTCGTTAGGGGTGGTTTATCTCTCTGTAGAGATGCAGTCGGTGTATTCTGTAGATCCAGTCGACTATCCCAGTTTGCTTATTTCTAATTATCATGAAGATTTTTTTTTTAATTTTGTTAATTTTTAACGACATATCATCTCTTTATGGAGTAATAAATGCTGAAAATTGATTCCTTTTTAAGTGTCTGTCTATAATCATAACCATATTCGATTTATCGGTTTCATGGAACATCAATTTCTTATGGGTTATTCAATGCCGAAATTTGATGCATTTTCATGTCTAACATTGTCAATGTTGTTTACCGATATTGGTGATGATGTCATTCTAAGAAAATGGAGAAAGCTGCATGAAAGGACAGATTAAAAAGCTGTAGGGTTTGCAGAGACCCCAAAGCAGGAAGATTCTTAAATTGCACAGTGGCACGGAAAGTCCAGTATGGCCAACAGCTCCTGAAATGGAAATATCTTGCCAGCCTTTATTCATTAGACGGACAAAACCCGAGGGA
>OY757943.1:49565898-49668398 GCA_963585895.1 Sepioteuthis lessoniana | reverse complement strand
CCGACTTCCAATAAAATCCAACCAAACGAAATCATATATATTTACTATATAGGTATAAAGAGAATTTGGCATTAAATAACCTACAGTGGTTGATATGCAATAAAACCCAACCAATGCAATTATATATACATATCAAATATATATGATTTGGTTGGGTTGGGTTTTATCGCCTATCAACCATTGTAGGTTATTTGATGCCAAATCTACTTTATACGTACATATTAACGTATAAAGTGGATTTGGCATTAAATAACCTACAATGGTTGATAGGCGATAAAACCCAACCCAACCAAATCATATATATTTAATATATATGTATAAAGTTGATTTGGAATTAAATAACCTACAATAGTTGATAGGCCATAAAACCCAACCCAACCAAATCATATATATTTGATATGTATGTATAAAGTGGATTTGGCATTAAATAAGCAACAATAGTTGATATGCCTTAAAACCAAACCAAATTAAATCATATATATTTCATATATATGTATAAAGGGGATTTGGTATAAAATAACCTATAAGGGTTGATATGCCATAAAACCAAACCAAACCAAACCAAACCAAACCAAACTTAAACTATTTAACTATCGGCTTGTAAATAATGTAAATAAATATTTCCTTAACGAAATCTACCAACATCCAAAGTTAGTATTATTCACCTTTCAGTTTCAGCATGAAGACCAGCTTCCCTTTCATTCTGGCTGGCGACAGCATAGTATTCTTGGTAATACACTAATACAAGGCTAATCATGCTAATTGTGCTCCCACAATAGAAATATTTAAAAGAAAAACAACACGAAAGAACATTTTAAAATGGCAGATAAGAAAAAATTTAAAAAAAGAAAAATAAATGCAGGAAGGGTGATAGAAACTAAGAAAAGAAAATGATAGTTTTTTGCTAATCTTAGCTTTTACACATTGGGAGTGCCCATTGGGGAGAGGGCACCCAGAGGGAATCTAATTCATTAAGAAATATCTAACCCGGTATCTAGTCATATGAGACATCACGCGAGTAGTAATTGATCTCTAAAATGAAGCTCGCTACAACTTCATCTCGGCAATTTTCCCACCACTAAAGAAAAATCTATAAGTACGACTGTGATTTGGCACTGGTATAGAGCCCTCAAGAAGGATCGAACTCACCACAACAATGGATCAAAAGAGCATTGGAAACCACAGGCAAGAAAAAGGAGGGAGAGACGTGAAACTACGTAAATGTTGGGGGGGGTGACTTTAGTTGTTTTTATTCTCATGTTTTAAAATTAGTTCATCACATTTTTGCATTGAATCTTTTTTGAGTTTATTTGTTTAGCTCTTTTCTGTTTTTATTGTATTCTTTATTTTCTTTCTTTTTTTTCTTTTTTCTATTGTTCTTTATTTCTTTCTTTCTTTCTACAAATGTACCTCTTCTTTCTTTCTTTCATTCTTTCTACAAATGTTTCTCTTTCTTTCTTTCTTTCTTTCTTTCTTTCTTTCTTCAAATGCTTCTCTTTCTTTCTTTCTTTCTTTCTTTCAACAAATGTCTCTCTTCTTTCTTTCTTTCTTTCTTTCTTCTACAAATGTTTCTCGTTTATCTCCGATTCTTTCTTTCTTTCTTTCTTTCTTTCTTTTTTCAAATGTTTCTCTTTCTTTCTTTCTTTCTTTCTTCAAATATTTCTCTTTTTTCTATGATTCTTTCTTTCTTTCTTTCTTTCTTTCTTTCTTTCTTTCTTTCAACAAATGTTTCTCTTCTTTCTTTCTTTCTTTGAATGCTTTTCTTTCTTTCTTTCTTTCTTTCTTTTTTCAAATGTTTCTCGTTTATCTCCGATTCTTTGTTTGTTTGTTGGTTTGTTTCTTTGTTTGTTTGTTTCTTTCTTTCTTTCTTTCTTCAAATGTTTCTCTTTCCTTCTTTCTTTCTTTTTTTTTTCATTCTTTCTTTCTTTCTTTCTTCTTCAAATGTTTCTCGTTTATCTAATTCATTCTTTCCTTCTTTCTTTCTTCAAATATTTCTCTTTTTTCTATGATTCTTTCTTTCTTTCTTTCTTTCTTTCTTTCTTTCTTTCTTTCTTTCAACAAATGTTTCTCTTCTTTCTTTTTTCTTTCTTTCTTTCTTTCTTTCTGTCTTTCTTTCTTTCTTTCTTCTTGAAATGTTTCTCGTTTATCTCCGATTCTTTCTTTCTTTCTGTCTTTCTTTCAATCATTTTCTTTGATGTTTCTCTAAATGTGTAATATTTTTATTTGCTTTTTGTTCGCTAGGTTGGTTTGTTCTTTTTATTTATCCATTAACTTATTTAATCCGTCTTTTTTTTCTGTTTGTTTGTTTTTTTGTTGGTTGGTTGTTTCTTTCTTTCTTTCTTTCCCTATTGCCGTTTTATCTTTTGATTTTCCTGCCCGTTACTTTGTTTCTTTTGTTTTCTTTCTCAGTTTTTTTGCACTTTCTATGATTTTCTTAAAGCCGAAACGAAACCAGACTTTCTTTGTCTATCGTATATAACGCAAATAATTTTTTTCCAGAAAAAGAGCTTTTTAAAGAAAAGGAAGAATGTAGTATTTAACAGAAAACGAAAAGAAGGCTTTTCAACGGCTCTTGCTACGGCAATTAAGAAGGACACCACAACAGAAAACATGGTAATAAATTGAAATTCACGAGAAAATCTGTAGGACAGAAATTAAATAAGGATTAAGCCCAGAGCTTATCACCCTTGATTACGCTATATAGTGCATTTTAGAAAACAAGACAAATGCAAGTTCCCATCCAAATTTTGATTCGCTTATGACTGCTATTTAGGAGGAATGGAATAAAATGTCTGAAGAATTTGTTTTGAAGGCAAATCGTATCAAAAATCTGTTGACTGAATGATTGAAAAAAAAAATGGCGGACATATTAAGTGAATTTACTGTGTTTTGTGCTTGTTCTTATGTTGTTTATATTTTTAAATTAAAATTATTCTTGTTTTATAATAGTGTCGTTTATTATTATACGGTTATCTTTCGATGGCTGTTTTATTCTCTTCTATAGAAGCCATTATTACTGAGGAGCAGCAGTAGTTCCCCGATCGAACTAACGATCCTGAGCGTTAAGTCGTCAAACTCACGTCCAGGACCTGTTTAGGTATTGAGTTTGGCCGTCGATGAATTTATTCAAATACGTTTACGTCCATCATGCTGCTTCCCATGTGTACGTAAAAAAGGGGGGGCTTTAATTTTAATTTAGGTTTTTATCTTAGTTAAAGTTCAGGATAAAGGTACTTTAGTCAGACTTGTACTTCTGGTACTGAAATGTGTTGTTTTTTTTTTGCTGTATTGTATTGGGAGATTTATCTAGGGTTTATTTTTTTTCTTCTATACTCCCATTGGGAGCAGAGACGGGCTTTAAGAATTTTATAGCTTTTACAAATGTAATTTTTTTGTTTTGGTGTGGTGGCTTTGGCACTGCTGCATAGTTTGGAACGATCAGCCGCAGGCATATGACTCTATGTTAATGCACACAAAATGGAATATATGTGCTATAACCAAACGGGGGACATCTCCACTCTAGAAGGAACCCCACTTAAACTAGTAGACAAATTCACGTACCTAGGAAGCAGCGTCGAATCAACCGAAAAGGACATCGAAACGAGGTTAACGAAAGCATGGACAGCTATCAATAGGCTATCGATTATATGGAAATCAGACCTAACCGATAAAATGAAACGCAGTTTCTTCCAGGCAGCAGTCACACGATACTGCTATATGGATGCACTACATGGACGCTAACAAAACGGCTGGAGAAGAAACTAGATGGCAATTACACAAGAATGCTGCGTGCAATCCTGAACAAGTCCTGGCAGCAACACCCCACAAGACACCAACTGTACGGCTACCTACCCCCTATCACGAAAACTATTCAAGTTAGACGAACCAGAGATGCAGGACACTGCTGGAGAAGGAGAGATGAACTCATAAGAGATGTACTCTTATGGATCCCCACACATGGCCGCGCAAAAGCAGGACGACCAGCTCGAACGTACATTCAGCAGCTATGTGAGGATACAGGTTGTTGTCCTGAAGACCTACCTAGGGCGATGAACGATAGGGAGGAGTGGCGAGAGAGGGTCAGGGATATCCGTGCTACCAGCACGATATGATGATGATGATGATATATATATATATAGATGATACTTTTTTGAGTACGTCCATATGAATAAGGATAGAGTCGTTCGAATGGTCCCTCCCCATGCAATGTATCTACCCAACTAATACGGGCAGACGTCACTCAAGTTCAATTTTTAAGTAAACTTTGTTTGAATTCACTTTTTCTCATTTCGTTGAATGGTTGTCAACCAATGCTAAATAAACTAATTTTCTCAACGTAACGGACTTTAAATATACATAATGATTTTACTTAGTATAACTGGTATACTTTAACTAGTATACTTTACTTAGTATAACTGGTATACTTTAACTAGTATACTTTACTTAGTATAACGGGTATACTTTAACTGGTATACTTTACTTAGTATAACTGGTATACTTTAACTGGTATACTTTACTTAGTATAACGGGTATACTTTAACTTGTATACTTTAACTGGTATACTTTACTTAGTATAACTAGTATACCTTAACTGGTATACTTTACTTAGTATAACTGGTATACTTTAACTGGTATACTTTACTTAGTATAACTGGTATACTTTAGGCATAAAAGTGACTATTTTATCGTGGCAAGGAGCAGTTTTCCTCTTAACATTTTATATATATATATATATATATATATATACTATCAGTAAGAAAAAACATAAACTGGACACATTAGGATTATAAATCCATTTCCATCCTGTTATGTGTTTTTAATAAACTCAAAAAACACGAAAAAAAAATTAACAGGACTTCTTCAGATCTTATGGATAAAATGAATCAGAATAGACACGGGAAAGAATGGCGGTAGGGGATTGAAGAGATGTTAAGAGTTATCTCCTCGTTTATCCCACTTCCGTTTTTTTATTTTATTGTCGGTTAGAATTATAGTAAATTAATTAATTTTTTTTATTTTTTAAATATATATATATATATATATATATATACGCCAGGAGTAGCAGTACCGCCTTGAGCTACCGAAACTGTGTTATCACCCTGGTTGGCGGCTGATGAGGACAGCGTATCGCACGTGCATTCACACGTTGTATGATGGAAATTCAAAAAATATATATTGCTGTCGTTCAACACAACATCAGCAATTCAATCTCCTGAAGAAGTCAAGAATTTCAGAAAAACATATCAAATTACTTGCCGAATAGTGGACTTGGCCTTCCCACTGGACCAGAAATTGAAAATAAGTAAAAAGGAAAGTTGGTGACCGTTGTCGGGGTGTCCAAAAGGCTCCCTTTTCAATAGCTACTACACTGAGGTGTCGGGGAGGTCACTAATCCTTTCCCTTGATTGCTCCACTTTGCTCTTGAACCTTACTTTATAATGCTGAGTGTTGAACAAAATAGCATCAAGGACCATTTTTTGAGTCTTTGGTATAACTCGACCTGGGATTGAACCCAGGTATCCCAGGCCATTAGCGAATACTCTAACCCTTGTTAGTGAATACTCTAACCCATGTCCGGTCTTAGATTGAAAATAAAAGCAAGTAAAAAGAGAAATTTGTACTTAGACCTAGCCAGGTAGCTAAAAAAAACTTTGGAACATGAAATTGACGGTGATACTGATTTTAATGAGCGCACTCGAAACAATCCCCAAAAGATTAGTACAATGACTTTCGTATTTAGAAGGAGAGCAAGAGCAGACCAACCAGATTTTGTAATATAATGGCCGAGGGATTTCCTTTTATATATCTTGTTTTTGGGTTTAGTTAGGCTGAGAAACATTCGGCTCAGCACATGGGTTAGTTAGGTGCAAACATGAGCGCAGGGGTTCACATGCGAACGCAGAGTGGATATGCCGTTCACAGATGTCAAAATAAAAGTCCCAGATAGAAAGGTTGACTTGGGGATGTGAATGACGTCATGTACCGGAAGCGTGCGCGGAGGATTTTGGGGATTTTGAAAAAAGTCAGTTGAGTTGACTCTTGCGGTCCGAAGAAGGATGACTTTCGCTTTTTCGCCGAAGCAGGCCAGTGGCCTCGTGGTGGGTGCCACACGTGTCGGTGGTGCAGATGGAAAAGCCAGCATAGAAATATTGTGCCTCTCTCCTTATGTCGAAAAACCTTTAAACTCAAAGGTAATAAAAAGTTTCGTACCTGAACTAAGAAGTCGTAAGTGTTTCTCGTGTTTCGGGATTCCTATGTTCAATGTATATATGTTACGAACATTCTATGTACGTTTCACATATCAGTATCTGGCTATGTTACAAGTTCAGCTTTATTAAGATCGGCTAGAATACTGAGAAAAGTTTTGGAGAATTGAAAGGGTTTGCTCTCACTGAAACTCCTGTGAAAAGCCATCAGCAAACGCAGGTGTTAAAAACTATCAAACGAATAATTATAATAATGATAATAATAATGTGACGTACAAATTTCTCTTTGAGAATATTAGATACAAACAGATCACCTAATCTCGGCCAGACAACCAGAACTAGTGATAGTCAGCATAAAAAAAGAATAACCTGCTGAATAGGGGTGTCTCAGCAGACCACAAAGTACAATTAAAAGAAAGCAAAAAAAAACCCCAAAAAACCCCCATAAATACTAAGATCTTGTAAAAGAAATTAAAAAAACTATGAAGGTAACGGTAATACCAGGTGTAATTAGAGCACTTCCCAAAAGTTAAGTAAAAGGGCTGGAAGATTAAAAAATAAGAGGGCAAGCTGAGACTAACCAAACTACAGTATTATTAAAATCGGCTAGAATACTGAGAAGCGTCCTGGAGACCTGAATAGACTTGCTATCAATCAGACTCCAATGAAAAACTATCAGGTAACGCTGGTATGAAAAATTCTCATAGGAATAAACGATCAATCACCTAAGCGAATGCAGTATATTAGCGCAAAAAGAGTATATTAGACACGGCTGAAAGGTGCTGGTGATCTTCTGGGAATTGTGCAAGAAATTTAAATTCGACCATACGAACAGATGGCATATGCACAAACCAGAATCTGTCCAAGAGAATGAGACGCAGAAACTTCTTTGGGACTTTGAGATACACATGGATCATTTAATCTCGGCCAGACGACCAAAACTTGTAACAGTAAGCGAAACAGAACCTGCCGAGAGTGGACATTGCTGTTTAGTGTAAAATTGAAAGCAAGTTAAAAGACAGATAAGTACCTAGACCCTACTAGAGTCCTAAAAAACTATGGAACATGAAAGTGACAGTGATAGCAATTGTAATTGGTGGGTTTAGTAAGATAATCAAAGAATTGGTACCGAATGGAGACCATCCAAACGAAAGCATTATTCAGAATACTAAGAAAAGTCTTGGAGACTTGAGGAGACTTGCTGTCACTCAGACTCCAGTGGAAACCATTGGCTGACGCTGGTGTGAATAACAATCAAAAGAGTAAAAAAATAATTGTAATCGGCGCGTTCGGTACAGTCACCAAAGAATTGGTACTGTGTTACGTTTCGCTTTGGCCAAACAAACGACAACACGTAATATGTATAAAAATATATATTCATTTTCTCGATGGACGATTGTGTGAAGTAGGAGAGGTATTATAATCATTCGTCTATGAGGTCTGGACTCTTCGGTGTAAGTAGACGATGGCCGAGGAAATGCACACGGGGCAACGACGAGAAGAGCTTGCGTGAACAGCGGAAATGTTCACTGTCTTCCGTTCAATTCGTCGGCCTTATATTACCATCAAACTCCCACGCGGAGATATGGACAGGCCTCCACGTCCATCCCCGCGAACTCGTCCCATAACTGGCCATCGGAATATGCACTTGCACCATCTTTGGAATGGCATGTTTGATCGCCATCGAGCGGAAATAACTATCATGCAGTTCACAGATCACTCTCTTCCGGTGCATCACTTTTTGATGGCACCGTGGGATTTTTACCTTGTCCCATATTGTCAGCCAAGCTGTATATTACAAGTGGAGAACATGGAAATAAGAGGAAAAGTGGAGATAATCGAAGTTATATTGTATAGCCATGACCAACTATACATACACATATACATGCAGAAACATAATGACACAATAAAGACGAGCGACACAGTTCTTTAGAAAAATATACCTCGCACTTTATTAAAAGGGTTGTGTGTGAGAGGGAGTTGGGGACTGAACAGAACTGCAACATATTGATACCCACTCTATGGCCATAACAGCGTTTCTTTCCCGTTTTCCTGGGCTGTTCAACCGCGGGCCTGGGGGCCCAGCCTCTTTGGGACATGTTCCTCATTCCAGTATCTGTCTCCAACTGCAACTGCTCAATTGTGTGCTGGTTCTCTCTACTCCATCTTATCTCAAACTGATTTGAACTTCTTGTCGCCGGGGTTATATAATAATTTGACGTCCACTTTTCTTCCTGCGAGCGTCACAATTTTGCACTCAATTCAACTCCCCGACAGTCAAGGTCATATCCTGATATTCCTCGACCGGATGCATCTGTTATTTAAACAGGTGCATTTCCTATTTTGACAGATTGGCTGGGTCAGAGGTCAATATACAACAATTACAATATAAAATAACGCTTATAAAAAAATTAATCCATAGAACTTGTATATCCTCCTCTATGACAATATTTTATAAAGAACTAACATGAAACAAATCCTAGTTAATAACTTTGCTAATAAACTAATCAATCAACAAATAAGACTATATTTCCATAACATCCATAAAAATAACTACTGCAATAATAATACTAATATACAACAATTACAATTACAACATAAAAACCGATCAGAATGTTGAGAAGGGTCCCGGAGACTCCAACGGAAAGCCATCGGCTAATGCTAATGTGAAAAACTCTGAAAGTAATAATAATAATAATAATAATAATAATAATGATGATGATGATGATGATGATAATAATAATAATAATAATAATAATGATGATGATGATGATGATAATAATAATAATAATAATAATAATGATGATGATGATAAAAATAATAATAATAATAATGATGATGATGATGATAATAATAATAATAATAATAATGATGATGATGATGATGATAATAATAATAATAATGATGATGATGATGATAATAATAATAATAATGATGATGATGATGATAATAATAATAATAATAATGATGATGATGATAATAATAATAATAATAATGATGATGATGATGATGATAATAATAATAATGATGATGATGATGATGATAATAATAATAATAATAATAATAATGATGATGATGATGATAATAATAATAATAATAATAATAAACTCCGAGAAAATATTAGATTAGACGTAACGGAGTAATCAAATTATCAAATCAGAGAATTGCCATAAAATAGGCTCGAAAACAACCACGCAGTATACACTAGACTTTACCCAGTCGGCTCGGGCTATAGAATACACCTCCTGCTTCTCTGCAGAGGTGTAAGACTCCCCTAACAAGTGACCAGAATATGACACTAAACAATCTGACGGCGATGTTCCAGTAATGCAAGTGCTTTGCGGATTGTGAAGTACCCCTTCATTGCCATCGCTGTTAGGTCCACTCTGGCAAGGAGTGGTAGCACCTGATAGGGTCCTATCTATGGGTCAAATAGAACTAAACTGTGTACTAAACTGAATTGTTTGAAAAAGAACTGTTTTGATATTGAAACTGTGTTCTTATGCTAAACTGAATTGTCTGAAATAGAACTGATTTGATATTGCAACTGTCTACTTATGCCAAACTGAATTGATTGAAATAGAAGCATTTGTATGAATAAAAATGGATTTGACATTAAATAACCTACAATGGTTGATGTACCATGAAAGCAAAATAAACCAAAATCCACTAGACAATCCTTCCCAGAATGAGAAAAAATTTGATTATCTTAAGCCTCACGTAAATGGATACTGATACAGTGGGAAAGTTTTGATCTAATAATCTCATTGTCAAGTAACTGAGTGTCAACAACAACTGGTGACTCTGTGTCTACGCTATTCTTCGATTCACTGATGTTTTTCACCGATTATAAGCATTGTTTACTGTTGAACAAACTGCATTATATACAGGGTACTGAAGCACAATTAAGAATATTCTAGTATGGTGATAAAAGAAAAACTTTATATTATACAGGGCTACTTTTGATTTTACTCAATATGGCCACTTCACCGATTATGAGCATTGTTTACTGTAGAACAAACTGCATTATATACAGAGTACTGAAGAACAATTAGGAATATTCTAGTATGGTGATAAAAGAAAAACTTTATATTATACAGGGCTACTTTTGATTTTACTCAATATGGCCACTTCACCGATTATAAGCATTGTTTACTGTAGAACAAACTGCATTATATACAGAGTACTGAAGAACAATTAGGAATATTCTAGTATGGTGATAAAAGAAAAACTTTATATTATACAGGGCTACTTTTGATTTTACTCAATATGGCCACTTCACCGATTATGAGCATTGTTTACTGTAGAACAAACTGCATTATATACAGAGTACTGAAGCACAATTAGGAATACTCTAGTATGGTGATAAAAGAAAAACTTTATATTATACAGGGCTACTTTTGATTTTAAAGAAAAATCAATATAATTAGAAGATAGATACTCAACAAAAAATTAACTTAATATGGCCACTATTTTCTGTTGTTTTTTTTTTCTTTTTTCTTATTGTGTCCAATTGTCTTCGAAATAATTCGCATGCAGTCAAGATATATTCTTTTGACATTTTATTCAGTTCCTACTCAGTTGCAGTCTTTTAAGTAAACCGATATTTGGATGGGAAATTTACTATGTTTTGTTTTCTAAAGTGCCCCATATAGCCTAATCAAGGGTGTTAAAGAAACACCAATTATTTCGAAATTTTTTTGCTTGGTTTTGGTGTTAAACAAGTAATAAATCTTATGTCGTCACTTTTCTTGCTCACTTATAATGGGCTGAATTTTGATTTAAAAATGCCTGAATAATTGAGCTAATCATGAAAATTTAGATTCATCGTGTTTTTTTTTTCCGAAATCGGACACATCAGATTAAAAAAAAAAAATTTAAAAAATTACTCTATATTTTGATTCCACACACTATATATATCAAAAGTAGTTGAAAAAGGTTTATTTGCATTAGAATTAAATATTTTGTTTTTAATGAAAAAGTGCTCCATGCCAAAATTAGATAATTAGTATCTGAAAATTATGATACGCTTGCATTTGCTTTCAACAGACGGAGAGATGTTACAAGTAGCCCCAAATATATATATATATATATATATATATATATATATATATATATATATATAATGGTTATACTAGTTTTTAGCGCCCATTGGTAACGATACTCCTGTCCCACTTTTCAAGACACTATTGCATGGGGTGTACACATGTATTACAAGAAATTAACTTGAGATCTGTTCGAACAACGGCCTATTTGCCTGGGAGCTGATAGATAGGAAGCAGGCGAGTGGCGTGGGCCGCAAGCGAGACCTAGACGTGGGTAGTCAGCCCGAAGGAAACACGAAGTTCGCAGCGTGAGTCAAGGAATCAAAACACGAGACGAAAGAATCACTTTAAGGTTTCAATTGTTCCTGCAATTTGTCGTATCTCACAATATTTACGCCAATAATCCACAAACTCTCATCATACTACGTTTAATGTAGTCGGTTTTATGGCATATAAATAATTCTTGATTATTCAATGCTAAATCCTCTTTATACACATATATTAAATATATATCTGATTTGGTTTGGTTCCGATTCATGGCATATCAATGATTGTAGGTTATTGAGTGTCAACTCCTATTTATACATATATACTAAGTACATAATAATTGGTTTGGTTTGGTTTGGTTTCATGACATATCAACCATTGTAGGTTAGTTCATTCCAAATCCTATTTATACATATCATCATCATCATGTCGCGCCGTCTGCGCGGATATCCCTGACCGTCTCTCGCCATTTCTCCCTATCACTCATCGCCTCCGGCAGGTCTTCAGGATTACAACCCGTGTCCTCACATAGCTGCTGTATGTAAGTTCGTGCTGGTCGTCCCACACTTGCACATCCATGAGTGGGGGTCCACAGGAGTACATCGCTTATGAGCTCGTCCTTGCTTCTCCAGCAGTGTCCCGCGTGTCTGGTTCGTCGAACTTGTATAGTTTTTGTGATGGGGGGCAAGTGTCCGTAAATCAACTATATATATTCTGGTTTAGTTTGGTTTTATGGGATATCAACCACAGTGGGTTATATAATGCTAAATCTTCTTTATATATATATATATATATATATATATATATATTAGATATCTATGATTTGGATTGGTTTAGTTTCATAGCATATTGGTTATTTAATGCCAAATCCTCTTTATACATATATACTAAATATATAGGATTTAGTTTGGTTGAGTTTTATGGGATATCAACCATTGCTGGTTATTTAATGCTAAATCCTTATATATATATATATATATATATATATATATATATATGTGTGTGTGTGTGTGTGTATACACGAGGTGCATACGATACCTTTCAAAACTTTTTTCGCATGGGCACTTTTAGTGATAGTACACACATGAAACTCTAGTCCCCTTCGAGGTAATCTCCTCCGGCTGCAATGCACTGGTTGTACCGTTCCAACAACCTCAGGAAGGCTCCATGGAAGTCCTCTTGTGTGAGTGTCAATGACCTTCGTCAGAGCCTCTTTCATCTCCTCAGTTGTCTCATAATGACAGCCTGTGAGCTAAGGGAATAACCAAAAGTCACAGGGAGCAACGTCTGGACAATAGGGAGGATAAGGAACTATCTTGATGCCCATCTTGGTCAAATAGTCTGTGACAAGGATGGAGTTGTGGACTGGTGTATTGTCCTGGTGGATATGCCACTGACCAGATTTGAAGAGTGCTGGCCTCTTCCGACCAAATCTCTTCCTGAACTCCCTTAAAACCTCAACATAGTAACCTTAACCCTAACCCTTTAGCCAATCAACTCTGGTGTTCTGACTTCTTTACTCCTCCAATGACTCTTATCATCCATCACAGACTCCCTGCCTTCCTTGAATCTCTTATGCCACTCAAAAACTGATGCTCGATCAATGCAAGATGGTCGAAAAGCAGTCTGAAGCATTCCATACATTTCTGTGGCATTTTTTCCAAGTTTAAAACTGAATTTTATTGCATATCGTTCTCCTCACGTCCTGATTGTATTTTTGAAATTCACCAGCTGAGACAATGAAGCTTTAGTAGGGTGTATTCCAATTGCTGCTGTAGCTGTTCAGTTGAACCTGAAATCATAAAAATTGGTCAGTTATCTCATAAGAGTCTACGACAATTTCAAATGCTTTTACAAAAAAAGTCTGGAAACCTCTTGAATGCAATACGTAATACTAATTATTCTTTGCAACACTATTCATTCAATTTAAAACTGCCGAATTATTCCAAACATTGAACTCTACAATGTGCGAATACTCCAGGCGAAAGTGGACCTAAGACCAATGGCAATGAATGAATGCTCCACGTTCCCCAAAGCTCCAAAACTGGAGGGTAACCATCCGATTTTTTAATGTCATATCCAGGGCACTTGTTGGAGGAGTCTCACTCCTCTGTAGAGATGCAGTTGCTGTGTTCTACAGCCCCAGCTGACTCTGGCCATCATAGAACGCTTAAAATCATTATTTATATATTCAGTTTTATTCACCAACCAAATACCACTTATATGCACGCGTCGTTTCCCCTTCAAGAAACACCCTATGACGAAGTATCTAACACGCTGGATTACACCATAGCGGTTCGAGTTCTACTCGGGATTTTACGTTTTCTTTTGGGTTAATAACTTAGGAAAAGCATAAACCTACTTTTCCTTCGCTAGGTTGGTTGGTTGTTTGGGTTTTTTGGCGTATCAACCTTTGTAGGTTATTTAGTGCTGAATCCATTTTTATTCAAATAATCAGTTCTATTTCAAACAATTCAGTTTAGCATTATTACACAGTTTGATTGTTAAAAACATTTTTATTTTCAGCCCGTCAGTTTAGTCAAAGAGTTCTAATTCAAACAATTCAGTTTAGTATAAGTATAAATTTTGTTTACATACAGTTAAATGCCAAAACAGTCATATTTCAAACAATTCAGTTTAACATACAGAAACAGTTCTATTTCAAACAATTCAGTTTAGGATGAATTTAATTTTTTTTATTCATAGATGGAACCATATTAGATGCTACAACTCCGGGCCCGGGTGGACCTGAGAACGAGAGCAGTGATGAGGTGCTTAGCATTCCCCAAAGTTCAATCATCACAGGAACCTCACTATTTCATTGTTTCCTGTCATATCGAAGAATTTCTTTGCGGGGGTGGTGCCCTAACCCACCCCAGCAGAAATGCAGTGGGTGTATTCTATAGCTGCTGCCAGCTGGACAACCTTCGGTAGGGGTTAAATAATGTTATATAATAGCCGAGGGATCTCGGTTCATGCCTTTGAGTTTAGTTTGGCTGAGAACCTTTCAGCTCAGCACATAGGTTAGTTAGGTGCAACATTGAGGTAGATGTTAAAGCAGGCGTGCGCGGGTGGATGGAGGTGTCACTCAGATGTCATAATAGTCCGAGACGAAACTCGGTGACAGGGTGCGGGTGACGTCACGCACCGGAAGCGTGCGGAGGTTTGTGGGATATTTGAAGAAAGTGAGAATTGAGAATTAGACGCCAAACGAGAGGGATCGACTTTTGGAGCTCGCAGACGCGAGGCGAACTTGTGCCCTATTGGGGCCGCACGAGATGGGGGCCAAACGAATAAGACAGCATAGAAGATTGTGTCTCTCCTCCCTACGTCAAAACCTTGAACTCAAAGTTAATAAAAAGGTTTCGTACCTGAACAAGAAGTCGTTACCTATTTTCGAATTCTGCGATTCCTATATTCTATCGTTATGAACATTCGATGTCCATTTCACCCATTTCGCACATGGCTATATTCGTGTATATGGCTACGCAACAATAATACCTCTAATTTTCTTTAGCAAGCTAGATTAACAAATCTACACGAGTGAATTCGAGTCTCACTGGGTACCCCATTCATATAGCCTTGTGTCAAATTTAAGCAAAGAGCTTCGTAAATTACTAATTTTCTTCTATAAGAAGATATATATGGCATATCAATCGTTGTAGATTATTTAATGCCAAATCCATTTTTATACAAATAATCAGTTCTATATAAAACAATTCAGTTTAGCATGTATACACAGTTTATTCGTCAAAAAACATTTCTAGTTCCAGCTATTCAGTTTAGTCAAACAGTCCTAATTCAACCAATTCAGTTTATTATAAGTATAGATATTGTTTGCACACGGTTAAATGTTAAAACAGTTCTGTATTAAACAATTCAGTTTAGCGTAAGTACAGTTTCAATATCAAAAACAGTTCCATTTCTTATAATTCAGTTTAGCATACAAAATCATTTCCATTTCAAACAATTCAGTTTAGCATAAGTACATAGTTTAAATGTAAGTATACAGTTTAATTGGCAAAAAAACATTTCTATTTCAAACTGCATACTTTTCTCTGAAAAGGTAAAAAAAAACAAAAAAACAAATGATTTAATTTTTACATAAAAATTATACAAACTGATAACTGGAAAAATCTAATAAAAAAGTATAGACCAAAGGCACCTGTACAATTTGAAAATAATCAAATTGTGCTGTGATGCCGAACCAAAAAAAAAAAAACAAAAAAACAAGCAGAATCAACTTAGCCAAACATAAAAAAGTGCTTAATACACTAAGTAAAACCAATTGAACTAATAAAACCTACAGTCATTCCAATCTACCTAGGGTTCATCGACTGGTTCTTCAGGAAGAATCTGAAACCTAGGTAGATTGGTCTGACTCAGTTGGCTTTATTACTTATATATATATATATATATATATATAATTAACTTAAATCGCGAGCCGGAAATCTTCTACTAAAGTTTCCCCTTATCGGATCATCAGACTCAGAGTTTCAACTTATCGGATCATCAGGAAGCCTAACTCCGACTCGGAGTTAGTCTTCCTGATGATCCGATAAGGTGAAACTTTAGTAGAAGATTTCCGACTCGCGATTTAAGTTAATTTTATAATTGGCTCCACTTGTGTTGAGCACCCTTGTAATTGTAGCATTGCAGGATTCGCGGAAGGTTTTAGTTTTCTTTTGACCAACTGACTACGTATCCCTTGATTTTTTTCAAGGGGTCGGACGAGGTTGCCCTTTTCTTTCTTTTTGACCTATAATTTTTTCTTTATCCCCCGGGCGGTGATTCGAGATACTTTTATCTCTTGTTCCTGGCGTTTTTTTACTTTTTTTCTGGTACCATGAATGCTGGTAGATATCAGTTAGTAAATATATATATATATATATATATATATATATATATATATATATATAAGTATTATTCGGTCCAGTTAAACCGGAGTTGGGAGTAATTCCATCAGGACAAAAGAAAACTTTTCAGCAGTGAACATTTAAATTTTCCTGGTAAAGTGCTCAATGTAACTGACATTACAGAGCAATAAACCAGTCACATTAGGATTATAAATTTATATCCATCCTCTAATGGGTTTTGATATATATATATATATATATAGTAATCCGCAGATTGACTGTTTCTTTGTATCACAACTCTTTAGTTACACATATATATATATATATATATATATATATATATATATGGGGGGTTGCGTGACTGTATTTAATCCAGTAAATCCGGAGTATGGAACAATTCAAAGAAGGACAATTCAAATATTCAAATATAGAATATTAAATTTAAGTAATCCTGTTCCTCGCAAATAAAATCCACAAAGGAAATCATTTTTTTTTTCAAAATAAAAAATTATAACAAATTTATTTCTATCCTGCTAAAAAAAGGCATTGGTAAAAATCAATCTTTTGAAAAATTAACAGGACTTTTTTAGATCAAACAAGAAAATGGATGAAAATAACTCTTTCACATTTACAACTTGACTAAAATTCGCCAACATAAACCTAATCCGGGGTGTCCTCGTGGTGTAATGGTTAAAGCGATGGACTGCAGAATCGTAGTAAGCAAGTTCGTACTCCAGTCGCGCTATTACGTTTACTTTCGTGCAAATACCATTGAGAAAGGTATGAACCCCCTTATCCTCCCAGCTATGGGTTAAATAGTACCAGTACTGTTCTAGGAGAATGGCTTTCGCATTAAATAACCTGTAAAGGTTGATATGCCATTAAACAAAGAAACCAAACCCTTTGGAAAGGTATGAATCTCCTTATTCTCCCAGCTATGGGTTAAATAGTTCCACTCCTGTTCTTCTAGGAGAATGGCTTTCACATTAAATAACCTATAAAGGTGGATATGCCATTAAACAAAGAAACCAAATCCCTTGGAAAGGTATGAATCTCCTTATCCTCCCAGCTATGGGTTAAATAGTTCCACTACTGTTCTTCTAGGAGAATGGCTTTCACATTAAATAACCTATAAAGATTGATATGCCATTAAATAAAGAAACCAAGCCGTTTGGAAAGGTATGAATCTCCTTATCCTCCCAGCTATAGGTTAAATAGTTCAACTACTGTTCTTCTAGGAGAATTGGCTTTCGCATTAAATAACCTATAAAGGTTGATATGCCATTAAACAAAGAAACCCAAACCTTTGGAAAGGTATGAATCTCCTTATCCTCCAAGCTATGGGTTAAATAGTTCCACTACTGTTCTTCTAGGAGAATTGGCTTTCGCATTAAATAACCTATAAAGGTTGATATGCCATTCAACAAAGAAACCAAAACCTTTGGAAAGGTATGAATCTCCTTATCCACCAATCTATGGGTTAAATAGTACCACTACTGTTCTCCTAGGAGAATGGTTTCGCATTAAATAACTTATAAAGTTTGATATGCCATTAAATAAAGAAACCAAACCGTTTGGAAAGGTATGAATCTCCTTATCCTCCAAGCTATAGGTTAAATAGTACCACTACTGTTCTTCTAGCAGAATGGCTTTCGCATTTAATAATCAACAAAGGTTGATATGCAGAGAACATCTTTTTTCATCATTCCTCAAATTTAACTGAATAAAAAAAAAAATAGAAAAATGCACAGCTAAAAAATACATATCTAAGTATCTAAAGTATTACGTAGAATGTTTTTAATAAAAAAAATCATCCAGGCATATCTTATATTAGTACATCAAATTATGTCATTAAAATAAAATCATCATCATCTTGTCGCGCCATCAGTACGGATATCCCTGACCCTCTCATCGCTTCCGGCAGGTCTTCAAGACTACACCCTGTATCCGCACAGAGCTGCTGTATATAGGTTCTTGTTGGTCGTCCTGCCTTTAAGTGGTCCATAGAAGTACATCACTTATGAGAGCGTCCCTACTTCTCCAGCAGTGTCCCGCATGTCTGGTTCGTCTAATTTTGGTAGCTTTCGTGATGAGTGGTAGGTGGCTGTATAGCTGCTGTTCTGTGGGGTGTTACCTCCAGAACTTGTTCCATATCTTGCAGCATTCTTGTGTAGTTGCCCTCAAGCTTTTTCTCCATCCGTTTAGTTAGCGTCCATGTAGTTCATATATCAGTATCGATACGACCGCTGCCTGGAAGAAACTGCATTTCATTTTATTGGCTAGGTCTGCCCTCTATATGACCAACAGCCAATTGATAGCTTGCCATGCATTTGCGAGTCGCTTGACGATATATATAGGTAGATGAGACACTGCTTCCAAGGTTGGCGAACTTGTCAACAACTTTCAGAGATCGGTGCTTTAATCCAACAGGTGACATCTCCACAAAATGAAATAATCCTATCTAAAACTAATGTTTTTCATCATTAAGTGTTTTCGGACTATTGTCTTTATCAACACAACGTTTCGGCTGATATGTTCTCCGGCCTTCTTCAGGTGTTTGCCGAACTCGGGAACCTTCACTTCGAACTAAGTCCTTTATTGAATCCACGGGGGTCACCTGTTCTGATTCCGTTAGCCATAACCGGGTACAAGTGTTAAGTACTCCTGTACTGTTACTCACATGCAGTTAGTATTGAACCTGCAACTCTTAGATGATTGTCTCCCTAGAAGCTTACGGAACCAACGCCTATAACTGTTACGCTATGTGTCTTGCTGGACAATTCAGAGTGAATTTTTGGGACTTATAATCTTAATGTTCTTACTTGACTAGAATTACTACCATTTTGTATGATTTTTTTACCTGTGTTCATATTCAGACTTTTTTTTCTCATCCAGCCTTCTTAATTATCGGTTCCCATATTGTATTCATCTCTACATTTGGTCTTCTCAGCAGGTCATTGCAGCCCAACATATGTGCTGATTCCTTTAGGCGTCTAATCATCCAATGTTCAGCTCTATCTATTATTTCAACTTTATCCCGTAAGGGCAGAGGGTTTCCCTTTTCCTTCCGTTTAAGGTCCGCCATGCCCGACTTTTCAGCGTTGTGGAAATAACAATAAAGATGAAAACAATAGTCTGAATGATAAAAATCATCAAGCTTCGTCTCAGAAATTTAGACAACTAATGTTATTTACAGTAACCATCGGGAAACAAAAAACAAATTATATTTCAATAACAGAACAAAAAATTTACAAATATTAATTCAAATTTTGGTTAATTTATCAATTTAATATGTCAGTTTTTTTTTATTTATTATTCTTTTATTCCGTTATTTTTCAAAACCAGTCTAAATTTATTTCTATGCCAACATCTACATTATATATATATATATATATATATATATATATATATATATAAGTAAAAGTAAAGATGGTGACCGTAGTTGAGGACGACTAGAAGGCTCCCTTTTCAATAGGTACTACACCGAGATGTCAGGGAGGGCGCTACTCCTGTCCCTGGATTGCTCCACTTTACCCTTGATACGTACCTTCTATTGCTGAGAGTTAGCAAGGAGGTATCAAGTACCATTTTTAAAGTCTTTGGTATGACGTGACCAGGGATTGCACCCAGGTCTCCCGTACCATTTGGCGAACACTCTACCCACTAGGCCAATGAGCCTGTTACATACATTTATATATAAGTAAAGCTTCATAAATAACTTATATATATATATATATATATATATATATATATATATATATATATATATATATACGAGTTATTTATGAAGCTTTACTTAGTTTAGCACAAGACCAGATGTTTGGGGCTCCTCGTGAGTATTTCTTTTACCATTTTTTTTTTAATTTTTATTTTCCTTCTTACTTCAGTTCTTCCTCATTTCATTCTCTACATTCCTTTCCCCTTCTCTTATTTTTTTTTCTTTTTTTCTTTTCGTTCACTTTTTGATTCTTCTGCGTTCATCATTTTTTCTTTCTTCCTCCTTCTTTTCCGTTTTATTCTTTTCTCATTTCTTTGCTTATTTCTTTTCCGTTTTGTTTGTTTTTCTTCTGTTTTTTTTTTTTGATTTTATTATTTCCTTCTTTCTTGTTTTCTGCTGTTTCTTTTCCGTTTTTTTTCTCCTTTTTTTTTTTCCTTTTTAAATTTCATTATCTTCGTTTTTTTTTAAATCTTTTTGGCGTCCTTTTTTGCTTACATTCCATTTTCTTCGCCCTTTTTCCTTCTTTTTTCATTTTATCATCTTTCATTTCTTTTCTCAAGTTTTTCTGTTCTCTTTATTTTCCTTACTTTTCCTATCTTTTTTTTTCTTTTCCTTCTCTACACTCCTTTTTCTAACTACTTTCTTCTACTTTTTCTCCTTTTTATTCTTTTTTTCCTTCTCTTTTTTAGAGATCTAAACATCGTTCTCTCCTTAGTTCTTTTTTTTTCTATTTCCATTCTTTTCTTTTCCTTCCTTTTTATTTAACTTCATTTCCTTCTCTTCATGATTCTTTTTATTCATTTTCATCTTTTCCGTACTTTCATTCATTCTTTTTTTTTTATCGTATCTTACGTCTTTTTTACTTTTTACTTTTTTAGATTTTTTCTTTACTTTATTCACCCTGACATTTATTCATGATCAATGTTTTCCCCTTTTTTATTTTCATTCATTTTTCATTTTATTTTGGTTCAATTAGAAACATTTTTTTCTTTTTTTATTTACATTCATTTCCCCTGGTCTTCTTCTTCTTCTTCTTCTTCTTCTTCTTCTTCTTCTTTGAGTTAATCGGTCATACCCTGTCTATCTCCTACCCCAGCAGCAATTATACTCCAACCCATCTATTCCATGCAATCCATTATTCTGTCTTTTCTTCTACATCCGAAACCCTACGCTTTAGCGTTAAGTGCTGTGCGGAAACATACTAAATCATTCATATCTGATGCAGCACCCTGGAGAAGTCGTCTTCGACTGACAAGCCAGCACCATTGAACAGTTCCAGGGACTGTGACAATATGGCAGTGCTCAGGCAAATGACAGGTGATCTTGGCGTTCTGTGAATAATAAAAGACAATCTCAAGAAGGCGCCAAGCCCTGATTTGATTACTCTCAACCATTTGCCAGTGTTGGACAATTTCCAGAACGTATTGGAATTTTTCATCGGCGTTTATTTCAACGCCCAGCCTCTCCTCGTCACCCGTTGACCCGTGTTGTTCCATCTCTATATCTTTCTTCAGTAGCTCTTACCGATCTCCAAACGTCAATGATTCTATTTCTTTTTTTTTCTTAACTCCCCTAGGGTCATTGAGATCCACTCTCTATTTTTTTTAGCTTCGTTATTTACTTTGTTTTGTTCGCTACGCAGTGGATTTTAAGCGTTTGCCTAATGGAAAGAAAGAAAATTTACAGAAGCGTCCCGAGTTCGAGCGTTGCTGTGTGACATCTCCCTGTAGTCTTATAGCAGAAAATACTTGGAACTATGTCGTAGAGGATAATGTGCCGAAATACGATATCGCAGTAATTGGGTTCAAACCCCATTGGCGCATTTTCGCTTACCTTCAGACTCATAAGCAAAGTTGGCGAACCGAAGGCTGCCTTTTTAATACCTACAACACCGAGGTGTAGGGGAGGGAAAGAGGATTCTACTCTTTTCACTGGATTTCTCCACTTTACCCTTGATCCGTACCTTACAATGCTGAGTAATAAGTAAAAAGGCTTTAAGTACCATTTTTTGAGGCTTTGGTATGACTCGACCTTGGATTGAACCCCGGTCTCCCGGATCATTGGTAAACCCTTGATAAATATATGAACCCTTTTATCCTCCCCTCAGCTATGGGTTAAATTGTACCTCTACTGTTCTTCTCGAAGCGTACGTTTGGAATTTTAATAACTCAAGAACGTTGATGAACCATTAGAACGAAATAAATCAAAGCAAGTAACTATAGCAGTAAATTCTGAATAAAATAATTAAAGGAAACTTTAAAGGATATGAGAACGACGGTATGCTGAAAAGATCGCGGCCGAACTAAGATTTTGAAGACTATGAGAAAACTCGATCAATGATTAACTATATGGTACAGAGGGATGTATATATATATATATATATATATATATAGTCATCCACAGACAGATCTGTTTCGATCTATCAGAACTCATCAGTGTGGCTAGACAGTATCTTCCCGTAGGTGGGATCGAACCCGGTTGACTCAAACGTCAACACAATATATATATATATATATATATATATATATATATATATATATATATATTGATCATGAATATATATATATTCATTCTTTCTTTGATATAGTGGAGGTGCCCGTGGTGTAATGGACATGGACACGGCGACTCGAGTTCAAATCCAGGATAAGACTGATTGCATTTTCACATTGCACTGATACCCTCGGGAAAGGTATGAATCCATTTATTCTCCCTCCAGGTATGGGTAAAATACTAGGTTCATTAGCCTTGGTGAAGCAACCAGTCTAGGAGACTGAATTCAAACCTGTTAAACTCTGGGGTTCGTGTATATATATATATATATATATATATGGCTTAGCGTTTGAGTCAACCGGGTTTCGATCCCAGCTACGGAAAGATACTATCTAGCCACACTGATGAGTTCTGATAGAAGGAAACAGATTTGTCTGTGGATGACTATATATATATATGTGTGTGTGTGTGTGTGTGTTGTATTGAGGCTCGCGCTATATTACTTCTGATGAATAAAAGACACCGTGTCTCATAAGCACGGCAGAAGCAGAAGCACAAAGAGAAGGAGAAAGACAGCTCTGAAAGGACGTCGGTTTGTAGTAAGACCAACTTCGGACGTAACACCTACAGCGCCAGACTTATAACGCTAGTCGGACTGTACCACTTGAGTTAATGAATAATTAACTCTATTTTAATGTGTATCTTTTCGTTACCACGATACAATATATATATATATATATATATATATATATATATATATGATGTCTCATATTTACATGGGGCCTATGTGACTGCTCATAACTCTACTAATACTAATGTTGTGTTTTTTTTCTGTTTCAGATTGGAAAATAGTATACTCTAACAACAATCAATTCTTGATCTCAATGCCTTGGACAAGAGAGAAAAACGTATTTTGTATCAATTATTTGGAGAAAAAATCATTCAAAACTGTCTCAAAACACATGCAATCCATTAATATGACAATGGTTTATTGCTGAGGCAAAAAATCTTTAAAAAATGATTGCATATCCTGGAAGCTAATATAATAACAATTATTAAAAAAAACATTGATTTCATATCTCTGGTTCTTAGGATACATTTTTTACATGACGTGTTCAAAATGACCGGCCATCGTTTGTCTCAGTAATAAATCATTATCATATCAGTGGTCTGCATCTATTTTGAGAATTATATATATATATATATATATATATATATATATTCCTATTGTAGCAATATATTTAGATACTGTTATAATGTATGGAACTGATTTTAAAAAAAGTTAGACCATAATAAATAGGTCTCTGAATTGTAGTTTTGCAATATATCCCCAGCCTGATGATGGCCGACATCGGTCCGACTGTACAAAGGATCCAGTTAAATACGAAACATTTATTAGCCAATTCCAGTCGGATATCATGATATCCATCCAACTATTCAAAAGACAGAGATAAAAATATGTAGACAAACAAATTCTTTAATATTTAATCAAATATATCTCCTATATATATATATATATATATGTTTTATAGTGGCTCGTATCATGTGACTTCCGGTATTGCAGAGGCATAGATGACAGAAGCAGAGAGACAGCTCTGAAAGGATGTCGGTAAAACCAACTTTGGACGTAACACCAACAGCGCGAGACTTATAACACTGGTCTGACTGAACCACTTGAGTTAATAAATAATTTATCTTTTCCTTTTACAGCAATATATATATATATATATGTGTGTATTTATTCTTCCTCTTACACACACACACACACACACATATATATATAGCTCAAGCACATATTCAAATGCGCTAGATGATTGTCACATTGTCGTATATTCAGTCATCAGACCCAGCCTTACTTTCGTATCAACGCAATCCTAATTTAAATTTACAAATGTTCTATAACCGATGTCGAGCATTGTCTACCCAACTGGTAACTCATAGATCGGTGTAGAGTAGTTGCATGAATACCGTTAATGATATGTGTTATACAAACAGCTTTGTTTAAGAATTCAACTAAGGGCAACGGATCAATTACCTATGACGATAAGCATTGCACCATGAATGCCCAGACTCCAAAAGTCTAAGTAAAAATACTCGAAAATATTTCCTACCCTTTGCATACACACATGTTATCACGCTATTCTTTAAGTATATACAAGGTATCGAAAAAAAAATTATACACACACACACACACACACATATATATATATATATAGTCTATATACTTAAAATCATATATACATATAAAATAGGTTTAGGGTTTTACAAGTTCACTTGGTGGAAGACCAATTACGGCAGCATTATTAAATATTGCCCCATATCAATGATAGAGCTTATATATATATATATATATATATATATATAGTCATCTACAGACAGACTGTTTCGTTGCATCCCAACTCTTCAGTGTGGCTAGACGCATAGGACGCTTGAAGCTGGAATCGAAACCCTTCCAACTTTACGTTAGACGTTGTATCATACTTCACAGCCGACAAACTAAGTATGTCAGCTCGGGAGTTATTAGGCATTATGTGGTAGCCTTCATTTTTTTACATTTTTGCCTTACCAGATACCAGAGTGCTCAACCTATTTGAAGAGCTTTGGCGAGTGGCAGCCACAAATTCTTTCGCCAGAGTTGGAGAAACAAGAAAATCAAGAAGTATATTGTTTCTCAATAATATTTTTCTCTGCATAAGCTTATTGCTATATATCTACAATAAATTAAACTTTACATTGAGCACTCGTTTAAGATAATTCCGTTAAACGCAGTTTCTTCGATGCAGCAGTCGTGTCGATACTGCTATATGGATGCACCACTTGGACGCTAAGAAAACGGCTGGAGAAGAAGCTAAACGGCAATTACACAAGAATGTTGCGAGCAATATTAAACAAGTCCTGGTGGCAACACCCCACAAATCACCAATTATACGGACACCTGCCTCCCATCACGAAAACTATCCAAGTTAGATGAACCAGGCACGCAGGACACTGCTGGGGGAGCAGAGACATGCTCATAAGTGATGTACTCCTATTGACCTCGACATATGGCCGAGCTAAAGCAGGACGATCGGCGAGAACATACATACAGCAGCGGTGTGAGGATACGGGATGAAGCCCAGAAGACCTGCCAGAGGCGATGACCGATAGGGAAAAGTGGCGATAGAGGGATATCCCTGCTGGCGGCATGACATGATGATGATGATGATGATGATGATGTCTATCTATCTATTTATATTACATGGTTGGTCTGCAACCCGGGGTTTCAAGCTTTACGCCTTCCCAACCCGGGTTGCCTAGGGTTGCCTAGTCGGTTGGGGTTATGGAATACACCGACTGCACCTCTCCTGAGGGGTAAGAACTCCAAGGAGTGTCCTGAATTGACACAAAACACTCTGATGGTGAGGTTACAGTGATGCAGGAGCTTTGGGGAATGCGGAGCACCCCTTCATTTCCATTGCTCCCAGCTCCAGTCTGGTGCGGAATGGTAGCACCTGACAGGGTCTTATCTATGTATTAAATAGAACTAACTGCATACTTTTTCTAAACTGAATTGTTTGAATTAGAACTGTTTGAAATAGAAATGCTTTTGACAATTAAACTGTACTTACATTTAAACTGCGTGCTTATGCTAAACTGAATTGTTTGAAATGGAACTGTCGTTGATATCGAAACTGGACTTACGCTAAACTGAATTTTTTAATATAGAACTGTTTTTGACATTTAACTATGTGTAAACAAAATCTGTACTTATACTAAATTAGCTGAATTAGCATCATGAGACAATTGAGGAGATGAAAGAGGCTGTGACGAAGGTCATTGACACGCTGACACAAGAGGACTGCTATGGGGCCTTTCAGAAGTTGGAACGGTACAACAAGTGCATTGCAGCCGGAGAAGATTACTTCGAAAGGGACTAGAGTTTCATGGGTGTACTATCAATAAAAGTGCCCGTACGAAAAAAGTCTGGAAACTTATCGTATGTACCTCGGATCTCTGAAGACTGCTATGTGGGGCATAATCATGAAATTTGAATCAGATCGCCGGAGATTTTGGAAATAGATGTCTTTTTTACAAAACCCAGTCATTTACGTGGCTATATTATGTCAATTTTAGGATTTGGTAAATTGATTACTCAGTAATATTGAATTTCTTATTTTCTTCCGTTTATTTTTATCATTATTATTTAGTAGTAGTAGAAGTAGTAGTTCTTATAGAAATTGCTGTATAAGTTGTATTTATTTCTTTTAGGCTATTTATCTCATGATAGCATCGATTAAAGTCTGACAATTATCAAGTGGCATGGATTGTGTGCAATTCAAACTTAAAATTTCGTACGTTCGATCAACGATATTTACAACACTTTTCACGTAAATATAGCATCCAACATTATATATATATATATATCATCATGCATTATGTCGTGCCGCTAGTGTTATATAGTCATTTACACGTTCATGCAGCATCACAACGACACCATACCTAGGACGCAAGAAGGAAGACCCAGCAACAATTAAGATGCACACACACACACACACACACACACACACACACACACACACACATATATATATATATATATATATACGTGTATGTGTGTTTGCCTGTGTAATGAATGTGATGGTAGAAAGAATTGTTTTACATATGATTGGACTGTGTCCATTCTATCTTATAAGCTATGAAATATGAGAGTTGTATTTGGACACTTATTGTATTTATAGAACGATTTTACGAAGCATATGTAACGCCATGAATATATCATTAGCGAACTTGTCATAATTTAAAATGGCGACCAGCCAAAAAAAAAAAAAATCAAAATCTGAATATTCATGTGAATTAATCAAGCGGGTATTAAACGTCGAATTAAAAGCGAATAAGTGACTTACTTTGAATTAAAAAAGTGGAGGGAAAAAAGTAAATCTTTAAAAAGTAAAAAAAAAAAAAAAATCATATGAAAAATAGAAAATAGAAATAAAAAAGAAGCACAAATGAAAATAATGGGCAGTGATAATGTTTTAAGAGGATTTAGAATAATGAACGCTACAGTGTGAAGGAGATAAAAGAAAAGAAAAAAAAATGGCAAGCGGTAAGAAAATATGGAAAAGCCAAGTTTGCTGAGGCTGTAGAATATGGCGACTGCATCTCGGCAGAAAGATAAAACCTCCTCCCTCTAAAAGAGTGTCCTAGATAAGACACTAAACAATCTGATGGTGAGGCTCCAGTCTTGGCGGTTTGTGAAATCCTGAATCCCTCTGACTGGAAGTTGTTGTACCTATTAGGGTTCCATCTACAAGGTCAAATAGAACTGTTTGATCATTTAATTATGGGCAAAGAAATGGTTGACGTTAAATTGGATTCTTAGCGTTACATAAAATTACTTGGATCAATTTAATTGCAATTTAACTTCAAACGAATGAGTGATATTGAACAGATTTGTAAGTGTTTAATAGCAATACTTGGCATCATTTAACTGTGTGCAAATAAAATTGTATATGGGAAAACGTGAAACCGTTTAACTGTGTGCAAAAATTGAATTAATTGTATTATATAGCATTACTTGGAACTATTTGACTGAGTCGAATAAATGAGTACTGTTGAATAGAATGATATTTTTTTTTTAAAGAAAACCAGTACTGATGAACGTTTTCATATCCCAGAAGAATGTCAGCATATCCTTCTTTATTGACCGTTTCTCTTATGATTTGCACATTTCAGGGGAAAAAATGTAAATACAGACCTTTATACGAGCCTGTTTGATTTTCTGCCATTTTGAACACCCTCAAAACAAATATTTTTACGAGATTAAAATATTTTTGCTATGACCCCATTCAAAACAATACAGACTTTACATATATGGGATTGAAGTCTACAAATACTTAGTTTAAAAAATGCTCTTTATTGAATATCCTCGCAGTTTCTAAACAGTTTCGCCAAAAATCCATTCTAGATTTAAAAGCTGTCATCGATGTGGTGCAAGGGAATTTCGGGAATTGTCAATGGTAGCGCTACCAAACCAATCATATTCTTTCCAATACGATCAATCATGATCATGGATTAGACTATTGCGCACTCTGCATTTGCAGTTGAATGTTGTTGTTTTTTTTTTATTTTTTTTTTTATTTTTTTTTTTGTTTTGTTTTTTCGAGATGAATATTCTCAAAGCCGATTATAAAATATGCAATTTGTAATGAGATTGGCTGTTTGATATTCGGAATTTCCAAATTGGCTTTTCAATCAGCAGATAATTAATCAGCGTTGAAACAAGATTTATTTTTCTTTGTTAATTCTTTTTTAGGTGTTTTGGGCAATTAAGTGAGATTTATCGCTAAATAGCCCAAAGGCAGTGGAATTAATTTGAAGAAAATGATATTTCATTCTTTATAGACACGAACATAGGTAGGTGCCAATAATTCTAAAGTTACTGAACCAAGATTTAATTATATATATATATATATATATATATATATATATATATATATATATATATATGATAAAAATTAGTGAAAAATTAGATAAATCGAACACTTACTTTGCAGGTCAAGTAGTAATATTTTGTTTTTTTCTCAAGTAAGAACTTATTCAGACGAAATATCTTTTGAGTTTTTCTATTTCTGCAATTGAAGAAATAGATAAAATAATCGACAACGTATAAAGGTATTAAGGAAGGGAAAGTGTCTAAAGACAAGAGACGCATAAGACTTTTAGATGTTTTAAATGTTTAGTCTGAAGAAGTTCTTTTGAGAATAAAGAACGAAATATTAGTTTTAAACTCGTTGTATGTGTTTGATTTTTCTATATTTCCTCTTAGTTTTTTCATTTTTCCACACACACACACACACACACACACACATATATATATATATATATATATATATATAGATATATATATTGCTGAAATGTGATTGTGTCGTTTTTAAAACCTGGTAAAGCTGGGTGAAATTCTTGTACAAGTAATTTCGTATAAAATCACAGTTAAAAAGAGGACAAGTAGACCATATCCTTATGTATATATATACACACATATATATATATATATATACATAAACAGAGCTAACTTTTTCCTGTCATCAGTTCAAGACGCGAACGCTGTCAACGAAAAAAAAAAAAAAAATATATATATATATATATATATATATATATATATATATATATATATATGTATGAGGATAGGGTCTACTTGTCCTTTTTTAAACATCGATTTTATACGAAACTACATGAAGGAGAATTGCATCCCGCCCTAACAGTTTCTAAAAACGACACAATCGTATTTTACCAACCTAAAAAATTAAATTATCTTTTCTTTTGTGATCCACTTCACTTATGAACGGACCTAAAGCGCCAGGGAAGAAAAATTTGGAGAATTTATCTATCAATTTAAACTTGGAATCAGAATATTCCTCAGGAAGATGCAAGTATCTTGATAGAATGGTATATATAACATGTTTCTATAATTTAACCACTCTCATTTGAACGAGTGGAAATGCTGTTAAATCACACACACACACACACACACACACACATATATATATATATATATATATATATTAAAAATTTTCATCTCAAATTTTGAATTTGATTTAATATAAGTATTACTGTACCCTTACGTAAGGTTATTATTGAATGCTGTACTTCCCTAAATTAGTATTAATTCTGGAGTTTTAAGTTGAAATGTATTTAGAATTCAAAAAATAATAAAATAATTTACTATAATTCCAGCCGGTAATAAAAACAAAAAAACCGGCTGTGGGCTAAATGAGGAGAAAACTCTTCTGCTCTCTTCTATCTCCTCCCACCCTTCTTTCCTGTGTCTATTCTGAATTATTTTATCCATTAGATCAGAAGAAGTCCGGTTATTTTAAGTGTTTTTGTTTTATATCAAAACCCATAACCGGATGGAAATAAATTTATAATCCTAATATGACCGGTTTATGTTTTTTCTTAAAGAAAAAAATATATATACGTTAATTAGCTATGTCTCTTTATAAATTGCTGGTCAGTAGATTTTTTGTATATTTTTCATTTGACAGATTTGCATTATATCCATGTGTGTGTGTGTGTGTGTGGTTGGTTGGGTAGCAGTCCTTCATTCAAGCTGGTTTGATTAAATAAATACCCTTGGGAAAGGTATGAACCTCCTTATCCTCCCAGCTATGGGTTAAAAAGTACCACTACTGTTCTTCTAGGAGAATGGCTTTGGCATTAAATAACCTAAAAAGAGTTGATATGCCATTAAAAAAAACAACCAACCATATGAACGGAAATAGAATATTTTACCGAGTGGAATAGAATATTTTAAAAACTTTCAATATTTTTCATTCCGTTTTATGCAAAAATAAATGAATAAATAAATGCAAAAAGAAAAATTAAAATAATTTGAAATAAGATATTTCAAAATTAATTTTTTTTTATCTATAGGCTTTTTTGTTTGTATGTAGGGCGTCTAGGATTTGTAGTTGTAGTCGTAGCAAATTAATTTCAGATGTTATAATAGTTGTGTTTTCACCAAGAATTTATCGAAATTTAGATTTCGGTTGGGAGTGGCTTTGAAGATGTACGGCTATAGAATTAGAGTCATTGAGGTGCATTTTAAGACATTTTTAGAGAGTCGTCGTGGTATTGTATATAGAATTGTTTTGGCATTTAACTGTGTGGACAAAAACTATACTTATATTAAACTGAATTTTTTTAACTGTAATTGTTTGACTAAACTGAATAGCTTGAAATAGAAATGTTCTTGACAATTAAATTGCGTATTTATGCTAAACTGAATAGTTTGAAATAGAAATGTTCTTGACAATTAAATTGCGTATTTATGCTAAACTGAATAGCTTGAAATAGAAATGTTCTTGACAATTAAATTGCGTATTTATGCTAAACTGAATAGTTTGAAATAGAACTGTTTGTATAAAAATGGATTTGGCATTACGTAATCTACAAAGGTTGATATGCCATAAAACCCAGAAAAACAAATAAACAAACAAACACTTTCTACGCCCGAAGCTAATTCAACGGTAAAAGAATTGCTTATTATTATTGCTTATATATATATATATATATATATATATATATATATATATATATATATATATATATATATATCTTTAAAGAAAAAACCAAAGACCGGTTATTTTAGGATTATAAATTTATTTCCATCCTGTTTTTCAGTTTCTGGTGTGAACCAAAAACACGAAGAAAAATATAACAGGACCTCTTCTGATCCAATGGATAAATAAAACAGAATAGACACGTGGTGGGGGAAGGGAGGAAGAGATTAAAAGAGTTATCTCCTCGTTTTATTGAATTTCCGTTTTTTTATTTACCTATTTATTTTATTTTCGAAATTCATACGTCAGTTTATAATTACGGAAATTTAACTTATTTATTTATTTATTTTATTTATTTTCTTTTCATGTTAAGTTCGATAATTAACTTTTAAGAGAAATATTAATGCCTATATTAATTTCGATACTATTTATTTAGCTACCTATTTTTTCCTTGTATGTATATTGGATAAGTTTTTTGTCTGGTTTCACTATTTCTTTAAAGAAATATTGCTCTGTAAAAAATTACATTGAGCTCTCCACCGGGAAAATTTAAATGTTCAGTTTTTGAATGATTTTCTTGTCCTGAAGGAATTACTCCCAACTCTGGTTTAACTGGACCGAATAATACTATATATATATATATATATATGTGTGTGTGTGTGTGTGTGTGTAAGACTCGTTCAAGAATATTGAGGAATTTTGTCAAAGGATCTAGTAATAAGAAGTATTGTTTACTTTTGGGCCCTTTTAAAGAAAACCAAGTGATGGGTCTTTTCATGTCAAAGTAGAATGTCAAGCTCCACAGTTTGGCACAAGGCCTTTCATAATGAGGGAACAAGGTGCATGGCCGTTGCCCAAATACCAGGTCGTGACTTGAGCCCCGTCAGTATTCCTGTAAAAAGGGAACACTCATGTGCCTGGCGATAAACCTAGCCTCTCTGGGGAGGGTTAGAGCATGAGGAAGCCGGTATTAGCACGGGTGACATGAATGCCGGCTTTCCGGAAACCGTGTTAGTCGATCTCGACCAACAGTAAACGAAGCCAAGAAACACCGAACCTGATCCATGTGCTCAGAAAAACAGCCGACCGAAGTGTGTCCCTGCCCAGCGACGCCTAGAATGGACTATGGACATACAGGTCTTTGACGTGCACCCCACCAAACGAGTGAGTGTGCCACATTTCTTTACAGGTACGCAAAACACAATCAAGTAGGTGGAAGAAAAGAACAAAAAAACCAACAAACACGGGCTTGGGTTAGCTCCAAGTGCAAGAGGGGGAAGTCTGTGACAGTTTTTGTGCATTGTGTTAGCTAACGCGAGCGTGTACTTGAGAGAAAACACTCACAAGGCCGATCAACCCGGCATCTGTAGGTCAACAGATCCAAGCAGCCGGCTTTCTGACTTCTGTTGACTGGTTTCCTCTGTGTCCGACTCTCATCTTCCTGACTGACCTGTTCTGTCGACCGGTATCTGCTGCCCCCTTCTGCTAACTGCATCCTTCTCTTGACTGCCCTCTCCTGCCGATTGTCTTTTTCTGGACTGACCTCTCGTGCTGACTGATCTCTGGGACCTTCCTTCCCTCGTCTCGTGGGAAATTTCGCGCGCAGGCCCTTTGTGTGGGGATCACGCCAAAATAGAAAAAGGGATTCTCTGACTGGCACCCACATACACAGAAACAGATGCCACCGATGGTGTCACACACGTGTGTTGAACCACTTAATGGATATGTAATTTACAGGGTTTTTGTTTAGATGTGGCCCAAGTTCATATGAACGGGCACCTAATGATATTCGAACTTATTCGTGAAGTTTTGCTAACATAGCTTGGTTACCTTACCACTACACCACGCGGAGCTCCCCTATAATGAATGGGTAGAAAAGCAGATATTTTGTGGAAACTTTATTACAGAATATATCGTCTACTAAAAAGACAGCTGTAACGTAATGGACAAGGGATTTCGGTTCATGCCTTTGAGTTTAGTTAGGCTGAGAACCATTCGGCTCAGCACATGGGTTAGTTAGGTGCAAACCTTGCTGTAGGTGGCAACGCGCGCGCGGAGCGGACATGCCACTCAAAGATGTCACAATAGCCCGAGATGAGGGAACGGGGTGACAGGGGGCGGGTGACGTCACGCACGGGAAGCGCGCAGAGGTTTGTGGGAGATTTGAAGAAAGTTGGGGAGTTGAATCATCATCATCATCATCATATCGTGCCGCCAGCACGGATATCCCTGACCATCTCTCGCCACTTCTCCCAATCATTCATCGCCTCCGGCAGGTTCTCTGGGTAACATCCTGTGTCCTCACATAGCTGCTATATGTAAGTTCGGGCCGGTCGTCCTGCTTTTGCTTGGCCATATGTGGGGGTCCATAGGAGTACATCACTTACGAGCTCGTCTTTGCTTCTCCAGCAGTGTCCGGCGTATCTGGCTCGTCTAACCTGTATAGTTTTCGTGATGGGAGGCAAGTGGCCGTATAGTTGGTGTCTCGTGGGGTGTTGTCGCCAGGACTTGTTCAATATTGCTCTCAACATTCTTGTGTAGTTGCCGTCGACTTTTGGAGCTCGCAGATGCGAGGCAAACTTGCGCCCTATGAGGGCCACTCGAGATGGGTGCCAAATGAATAAGACAGCATAGACGATTGCATATCTCTTCTTATGTCGAAACCTTTAACTCAAAGTTAATAAAAAGGTTTCGTACCTGAACAAGAAGTCGGTACGTGTTTTTCGTAATTTCGAGATTCCTATGTTCTATCGTTATGAACATTATATGTCTATTTCGCACTTAGCATTAATTGTGGCTATGGAACATATATATATATATATATATATATATATATATATATATATATATATATATATGTGTATATATATATATATATATATATATATATTAAGAGAGAGAGATAGTAAAAGAGTGGGATATGGTGTGGAAGTATTAGAGAGAGAAAGAGAGAGAGAGAGAGAGGAAGAGAGTGAGAGAGTGTGAGAGAGAGAGTGGAGAGATTAAGAGAAAAAGTTATATAGATATATAATAAGACAGACTGACATAGATATATACGTGGAGAAATATCAGAATCTGGAATATAGGTAAAATTCGTTTCACACGTAGATGAGAGTTAATTTTTATTCTACCTCATATATAAATTCATTTTTTTTTTGCGCTATTTCTACTTTCTTGTTTGTTTTTTTTGTTTTTTTTCTTAAGTGCCATTTTATTATTTATTTTTGCTTACACGTCAGATACTTACGTAACTAAAATAAATTTTTCAAACCGTCTTATCCTCAAGAGGGTACTACCTTTAAAATCTAAATAAAATCTAAACAAAAATCTATAAATATATGAAAAAAAAAACGAAAATTCTGCGAGAGAAGTGATCGAATAAAAATATATCAATTCAAACGTCTCGCGTCATGTGACAACGAGCATCGAATCAAAGATGTTTGTTCCGAAGATGTAAGAAAAGAAGATAGAAAAAAAAAAGAGATTAAATCAATAGATTTAATAATCTGAACTCTATTCCCTCGCATCTTTGTGATTAGAGGAAAATATATTGACATGCAGAAACTGAGTTGTTGGGGAATGGGATAAAATATCGCCACAAATAAATAAATAAATATATAATTTGTGAAATGAATGGCAAAAGAAAGTGTTGGTAAAACTATCTATTTACGAAAAAATTCACAAGGGTTGTTATGCTAAAAAATGATAGAATGATTTTTCGGCGAAAGGGGGTGTAATAAGAATCTCTAAGCGATGAGATCGTCTCTGGAGGTAGACTGGTTCAAAGAATCCTATTCAATCGGAAGTCTAGTAACCATTCACTCTTTTAAAAGATTTACCTCATCTCCAAAGAAATCTATCAAAAGAATTGATTGATATTTTTCTACCGATCTTATTTCGAAATTATTTATGTAGAAAAAAAAAATACTACTTCACGAAATTTCGGCATCGTATATAAAACGGTTCAGGCTGATTTTAAAGGCATATCAACACGAATAGGTTTATTTTATTCCCATATTGAGCCATCATCATCATGTCGTGCCGCTAGCACGGATATCCCTGACCCTCTCTCGCCCCTTTTCCCTATCGTTCATCGCCTCTGGCAGGTCTTCAGGGCTACATCCCGTATGCTCACATAGCTGCTGAATGTATGTTCGAGCTGGTTGTCCTGCTTTTGCTCGGCCATATTTGGGGGTCCATAGGAGTACATCACTTATGAGCTCGTCTTTGCTTCTCCAGCAGTGTCCTGCATGTCTTGCTCGTCCAACTTGGATAGTTTTCGTGATGGGAGGCTGGCGGCTGTATAGTTGGTGCTTTGTGGGGTCTTGCCGCCAGGACTTGTTCAATATTGCTCGCAACATTCTTGTGTAATTGCCGTCTAGCTTCTTCTCCAGCCGTTTTGTTGGCGTCCAAATGGTGCATCCATATAGCAGTATCGACACGACCGCTGCCTGGAAGAAACTGCGTTTCATTTTATCGGTCAGCTTTGATTTTCATATGATCGATAGCTTATCGATCGCTGTCCATGCCTTCGTTAGCCGCGTGTAACCATGACCCACACTCAAACATACTTTGTGATGTAGGGAAGGATATTCCCCCCCCTAAAAAAAAGAAAGTAGGACTCGTCCAACAAAAGAAATCAACGATGAGGTTAGTAGTAGAAACTTGTCTCACTTATAGATTATTCATTACTGTGCTAAGAGAAACATCCATTGGGCTTTAGTGGACTGTTCCCTTAAGCTCTTATCTGAATCGGCACGGCTTGGTTTCTCGCTTGGCGCCTGTGGTGCTCATTTTTAAGGGAATGCCGACGGGATTGAAGCGATTTTTAGAGCCCTGGGCGTGTCAGGACATTGCCATATGCTCGGTTACCATGTTAAAAAAAAAGGCCAAGTGCTAAACTTTGCATTTTGTGAGGTACCAGACAAATACAGAATATTTATTACTCGCCTAAGCCCGAGGAAGTCCCCTAAAACTGTCGCCTGTTTCACTTAAAGCACACCATTTTAGAGGAATATAGACAGGGTTAAAAGTATTTTTGGAGCTGCCGGGAGTGTGTGGGCTTTGTCCTGTGTTCGGTTTAACTTTAAAAAGGCCTTGTGCCAAACAATGGTGTTTTGGGGGCACCAGACAATTACCATCGCTTACAGAGAATTCATTACTGTTATTGAACAACGGTGAGTTTGTGGCCCAGTGGCTGCGGCTGTAGAATACACCGACTACATCTCTGCAGCGGGGTAAGACTCCCCCAACGAGTGCCCTGAATATAAGACATTAAAAATCTGATCGTGAGGCTCCAGGAATGCTAGAGCTTTAGGGAATGCGGAGTACCCTTTTATTACCATCACTTCCAGGTTCACGTGGGCTCGGAGTGGTAACACTGGATAGAGCCCTATCTTTAGTTTAAATGAAACTAAACAGTGTACTTATGCTAAACTGAATTGTTTGAAATAGAACTGTTTATCTGTATGAAAATGCATTTGGCATTAAATAATCTACAATGGTTGATTTGCCATAAAATCAAACCAAACCAAACCGTACGTTTGATGCTATTAATTATATTACCTTGTACCGAAAGGTAATAAACCTATTTTGTTTCCCTTTTTCTAGATTTTTTTAAAATACCCACTCACAACACAGAGGTAAGGGGTTCAGTTTTTTATAAATTTATTTACATATTTTATGTGTAAGTGCTTCTAAAAGGTTTATTAAAAACTTTCATATTATATTAATTATTCCTATCTACCACAAATAATTTGCACACGGTTGTGGGATTTCAAGTATTCCCATGATAATAATAATAATAATAATAATAATAATAACAATAGTAATAATATGAAGAAGCAGAAAACGACGCCATGAGAAAGAATCATATCAAAGCAAGAATAGATAAGACGCAACTAACAGTAAATGTAGATAATGTGGTTTTATTTAATGGCATATCAACCTTTGTTGGTTATTTAATGCCAAAGCCATTCTCCTAGAAGAACAGTAGTGGTACTATTTCACCCATAGCTGGGAGGATAAGGGGGTTCATATCTTTCCCAAGGGTATTTGTCCGAAAGTGAACCTTATAGCGTGACTGGAGTACGAACTCGCTTACTACGATTCCGTAATCCATCGCTTTAACCATTACACCTCGATGACACCCCGCCTCCAGATACTGTGGTGAGAAAGTTGAAACGATCAATCACATAAGTGTGTGAAGCAAATTAGTACAGAAAGAGTATAAGACTAGACACAATTGGGTGGGTAAGTTGATCAACTGAGAATTGTGCAAGGATTTGAAATTTGACCATATGAACAAATGGTACATGTACAACCCAGCCGCTTTTAGGAAGAATGAGACTTATAAACTCCGATGGGATTTTCCCATCAAAAGGATTCCCTGATCTCGGTTAGGCGACCAGATCTTATTAGAATAAAAAAAAAAAAAAATTGAGTTGTCTTTAATTGGAATCATTTTGAGATGAGATTTCTTAATCTGAGAATTAATATTTCATTTATTGCGGACTTTTTTCCTCATCTTGGTAGTTTTTTTTTTTTTTTTTTTTTTTTTTTTTGTGTTGTTTCTTCTTTCACTACGTTTCGGCCAAATTTCACTTCTGGCCTTCTTCAGTGGTGCGATAGACAACAACTACGGAAGGCAGTAATTACTGGGGATACGGTTACAAGACTCAGCATTCCTATCCAAGGTCGCAGTAAATCACCTGAAGAAGGCCAGAGGTGAAATTTGGCTGAAACGTAGTGAAAGAAGAAACAACACAAAAAAACCCTACCAAGATGAGGACAAAAAGTCCGCAATAAATAAAAACTAATTCTCAAAAAAAAAAGAGAACATGAAAAATTGTGGACTTTGTTGTCCCAGCCGACCACAGAGGAAAAATTAAAAGAAAGTGAAAAGAAGGATAAGTACATGGCCCTTGCTAGGGAATTGAAAAAAAAAACAAACTATGGAACATGAAAGTGACTTTTATGCCAATTTTAATTAGTGCTCTTGGTACAATAAGCGGAGGATTAATAAAAGGACTGGAGAACTTGAAAATAAGAGGACGATTGGAGACCATCCAAACTACTACATTATTGAGATCGGCTCGAATACTGAGAAGAGTCCTGGAGACTTAAGGAGACTTGCTGTCACTTAAACTTGAGTTACAGACCATCAGCTACCGCTGATGTGAAAAACTCTCAAGGAGTAAAATAATAATAATAATAATGTGGAACATGAAAGTAACGATTGTGCCAATTGTGATTGGTGCATTAGTCACAACAACTAAAGGATTATTAAAAGGCCTGGAGGACTTGGAAGTTGGTGGACGGGTAGAAACTATCCAAACGACAGAATTGCTAAGAACGGCCAGAATCCTGAAACGAGTCCTGGAGACTTGAGGAGACTTGCTGTTACTCAAACTCCAGTGAAAAACCATCAGCTAACACTCATGTGAAAAACTCTAAAGGAGTAAATAATAATAATAATGATAATAATAAAATGGTATATGCACAGTCCACTACCTGTCCTAGAAGATGACACGCATAAACTTCTGTGGGACTTTAACATACACACAGATCAACTAATCCCGGCCAGAAGACCAGACCTCATAATAATAAAAAAAAGAGAATTTTCGAAATTGTCGACTTTGCTGTCCCGGCGGATCACAGAATAAATCTGAAGGAAAGTGAAAAGACGGATAAGTACCTCGACCTTGCTAGAGAATTGAAAAAGCTGTGGAACGTGAAAGTAACGATTGTGCCAATTGTGATTAGTACGTTAGGCTCAATAATTAAAGGATTATTAAAAGGCCTAGGGGACTTGGAAGTTGGCGGACGGGTAGAGACTATCCAAACGACAGCATTGCTAAGAACAGCCAGAATCCTGGAGACTTGAGGAGACTTGCTGTCACTCCAACTCCAGTGAAAAACCATCAGCTAACACTGATGTGAAAAACCTCTAAAGGAATAAATAATAATTATAATATGGTTTTAAATGATTATTTTTGCTTGATTATTTTCATATGTTTGCACAGGTTTATAGATTTTAGTAACTATAATAATCCGTAAAAAAAACAACAATTATAGCACCAAGGAACTATTCCAAATTCTAATAATTTACTCTTATATGGTTTAGTTTTTTTGTTTAATAGCATACAATCCTTCGAGGGTTATGTCAAAGCCATCCTTGTTTAAGAATCATCATCATCATCATCATGTCGTGCCGCTTGCACGGATATCCCTGACCCTCTCTCGCCATTTCTCCCTGTCGTTCATCGCTTCTGGTCGGTCTTCAGGGCCACATCCTGTATCATCACATAGCTGCTGTATGTATGTTCGAGCTGGCCGTCCTGCTTTTTTCCGGCCATAAGTGGGGGTCCTTAGGAGTACATCACTTATGAGCTCGTCTCTGCTTCTCCCTCGGTGTCCTGCATGTCTGGTTTGTCTAACTTGGATAGTTTTCGTGATAGAAGGTAGGTGGCCGTATAGTTGGTGCCTTGTTGGGTGTTGCCACCAGGACTTGTTCAATATTGCTTACAGCATTAGTAGTGATACTATATAACCCATACCTGTGGTTGCCCAGTCGGTTGGGGCTATAGAATACACCGAATGCTTCTCTCCTAAGGAGTGAGCCCCCACCTTAACGAGTGTCCAGGATATGACACTAAACAATCAGATAGTAAGGTTCCAGTAATGCTGGAGCTTTGGTGGAAGTGGAGTATCCTTTCATTGCCATCGCTTCTCAGTCCACTCTGGCCCGGAATGTACCATCTGATAGGTCCTATCTATGGATCAAATAAAACTAAACCGCGTACTTACGCTAAACTGAACTGTTTGAAATACAACTGTTTTTAAATAGAACACTAACTGTGTACTTATGCTAAACGGAATTGTTTGAATTAGAACTGCTTTTGATATTGAACTGATCAGTTTTTACTTTTAATTGTTTGAAAAACAAAACTATACTTATACTAAACTGATTTGTTTAAAATTTAAATCTGTGTTAAATGAACCGAAAAAGTTAATAACCCGTAAAAAAACAACCATCATAGCTTGGGATAAAGAGGTTCATAGAGTTATATGATATCAAGTATTCCCTTCTAATTCTAATAATTTGAAAACAGCTCAATTTGATCCATTGATAGAACCCTAACAGGTATTACGACACAGGATAAGAGTGGACCTGAGAGTAATGGCAAAATGGTGTTTTTATTGCATTAGCATTTCTGGAACAACTGTGATAAAAAAAAAAAGTCGTGCTGCTTCGTTGTCCGTTTTAAACAGTGGATCCGTTGATGGGACTCCAGTTCTGGAGGCCTAGGTATGTAAAATACCCAGTTTTTCACAGTTGCTCCAGAAATGCAGCTGCAATAAATTTCACATAAGACTTCTGTCAGATATTTGCGCATGAGAGAGGGATAGAGACACACAGAGAGGGAGACAGAGAAAGAGAGAGACAGAGAATAATAATGGCGTAACCATTGCTTCCGTTTTCCTTACAGAATGGCCCTATAGGTACTTCCGGATTCTACTGAAAACAAACGACAGATTGAATTCTAAATGAATTATACATTGGTCAAGTGGGTAGAGTGTTCGCCAATGATCCGGAAGACCGGGGTTCAATCCCAGGTTGCGTCATACCAAAGAGTTTTAAAATGGTACTTGGTACCTCTTTGCTGAACACTCAGCATTATAAGCTACGAATCAAGAAAAAAAGTAGAGCCATCTAAGGGTAGGAGTAGCACCCTCCCCTACGCCTCAGTGTAGTAGCTATTGAAAAGGGAGCCTTCAGGTCACCCTGACTAAAGGGAGACAACTTTACTTACTTATAAAGAACATTTGCCTCTGATATTTTGAGGGTAAGACAGTTGAAGAGTGCAGTAACTGAAAAGTTGGGTAAATGTTTACAGAAGGTGATCATATTTACCCAACCCCTCTGTTCGGGCAGGATATGACACAAGGTCAGGTTTTTAAAGCGGAGTTTAACTGGTTTGAATTCAGAGTTTTTCCTTCTCCTAGACTAGTTGCCTCACCAAGGCTGAAGAACCTAGTCTGCCCTACTATTTACCCATAGCTGCAGGGAGAATAATTGGATTCATACCTTTCCCAAGGGTATTAGTGCTATGTGAAATGCAATCAGTCCAGGATTTGAACTCGTGTCGCCGTGTCCAATTCCTGTGACGATAACCATTACACCACGGGCACCTCCAGAAGGTGATACTGATTCAGAAATAAAACCTGAATAGCCTCGCTCAGGATTTGAACCCACGTCACCTAATCCATTTCCGACTGCAATAACGGTAATCCTAAATAGATAAATTTACATCTGCAACTATTTAAGGTTCTAACGTTAAATGTCGCAATTTGTATTGTTTGTTTGCATTTTAATTGTTTTTTGTTGTTTGAACTCTAAGAAGCTAGACGGCAATTACACAAGAATGTTGCGAGCAATATTGAACAAGTCATTGCGGCAACACCCCACAAGGCACCAACTATACGGCCACCTGCCTCTCATCACGAAAACTATCCAAGTTAGACGAACCAGACATGCAAGATACTGCTAGAGAAGCAGGGACGAGCTCATAAGTGATGTAATCCTATGGACCCCCACATATGGCCGGGCAAAAACAGGACGACCAGCTCGAACATACATACAGCAGCTATGTGAGGATACGGCATGTAGCCCTGAAGACCTGCCAAAAGCGATGAACGATAGGGAGAAATGGTGAGAGAGGGTCAGGGATATCCGTGCTAGCAGCACGACATGATGATGAATGATGATGATATCTGCGACAAGCTTTGTCCCAAAAAGAAGACCGGATGTCTGATTAGTGTTACCGTTATTGTAGCCGGAAGCGGAATCGGTGACATGAGTTCGAGCCTGAAAGAGGCTATTTATTTTTTAGTTTTCCTCCCCGATTTATGAATAAAACAGTTGCGCAAACTAGGTTCGAACCAGCTTTACTCCTTTCAAAAATTGATCTTGAATTGAATCCAGCCTGTGGCGAAAGGGTTTGCATAAATACATGTATTTGCTTTAAAATCAACCGGCTTAGAAAGTCGAAGAGTTTAGCGGCTTTTTTTTGATAACCACTCTAGACAACGACACTTGTCGAAATGAATTAATTTATGTCAGTAACTATTTTTCTCGGATACTCATAAAAAAAGTCCGAAGCTGGTTGCTTTAAAATCTTTGTGAAGGAAGACACAGCTACTTATTAAATGCATGAGTATATGTTATTCTTCGAGTTCTGATTTCTAGCGGGTAGAGCGTTCGGGGTTCAATCCCTGGTCGAGTCACACTAACGACTTTAAAAGTGGTACTTGATGCTTCCTTGCTTAGCAATATAAGGTGCGTATTAAGGATAAAGTGGAACAGTCCAGAGATAGGAGTAGCGCCCTCTCCTCGGTGTAGCAGCAATTGAAAAGGGAGCCTTCTGGTTGCCCTCGACTACGGTCAACTTTATTACTTATTCATACAGTCGGGAAAATAATCACATACAATGCGTCATACTATTCTAAAACCTTAGATAAGGAGAAAAAAAAACAACTTATGACGCATACCGTTCTCACTGTTGAGTAGGAGATTCTGATTAGATTTGTGAGGCCATCTTTATTTCAATTTTCAAACATGGAGACTAAAATCGACAAAAGCCAATCGACATCTTCCCTCGCCATTTTAAGTAAATAAACCAGCCGCCTTATTCCCAAGTGATTTTATTGATTACCAATACTCTACCATAAGTAGAGTCACGTGGTCGAATAAACCAAACCCTCCTCTTAGAGAGGCGATCGCTTGGTCATCGTTTTTTTTTTCTTGTTTAAATGGATACAAGTTGATTAACGTGTTCGTTTTAAATGGAATGCAGTAGTCAGCGATTTTCAAGGAAATAGGCGCGTTTTTCATCTCTATTTTCTTTTTATTTTCGTTTCATTTTCAAGATTTTTTTAGGGTAAGTTTTAATTTCCTTTCCTCTCACCTTTAATAATCAATCACCTTCCACATCTGCAGATCGATTTCTCTGCATATAAATTAATTCTCCGTCCTCCGATTCAGCAATTTATATCGAGAATGTAGTTTGGTTTTTCTTGAAGTTTACCAAATACGACAAAGAGGGCCCGATAATAGAAAAGAACTCCGATTTTAGAGAGCAAGTCTTACGTCTTATACTGAACTCGAACTAAAATGAAGTGTTGTATATACGGTAGTTATAAGCAACTTCGGCATTTCAACATTTGTAGCTTATTCAATGCCAAATCTGTTTTTATACAAGTAAACAGTTCTCTTTCAAACAATTTGGGGTAGTAAAATTAGACAGTTAAATATCAAAACAGTTCTATTTCGAACACTTCAGTTTAGCGTAAGTACAGTTTCAATAAAAAAAACAGTTCTATTTCAAACAATTCAGCAAAGTATAAGTACGCAATTGAAATATCAAAGTAGTTCTATTTCATGTAATTTTGTTTGGCATAATTACGCAGTTTATATGCACAACAGCAAACTATCGATATTACGGTTTAGTTCTGTTTGACTTACCAGATGCTACCACTCCAGGCCAGAGGTCCCCGCGGACCTTTTTTTTCTCTCCAGTTGTTGGGTTGCATTCGGTAGGCCGTTTTATCTCTGGACGGTTCTGCCGGATGTGCCTCGGCACTGGAGAGTTCCTCAGGGGGCCATCCCCCCAGGCTTATACCCCCTTCGGGGGGGGGTTATTGCCTGGCGCCTGAGGCGCCCCAAAAAGGGGAATGCCGACGGGGCCGAAGGTATTTTTGGCCTTGCCGGACGCGTGTGGGCTTCGGCCCTGCGACCGGGCCCACCTTAAAAACGGCCTTGTGCCATATTCGTGCGTTGGTGGGACGCAACGATAAATACAGAGGTCCGCGTGGACTTTCTCGAAACCTATGTATGGCACTAGACCTTGGTGTCTAGTTCAAGCCATAACCCGGCATACGTGCCCGGACCCAAATTTGGGTTCATGAAACTGCTTGCCTCATCAGGCTCACATTGCACCAAGTGAGCCGAGGAGCAGCATAGACCAGCAGGGTTCGAGTCTTGGCTCGTTCCCGACCTTCCTCTCCCCTTCATCCCTACTTTAATCGGCCTTCGGGCTTTTGACCATGTGTCAAGTCTTGTCTGGTGGGAGGCAGCAACAAATAAACAGAGGGGACCGGGGAACGATAGCAATGAACGGCTACTCAGTATTCCCCAAAGCTCTAGAATTACTTGAACCTCACCATCAGATTGTTTAATGTCATATCCATAACACTCGTTGGGAAGTCTTTCTTCTCTGTAGAGGTGCTGTTGGTGTATTCTCCAGCCGACTGAGGTTTAATTAATAAATCACGATTAATTAATTATTTCTAATACTTTGACAAATCGTCAAGGATGTTTTTAGCCTGAAAGATAGAGGAGTGAATTCAGTGTATATTCATTTTCTCATCAGGAGGTGACCGTGGTGTAATGGTTATCGTCATAGGAAATGGACACGGCGACACGAGTTCAAATCCTGGACTAGATTTATTGCATTTCACATAACACTAATACCCTTGGGAAAGGTATGAATCCAATTATTCTCCCTCCAGCTCTGGGTAAATAGTAGGGCAGACTAGGTTCTTCAGCCTTGGTGAGGCAACTAGTCTAGGAGAAGGAAAACTCTGAATTCAACCCTGTTAAACTCCGCTTAAAAAATTGGCCTTGAGTCATATCTTGCCCGAGCGGAGGGGTTGGGTAAATATGATATTCATATTTTCAGCCGAGTTTTTTTACTTACAGTTATATATCATGTCTATCCCAAACAAATACCTTTTTTCCCGTCAGCTGGGGATGTAGAATACCCCAGCTGCTTCTCTGCAGAGGATAAGACCACCCCTCAACGAGAGTCGAGGATAAGGGACTAAATAATCTGATGGTGAAGTTCCTGTAATGCTGGAGCTTTGTAGAATGCAGAATACCCCTTTATTGCCATCGCTCCCAGGTCCCAGCGTGGCAGCACTTGATAGGGCCCTAACAAAGGGTCAAATAGAACTGAACTCTAAAAAATAACTGTTTTTGACAATGAAACTGTACTTATGCTAAAATGAGTTGTTCGAAATAGAATTGTTTTGACATTTAATTGTGTGTAAACAAAAACTATACTTATACTAAACTGAATTGTTTGAAATAGAACTGTTTTGACATTTAATTGTGTGTAAACAAAAAACATCTTCATAGTTAACTTGATTGGTTGAATTATAACTGTTTGACCGACCATTGGCCTAGCGGTAAGAGTGTTCGCCAATGGCTCGGGAGACCTGGGTTCAATCCCAGGTCGAGTCATACCAAAGACTCAAAAAATGGTACTTGATACCTCCTTGCTTAACACTCAGCATTAAAAAGTTCGGATCAAGGGTAAAGTGGAGCAATACCAGGGAAAGGAGTAGCGCCCTCCCCTACACCTTGGTGTAGTAGCTATCGAAAATGTTGCTTTCGTGTCACCCTCGACTATGGTCCCAACAACTTACTTTTTATAACTGTTTGACTAAATGGAATAGCTTGAAAAGGAAATGTTTTTGTCAATTAAACAATGTACTAATGCTAAACTGAATTGTTTCAAATAGAACTGTTTATTTGTTAAAAAATGGATTCGGTATTGAATAACCTACAAAGGTTGATATGGCATAAAACTAAAACAAACAAATTATTTACCCACAATTGTGAGGTTGGGTTTCTTTGTTTACTATCAATTCTAGCCCAGTCGACTGCATCTGTAGAATACACCTCTGCGGAGGGGGTAAGATCCCCCGACGTGTGACCTATATACGGCAATAAACAATCGGATTATAAGGCTGCAGTAATGCTGGGGCTTTAGGGAACTGGGAGTACTCCATCATTGCAATGCTTCCAGGTCTACTCTGGCCGGGAGTGGTAGCACCTGGTATGGTCCTATCAACGGGCCAAGAAGAACTGTTAGACATTTGAACTGTGTCCAAGCAAATGACTTATACTGAATTGAATTGCTTGAAATAGAACTGTGTGATCCTTTAACTGTGTGCAAACAAACGCAAAACTGAGCAACCTCTAATTTTTGTGATCTTAAAAGTCATTCATACCATGAATATATATATATATATCTTCAGAATAATTAAGTTTGATTAATAGATAATGCAAATCTATTTAAGTATCGTGTGCAAACAAATGTAAAATTGAGCGACCTTTAATTTTTGAGATCTTAAAAGTCATTCATACCATGAATATATATATATATATATATATATGTATATCAGGGGCGGAGACAGGACTAGTGCTACTCGTGCCCGGCACGACCAATAACTCGGTCAATGTTATTCAAAATGGATTAAAAATCATCCATTAATTTCAAGCAAACATACTTAGTCTGATCTCAATTAAATTACGTATCTATTCAAGTTTCGATAACTAAGTAGCCAAAAGTTCATAAATATATCTGGGAATAATACAACGATGCTGTTTTGAACGGATGGTCTTTGTCCGGCCACCGTCAGATTTATTGAACATCCCATGAAATCGGCTATAATGTTGAACGCCCGATCCGTGTCAGGCACTACACCCTTATAATAACAGTAATGTTAGAGAAATACGCTTTTGGCTGTAGCCAATAGCAAAAGCAACCCTTACACTGTGCTGAAAACTCTTAGCACAGACTGCTGATACATGTATTGGGAAGAGGGAGAGGGACCGAGAGAGAGAGAGAGAGAGAGAGAGGGGGGATAGCAGATTAGAGCCGTCGCCGACGTCATCATCATCGCTATGGTAAATGTTGGTTAAACGGCATGTTTTAATTCGTTTTTTCACTAACAGATGTCTATTTCTTTAATGAATGCATATATTACACTCTGTAACTAAAATTTGTTTATTTGAATACATTTTCAACAAATAGTCTTTATTTTAAGCGAAATTGAAACTACTAGCTGTGTCTGTGTATAATGTCATCAGTTTCTTTATTCTAATAAACATATGTTTCTCGTCATAGTAATGAACATCTCTTTTCTTCTATACTTTTAAAAGGAAAAAAATTATCTTATCTACTGTATTAACAAGACTACAAATTATATAGTATCTTGATTGTTTACAAAAAAAAACACCATGCAAAGTACGTTTGTCAATCTGTGCTATACAATGGAGAATCACGCAATAGCAACTATGATGACTTACTTTGGGTCCACGGACCACAGGTTGGGAACTGAAGTTGACAGAGGGCGGGGGAGGCACGAGTAGCAAAAATAGACTATAGTCGCCACTGATATATATATATATATATATATATATATATATATATATCTTCAGAATAATTAAGTTTGATTAATAGATAATGCAAATTTATTCAAGTATCGTTATTGTTTTCACATAGTTAAATTGTTATAACTATCGCAATATATCACTAATACTTCAATTTAAGATCAGTCATTTATTTTTGCACTGATAAACAATTCTTCTATTCAGTCCATTGATGCAAACCTAAGACATACTATCTCTTCGGATATAAATGGTTGTTGGTTGGGTGGTTATTCTGTTTTACGGAGTATCATACCTTCTCGGGTTATTTAAAGCCGAAGTAAATTTTAAACAATTCCGTTTAGTAGAAATATAGATTTTTGTTTGCAGTTAAATATGAAAACAGTCAGGTTGAATGTCAAAAACAGTTTGACTTCAAAAAAATTCAGCAAAGTATAAATACGCAGTTGAAATATCAAAGCAGTTCTATTTCATGTAATTTTATTTGGCATAAATACGCAGTTTAAATGAAAAACTTCAAACTCTCGATACTACGGTTTAGTTCTATTTGACCTATCAGATACTACCACTCTGGGCCAGAGTGGACCAGGGAACGATAGCAAAGAACGGCTACTCAGTATTCCCCAAAGCTCCAGCATTACTTGAACCTCACCATCAGATTTTTATCATTAAGGTTTTTCGGACTACTGTCTTCATCTTTATTGTTATTTCCACAACGTTTCGGCCGATATGTCCTCCAGCCTTCTTCAGGTGTTTGTCGAACTCGGGAACCTTCACGGAACTTCGTCCTTTATTGAAATCACGAGGGTCGCCTGTTCTGATTCCGTTAGCCATAACCGGGTACAAGTGTTAAGTATTCCTGTATTGTTACTCGCCCGTAGTGAGGATTGAACCTGCAACCTACAGATGATTGTCTTCTTAGAAGCATAGGGAACCAACGCCTATAACCGTTACGCCATGTGTCCTGCAGGTTCAATCCTCACTACAGGCGAGTAACAATACAGGAATTCTTAACACTTGTACCCAGTTATGGCTATAAACAATTCTTCTATTCAGTCCATTGATACAAACCTAAGACATACTATCTCTTCGGATATAAATGGTTGTTGGTTGGGTGGTTATTCTGTTTTACGGAGTATCATACCTTCTCGGGTTATTTAAAGCCGAAGTAAATTTTAAACAATTCCGTTTAGTAGAAGTATAGATTTTTGTTTACAGTTAAATATGAAAACAGTCCAGTTGAATGTCAAAACAGTTCTATTTCAAACAATTTAGTTTAGCATAAATACGCAGTTTAAATGTGAAAACAGTCCAGTTGAATGTCAAAAAAACATTTCTATTTCAAACAGTTCAGTTTAGAATAAATACGCAGTTTAAATGTTAAAATTCAGTTTAGTATAAGTACACAGTTTAGCTTTAATTGACCTACCGATAGCACCCAGTCAGGTGCTTCCACCCACTGCAAGAGCGAACCTTGAAGCGATGGCAGTGAAGGGGTAGTCCGTATTCCCCAAATCTGCCGCATTATTGGAACCTCAAATCAGATCGTTTAGTGCCATATCTAGGACACACGCTGGTGGGGGTCTTATCACTATACAGAGAAGCAGTCGGTTTTATTCTACGGCCTCAGTCGACTGGGAAAAATTTAAGTAGACTGGAGATTAATGGCAATAAAGGAGTACTCCACATTCCCCAAAAGTCCAAAACTAGAGCCTCAACTTCTGATGTAGTTTGGTGTGATATTCAGGTCTAACCCATCTGTAGAGATGCAGTTGGCGTATTCTACAGCTCCAGCCGACTGGGTTGACTCAGTCTCAGAACCGATCTGAGAGTTATAGCCATGAAGAGGTGACTTCGTAGCTTCTAGAAACAAATTCACAAGTGTAACGAAATTGAACGGCTCATAGAAAATTGAATAAATAAATAAATGAATAAATAAATAAAGCAGTCTCTGAATAGCCAGGCCGAGGTCCTCGTAGTAATTAAAAATGACTAAGGAAGACTGGAGGTCCAAGGATTGTTTGCGCATCCGTGAATTGAGCGGAAGTGAATGATTCTGTCCAACACGACAGGGGACGTCTCGTGTCTTTTTGGGGAGTTGACAGTAAGAAGTGATATGGTAAAGACACCAGTTGAACATCTGTGACAAAGATGTAAAGAGACAAAAGTTTACGAGCCCCAAATTCTGGGTTGGTTTTAGGGCTAAAAAGGGGGTGCTAGACGGAGAGGACGAGCATGTTAGAAGCAGGAAAAACTTCAAGATCTGTGTCTGCTCTCCCTATCACAACATAAAATGTTGCTTATTTTGTCTTGTTGACGCTGTTGTCTTAGTTTCTATATTGTTTTTCTTTCTCCGGGGAACATACGCTACCTGCCAGTAAATAAACCTTTGTGTTGTTTAACAGAGGTTTCGCGTTCATCAACTTGTTACCACGGCGATCTCACGACGGGTTGAAAAAATCATTTTGATACAGCAATATTACTCAAGCACAATATAAAAACGAAAATATTAATAACAGTTTGATCAAACATAATTTAGAAATAATCTGTTGTGATACAGACCAAAGAAAGACTCTGGGAACACAAAAAGGGTTGATAGAAAAACATATATATTCAAGTAACAACAACAAGATACAAATGGACCTGGTTAAACAGTAGGTAAACGGTAGAAAGATGAAGGTCCAGTGGGGTAGTGACTATCCGTCCACTACACAAATGGTATCACACATGATTGTGTCACAATGATTGGTAATCTCTGTCTGAAACTCTCGTTGACGTTTATTTATGGACAAAGGCGAGTCCCTTATGTCAGGAGTACAACATAATCACAATTTTAATTTTAAAGATTACAAGGAATTATATTACTTGCATTTCCACACTAGAGGGAACCTCTCTGAAACTAGTAGACAAATTCACCTACCTAGGAAGCAGCGTCTCTTCAATCGAAAAAGACATCGACACACGGCTAACGAAGGCATGGATAGGCTCTCGATCATATGTAAATCAGACCTGATCGATAAGATGAAACAGTTTCTTCCAAGCAGCGGTCGTATCGATACTGCTATATGGATGCACTACTTGGACGCTAACTAAACAGCTGAAGGAGAATTTAGAAGGCAATTACACAAAAATGTTGGGAGCAATATTGAACAAGTCCTGGCGGCAACACCCTATAAGGCACTAACTATACGGCCACCTGTCTCCAATCACGTCTCACCAATCGAAAAAGTCATCGACACACAGCTAACGAAGGCATGGATAGGCTCTCGATCATATGGAAATCAGACCTGACCGATAAGATGAAACAGTTTCTTCCAAGCAGCGGTCGTATCGATACTGCTATATGGATGCACTACTTGGACGCTAACTAAACATCGGAAGAAGAAGCTAAATGGCAATTACACAAGAATGTTGCGAGCAATATTGAACAAGTCCTAGCGGCAACACCCCATAAGGCACCAACTATACGGCCACCTGCCTCCAATCACGAAAACTATCCAAGTCAGACGATCCAGACAGGCAGGACACTGCTGGAGAAGCAAGGACAAGCTCATAAGTGACGTACTCTCATGGACCCCCGCATATGGCCAAGCAAAAGCAGGACGACCAGCTCGAACATACATTCAGCAGCTATGTAAGGATACGGTATGTAGCCCTGAAGACCTGCCAGAAGCGATGAAGGATAGAGAGAAGTGGCGAGAGAGGGTCAGGGATATCCGTGCTAGCGGCACGACATGATGATGATGATGCTGATGATATAATAAAAACTCCGGTAAATTGTTAAATCTTGTATCATTTCAAACCAAATCTAATTGGGTGCCCCATTTACTCGGCCTTGAGCCACATCTAAGCATAAATATAAATTGCAATATATTTCGATAGGAGGTGCCCGTAGTGTAATTGTTATCATCGTAGGAAATGCACACGGCGCCACGAGTTTAAATCCTGGACAAGATTGATTGCATTTCACATCGCACTAATACCCTTGGGAAAGGTATGAATCCAATTATTCTCCCTCCAGCTCTGGGTAAATAGTAGGGCAGACTAGGTTCTTCAGCCTTGGTGAGGCAACTAGTCTAGGAGAAGGAAAACTCTGAATTCAAACCTGTTAAACTCCGCTTAAAAAATTGGCCTTGAGTCATATCTTGCCCGAGCGGAGGGGTTGGATAAATATGGGTATATTTCTATAGATAGTCTATACAACTCAAAAATCTAATTTAGATTTCAATCTTGATTGCTGTACAAGGTCATCTAATACGAAGGGGAAATGCTGTGCACCAAATTTAAAATCTGGGTTAAGCTCAGAACTATTTGAACGACCCTCGTATCTCTCTATCTAGACAGACAGACAGAGAGAAAGGGTGGGACAGACAGAAAGTCGGATTGGAACAGATAGATAGATAGATAGATAGATAGATGGTCGAATTAAAGCAACGGTGACAGAAACAAGGTTAACGTTGAATGATGAATAGGTAAATTATGGAATGTTAATATATCGTAGATATAAAGTAAATAATATAAATATTATACAAAATAGAGCAACTAATGCGTTATGAAATTTTCTAAATAAATTTTGGAAAGCAAATTATAGAACACAAACCTAAAATAAAACGCAACCCAATGAAATAGAAAGTTTATAGACCTACTCCTTTTTCGTTTCACTTAATAACTCACATTTTTTGATGAAGGTTTAAATACCGAAACGTTCAACATTTGCAAATAGCTCGATAAATAAAATGATCCTCTTTCTTTCGTTGCATTTTCATATTGTCAGATTTATTTCCTGTCTTTTCCATATATATATATATATATATATATATATATATATATATATATAGGGTGTCCCAAAAATGTATACACATTAAAAATAATTGTAAACGTAGTGTTGAATTAGAATTTTAATATTTCAAAAATAATAAAATACTGATTAAACACTACATTTACAATTATTTTAGATGTGTATACATTTTTAGGGACACCCTATATATATATATATATTTAAAGATGGTTGTTGTAGGGCCAAAGAAAGAATATATATATATATATATATATATATATATATATATATATATATATATAATAAAATAACGCACACAAGTATATATATATATATATATATATATATATATATATATATATATATAATTCTTAAGCTATTTTACTCGGATTATATATTTGCCCAGTCGGCTGGGGCTGTAGAATACCCACCCCCCAATGAGTGTCCCAAATATGACACTGAACAATCTGATGGTGAGGTTTCACTTATGCTTGGGCTTTGGGGAATGTGTAGTACCTCTTCATTGCCATGGCTCCCAGTTCCACTTTGACCCGGAAGGGTAGCACTTGATAGGGGCCTATCTATGGGTTAAATAGAACTAACGGCATACTTATGCTTTTCTGAATTGTTTGAATAAACGGAATAGCTTGAAATAGAATGTTTTTGACAATTAAACCGTACTTACATTTAAACAGCCTGCTTATTCTAAACGTAGTTATTTGAAATAGAACTGTTATTTGACATTAAATTTCTACTTACACTAAACTGAATTGTTTAATATAGAACAGTTTTGATATTTAACTGAGTAAACAAAATCTGTACTTATAGCGAATTGAATTATCTGAATTAGAACTGTTTGACTAAACTGAATAGCTTGAAATAGAAATGTTTTTCACAATTAAACTGTACTTACATTTAAACTGCGTGCTTATGTTAAACTGAATTGTTTAAAATAGAACTATATTTTTAAAAATGGATTTGTCGTTAAATAACTAACAAAGGTTGATATGACATAAATACCAACCAACCAACCAACCATTTGGATTACATATATATATATATATATATATATATATATATATATAATCCGAGTGATTTGTTTTTTGGTTGTTTATCTATCTATCTGTATATCTCTCTATCTATGTATACGTGTGTCTGTGTATCTGTTGAGTGTCTATGTCTGTGTGATGGTCAATATTTACGAACACCTCCGTCGGGCAGGATATGACACGGGGTCAATTTTTAAGCGGAGTTTAACAGGTCTGAATTCAGAGTTTTCCTTCTCCTAGATTAGTTGCGTCACCAAGGCTGAAGAAACCAGCCTGCCCTACTATTTAACCATAGCTGGAGGGAGAATAATTGGATTCATCCCTCTCCCAAGGATATAAGTACTATGTGAAATGCAATCAGTCTCGTAAAGGATTTGAACTCGTGTCGCCGTGTCCATATCCTACGACGATAACTATTACACCACCGTCACCTCCTCCTCATCTATCTATCTATCTATCTATCTATCTCGGTCCCTCTCTGACTTTCTGTCTCTTTTTGTCTTTCTTTAAATGGATAGATAGATAGATAGATAGATAGATAGATATGAAGGTTGTCCAAATAGTTCCAAGCTTCACCCAGATTTTAGATTTGTTGAACAAGTTTCACATTTGAATGGGTTTAACTTAGACAGAAATTAAAACTGAAATCTATAATAGTTTTTCTTGTCGCCTCAGAAGTTAAAGTATTTTAATATAAAATGTTCTGCTACATTTCGTCTTTCTTAACAAGGCTTAGAACTTTTTGAACGACTATCATATCGATCTATCTATCTTGGTCATTTCATATCTATCTATCTATCTATCGTGGCCTATTCCTGTCTAACTACCGACCTATCTCTATCTCAGTGATTTTTTTTAGTGGAAGCGTAGATTTTAGAAAGCTGTACATATTTATATAATATATCTAGATATATCTCGGTATATCCATTGACAAACACGCTCTTACACATGTGTAACCAGCGAGATAATCAATGATATATATATATATATATATATATATATATATGTGTGTGTGTGTGTGCGTGTGTGTGTGTGTGTGCTTGCACACGTGTGTTGGTCTGTATGTATGTATTAGGTTATCCTCTAGTCAATTAACATTGAGGTATTCCATTTGACCAGGCCAATGAAGTTCCTTAATCAAATTATTTTTGTTTTTATTGCTTTTCCATCCTTTTTTCACTTTCATATTAAAAGTACAAACGCAATAAAAAGGAAAAAAAAACGATAATCCTTTAAAAGAGCCCCATCTCACACACATCGATTATATATATATATATATATATATAAAAGCATCTACCAAAGTAGATATCTCGTCTTAATCATAAAACCCTCACCCTCCTGAACAACCACTTCTCTTAATCAATATATCTGCCCCAACACCACACATTTTCCGTTTTCCCGCTAAACATTGTTCCCTTCCCCCTGAGGACGTTTTGCTCTGGCCCCAAAGTCGATGAGATCTTTATTTTCCCAATTCCGGCCAATGCTACCTATTTAACATTGACGGGTTAGTCATTCGACCTGTTTAAGCCTTTTCCGCTCAGAGGATGCGTGTGATGAATTTGCAATATCAGCCAGTAGAGATGGTGGAGGTTACGGGCTGGGGAAAGACTGCCCCCCACCGTCTCTTACACACACTCTCTCTCTCTCTCTCTCTCTCTCTCTCTCTCTCTCTCTCTGTCAGTCTTTCTCCTTTTATTTGCTTCGATGTATCTTTCATCCTGTTCACCGTTTCTTTGGGTCTGAGATCTGTCAATGAGATTTTAAACTCAGAAACGAAGATACATTCAGAGGGTTTGAACCTTGAACTCGGCAATTCCTAGGCCAGCACTTCATCAACAATGCAAGACCCGGGCCCTATAACTATCCCTTTATACTTTATGTCCACAACTGCCAGATGGTCGAAACGGCTTATTTTGTAAAACTCTGCCCCCACCTGTAGACAGATTAAAATGACCTTTTCTGCTCCCGGGAAGTTTACGAAAATGTATCCACATGGAAATCACCCGAGTAGCTTAACTTGACTTGCTGGATATAATATTTTTGCTTGCGTGAATAATCTACGTGATCAGTGAAGGTCTGATACTGTCGTGGTACAAAAGTTTCCAGCAAATATATAAAGATATCATATTCATATGCATGTAAACCAATTACGATATCTAGTAAGTTAATAATGTTATCTCACAATTTCACATGTTGATGTTGGTGGTATGGTTGTAGAAGATGAAAGCTACATCGCTGCTAAATTTGATTAGTTTGGTTTCTTTGGTCTATTGCATATCAACATTTGAGGGTTATTTCGAACCAAAACTATTCTAGCAGAAGAACGGAAGTGATGATATTTAAACCATAGGTTTTAGGGGGAAATAGATAAAGGGGTTCAATTCCTTCTCAAGGGTATTAGTCCTAAAGTGGACGTAATAGCCCGACTGGAGTCAAATAATTTAAGCTTCTAGAGCTTAATTTTGTTTGATTAGAGAATATTAGAGTATTGGTAAAATTCTTATACACAGGAGATTTAAAAGTTTCCAGTGTCTACACTAAGAATGATTTATTCGTCTTCATCAATATCCATAAGATCAGAAGCCTGTCATCAACGTGTTGTATAGGCATATCAATCACAAACGTTATACATATGCAAAAACACTGGCGGACTCAAATACACAAGCGACTCCGTTGTTATTAACTTTTTGACTTCTGAGTTCGGTTCTTAGACACGAGGAGAGATAGACACAATTCTTAAAAGTCTTTCGTATCATAATATGCAAACAAAACTCAAACACTCGGCACATCTCGGGGAGTTTTAGATCTCCTTTCATCTTCGCTGGTTGGGACCCGAAAAACAGTATGCTTCAATGGTTGAAAACCCAACTTCTCAACACCATGGTCGGAACTCATCTTCTACTGTCTACGTACATGGCCCAAGTCAACTTTCCAACTCTCGACTCCATGGCAGAGAACTCAATCCTCTGTGCCCAAAGGCAGAGACAAAATCGTCTGTCTTACATGGCCCGAAGTCAACTCCCTACTGAAGATTTTTTCAAGATTTCCAAATTCTACGGACATCACTTCCGGGCATGACGTAATTCACTCTCCAGCCCCATTTCCTCTCTGGGGTTATTATGATAATTATGATTGTCATATCTTCTGGGCGTGAATGTAAACTGTACCCAGTGTCTGTGCACCTGAACTAAGAGCCGAATACTTCAAAGCCCAACCAAACTGAATGATAAAATATAATTAACAAAAAATGATAAATATAAAAAAAAATCATTCCGAAATTATATAACAAACGTAGGAAGAATTCTCCGATATTATTTGAATATTTTTCGTACAAAACTTTAACAAAACAAACGAATGGTCACGCAGAACAAGCAAATAAGTTGAGACGTTATTATAAGCCAGTGGATAGACGAGCGACCAGCTGACAAAACGGAAAACTTTGACCTGCTAAATAAATGTAATTAAACATGCTTTTGCTCGCACGCAGCGAACTGTCTGGATCTAAATCCAATTAGAAATTTCAGGAGGGATGCTGCATTTATATCTACGAGGGTCGTTTAAAAAGATCTAAGGCTCAGCTAGATTTTTAGAGTTTTGGCACACTCTTAACCGTGGTATGAGCCTCACCAGCAGGGGAGTTGAAACAGAAAATTTTGATTTTTTTGGTTTCGTTGTTTTAATGGAATATCAAACTTTCGTGCCAAAGTTGCCCTTCTAGAAGAACAGTAGAGATATTATTTAACCCATAACTGGAAGGATAAGGGGGTTCATACTTTTCCTAAGTGTATTTGTCTAAAAATTAACATAATAGCATGACTACCGTTCGAACTCGTTTACTACAATTCCACGGTCCAGTACTTTAACCATTACAGCTAGGGGACACGCCTACCCCGTATTTTGAGTTTTATAGAAGTAGCTGCGAATTGCCATAATAAAAATGTCCATCTTTATCTCTTCTTTCATAGCGGTTTGGTTTGGTTTGTTGGGTTTTATGGCATATCAACCATTGTAGGTTATTTAACGCCAAATCCATTTTTATGTAAATAATATGTTCTATTTAAAACCATTCAGTTTAGCATAAGTACACAGTTTAATTGTCAAAAACATTTCTATTTCAGACTATTCAAGCAGTTATATGTAACAATTCAGTTAAGTGTAAATACAGTTTTAATGTCGAAAAACAGTTCTATTTGAAATAATTCAGTTAAGCATAAGCATGCAGTTTAAGTGTATGTACGTCATTCGCATTTGCTAGCCCCGTTTCCCATCTGGGCCATTGTGACATCTCTGAGTGACACGTCTGCTCCGCCCGCGCGCGTGAACACCAGCGTTATTGTTGCACCGAAGTAACCCATACACTTAGCCGAAAGGTTCTCAGCCTAACTAAACTCAAAGGCATAAAACGAAATCCCTCAGCCATTATATTACACGAATAATTCCAAAAGGTTTAAAAGGCAAACAAACAAGAGATTAATATATTTCTGTTTGCCAAATGCTTTTTGTGATATTAAATCTAGACTAGAATCGATTTCTTTTTAATATTAGAGAATAACAGAAATTTACTCAAGATCTGTAGGTCCATTGGCATGAAAGTTTGAATATTGGTCCGGTCGATCTGGTTTCGATCTCAGATTGAGTAAAAAAATAGAACTTGATAATTTCTTGCTTTATAAAGTAAAGTTAGCGACCTTATTCGAAAGTGACCCGATGGCTCCCTTTTCAATAGCTACTACACCAAGGCGCTATTTCATTCCCTGGATTGCTCCACTTTACCTTTGATCCCTACCTCGCATTGCTATGTGTTAAGCAATGAGGCACGAAGTACCATTTTTGAATCTTTGATATGACTCGACCTGGGATTGGACCGGGCCATTGACGAACACTCTAACCATAATACCAATCAAGGGTAAGTGAGGCAATTCAGGAAAAGGAATAACGTCCTCTTCTACACTTTGGTGTTGTAGCTATTGGAAGGGAGACTCCGGATCGTCCTCGTATATGGTCGTCCAACTTATATTGGACGAAATAACTCAGCAATTAATCATTCCATGCTTATGTAATATAATGGCCGATGGATTTCGTTTTATATATCTTGCCTTTGGGTTTAGTTAGGCTGAGAACCTTTTGGTTCAGTGCATGGGTTAGTTAGATGCAAACCTGAGTGCAGGTTTTCACGCGTGCGGAGCGGACGTGTCATTCAGAGATATCACAATAGGAGTCCCAGATGGAGGATGTGACCAGGGACGTGAGTGACGTCACGCACCGGAAGCGTGGGCTGAGATTTGAAAAGTCAGTTAGTTGAGTTGAGTCTTGCCTTCCGAAGAAGAAGGATGACTTTCGCTTGCTCGCCGAGGCCTTGTGGCGGGTGCCACATGTATTGGTGGGGCAGATGGAAAAGTCAGGTGTATCTCTCTCCTTATGTCGAAAAACCTTTCAACTCAAAGGTAATAAAATTTTTTGTACCTGCACTAAATAGTCGTAAGTGTTTTTCGTGTTTCGGGATCCCTATGTTCAATGTATATATGTTATGAACATTCATGTACGTTTCACATATCCGTATCATCGGTATCTTAGACTTATATCATATCAACTGAAAACTAGATAAAAGCGAATTTTATCGCCTTACTTATAACGTTTAAATTAGATAAAAATGTTGATGATTTAATTGGTTAAAAAAAGGTATTTTCAACAATTTAGAAAGAAGAGACTTCTTGAATTATTTTGTGTTCAGCTTATGAAGATTTTTAGTGCGAGTACTTCTCTAAACAAACTATTTTTGTCCCGCTTAAATAATTAAGTGATATTGAAATTATATTATATATCAGACTTTATCTGGAAAGAAAAGGATGTTGGATTTTCACACAAAAGAAATGAAGTCGAAAGTTCTGAGTAGATTTACAGAATGAATCTATAAATCAACTACCGATTTACATATTTTTTATCTTGTTCGTAAGATTAAAGTAGGCACGAAATTATATAAAAAAGGGAATGATTTATCTAAGATTAAAATTGTTTAAAAAATACATTTTAAACAATCTAGGAAGGAAAAGACTCCTTGAATTATTTTGGGATTTCACCTTCAAATTTTGCCTGCCAAGTCAATTATTGTCGCCTGTGAAATGACTAAGAAATTTTTTGGCACGAAAATAACACTTTATTTTCATAGAGTATTCAGTTGATTTTCCATATACATATCTATCTATATATATATATATATGTGTGTGTGTGTGTGTGTGTGTGTGTGTGTGTGCGTAAAAATAATCAAAGATTTCAATGAATTATTTTAATAGCTTTTTTTTCGTTAAAGTTTTAATTTAATCCAAATCGCAAAATTTCATTTGTATTCTACGATTCAAAAGTAGAAAATGTATTTGCATATAAGTTGATAGGTATGTAAAAAGTTCAGAAATAAACGTTTGTTTGTGAATTTGGAAAGTTGGTGAAATATTTGGAATGAAAAATATCCAACGACAAAGAATTGTTCAGAATCTGCTGATATTTGAGACTTTGTAGTTACGTATCACTTTAAGAAGATTACTTACGTAATTAATAATTTTCATTTAAATGGCAAATAAATCTTCATACAAAACAGTTCTATTTCAAACAAGTCAGTTTAGGATAAGTACACAATTTAGTTGCATTTCTATTTCAAGCTATTCAGTTTAATTAAACAGTTTTTCTTCAACAATTCAGTTTAGTATAAGTATGTTTTTTTTGTTTTAACCGGCTTACTTGCTTAGTGGATAGAGTATTGGCCAATGATCCCTGAGTCATACCAAAAACTTTTAAAATGGTACTTGATACTTCCTGGCTTAAAACTCGGCAATATAAGGTACGTATTAAGGCTAAAGTGGAGCAATCCAGGGAAAGGAGTAGCGCCCTCCCCTATAGCTTGGTGTAGTAGCTATTGAAAAGGGAGCCGTCAGGTAACCCTCAAATAAGGCCACCAACTTTACTTTTACTTACTTTTTATTTACACTCAGGTACTATTTACCAACCCCTCCGCTCGGGCAGGATATAACGCAAGGTCAATTTTTAAGCGGAGTTTAACAGGTTTGAACTCAGAGTTTTCCTTCTCCTAGACTAGTTGTCTCACCAAGGCTGAAGAACCTAGCCTGTCCTACTATTTCCCCATAGCTGGAGGGAGAATAATTGGATTCATACCTTCCCCAAGGATATTAGTGCTATGTGAAATGCGATCAGTCTCGTCCAGGATTTGAACTCTTGTCGCCGTGTCCATTTCCTACGACGATAATGACTACACCACGGGCACCTCCAGGTAAATGTCAAAACTGTTCTTTTTCAAACAATTCAATTTATCGTAAGTACAGTTACTTCAAAGGATTCAGTTTGGCATAAGTACACAGTTTAAATGTCAAAGTCGTTCTATTTCTAGCAATTCAGTTTAGTATAAGCACACTTTTTAGTTCTATTTGACCCATAGATAGGACCCTATCAGGTGCTACCACTCCGGTCCTGAGTGGACCTGGGAGCGATGTCCATGAAGGAGTACCTCGCATTCCCCAAAGCTCCAGCATTAGTTGAACCGCACCATCAGATTGTTTCGTGTCATATGCGGGCCACTCGTTGGGTGGAGCGGGCCATATCCCTCTACAGAGGAGCAGTCGGTGTATTTTACACCTCAAGCCGACTGGACAAATCGCTAAGAGCACTCAGGACTTAAAATATATACGTTAAAATACATGCTGAAATACGTACAGGCCATTATTATCTCTGCATCATATTTATTTTTTGTAAATACCCGTCTGAATATATATATATATATATATATATATATTCTGTCCTGTTAAACCGGAGGCGGGAATAATTCCGTCAGGACAATAAAATCATTCAACTATGAATATTTAAATTTTCCTGGTGAAGAGCTCCATGTAACTGACATCATAAAGCAATAATTCTTTTAATAAAAGCAAAAACCTGTCACATTCGGATTATAAATTTATTTCCATCCTGTTATGGGTATTGATATGAATCAATAACATCAAAATTAACAGGACCTCTTCAGATCAAATGGATAAAATAATTACAGTCAGAATAGACACAGGAGGGAAGGGGGTAGAATAGGGGTGACGAGTTTCCACCCCATTTGCCCACTTCCACTGCAGTAACTAAACGTATATTCAAAACTCACTTTCTACAGCAAATTAAATTAACATTCTTAAAACTTAATTTCTAAATACATCTGTACGTAAATCTCCAGATTTAACAATAATTTAGGGTATTACGATAATTCTTATTAACCTTACGTAAAGATTATTGTATTACTTCTCTTAATTTAAATTCAAAATTTAAAATCAAAATCTTAAATTCAATTAATATTCGTGCCCATTAATTCAGTTACTTTTCCATTGAAACGTACGTTCACATCCCATAGTGTCTTTCCATTTTTTTAGTTTATTCATTTTACTTCAAATCTCAAATTAATCCTATATTTTTAGTTAATGAAACATTATCTATTGTATTTGTCTATAGTTTAAATGTATTCCTATGTCTACATCTAGCTATTAATTCACTTCTCTTATTTGATAATTTTCTATAGTCTGTGCCCAGACCCTAAAAAATGTGATTTCCTGTTAAACGTTTTGGTTTCAGGTTGGAATTTGTGGATGAATTTACCAAAATTTTCCCGAGTGCTATTCCCAAATCCAACAATCGAAAAATTTCTTGTTGAAAACGCCATTATAATAGAACAAGTAATTAATAAGCTACGAATACAAATCCCTGGAGCGGTACATATCAAGACGACAAACCCTAAAATCAATAGAATTAATTTTGAAAATAGTAACAATGTTTATTTATTTACTTTTTTAAATTCCATATTTCTTGATAATATTCTATTTCCGTTGATAGCGTTCTGTTTTTTAAATACACCAGCATCTCAATTTTATCCAATTCTGCGTTTACGCAATTTTGTTCTGTCATAAAAAAACAAAAACAAAAAAAAATCAATTTTCAAAACAGTAAAAAAAAAAAAAAACACTCTTTATTCATGGAAGCAACCCCTGATGATGGCCTATGAAAGGTCCGAAAGCGCTCGGGACAATTTTCGTAAATTCGTTCACCGATTGCAACTTGAAATCAAGATACTTATCAGGAAACTTGAAAGGATTTTAATCAAATTATATACACAAAATGTGTCTTTATTATTTAATTGAACGTGCTTATATATATATATATATATATATATATATATATATATATAAGCACGTTTGTTTAAAAACCCACTTAGCACACACTTCATTATATATATATATATATATATATATGTGTGTGTGTGTGTGTGTGTGTGTGTGTGTGTGTGTAAATGTTTGTTACTGAACGATAATCTCCAGTTTTATACCACTAATTGGTTAAAAATTTTCAGAAAGTATTTTATTCGAATTCAGGAGTGTTTTCATATAATTATTATCCAAAAATATTACAATAATTTTAAAAAATATTTTTAATAAGTCGTTTTTCTCCGACAAAAGCCGAACGGGAAAACATAACTTCCGTTTCCAAGAATTTTACACGTGATTTATTTTTCCTGCTTAGTCACTTTTCTTTCTTCTTTGGTTGACTTAAACAGAGACATTAAACTTTAAACCCTATTTCGCTGGTTCAGTTGTACGTAATTTTTTTTTTATTCTAACGAATTGTTTACAAAATATTTTTTTGTGTTTAACTTCACCGAAAGACATCCATGAAAAAGTTTTCTTTCTTAAACCATATTTCGTTGGTTCAGTAGTAACGAATTGTTTACTAAATATTTAATTTTCTTTTTTCAATATGACATTTTTTTTCTCTTAAAGTTCAACGAAAGACAGCTATATGAATAAAAATGTGACACATGCATTTACTTCTTGTTTTTCCCCCATTTAAACAAACTGAGCCACAGCAACGCATGGCCGGGTACAGCTAGTATATATATATATATATAATGATGTGTGTGCCAAGTGAGTTTTACTGTATAAGGAATTTGATATAAGTTTTATGGCCGTGGGACAATCCCTACTTGTTCACGTTGAGGAATTTTCCGCCAACTTCTGGCTTGTATATATATATATATATATATATAAAGATCCTTCAAAGAAGAGCCATAGTTGATTATTTTTGTTCTGTCTACACACAACAATTTTTAAAATTAGAAAAAACAGTTATTCTCATTAATGTCTTAACCGCTGCGCAAGTTAGGCCTAGCTAAAGGTGAGTGGTGTACGTCAATTACAACTTGTTAAGGGTTGGAACCTTTTGAATAACCCTCATATTTCTCTCTCTCTCTCTCTCTCTCTCTCTCTCTCTCTTTCTTTCTTTCTTTCTTTCTTTCTTTCTCTCTCTTTGTCCATTGCTTTCTCTCTATGTATATCTTTATATACATATATATATATATATAAATAACACACACACACACACACACACACACACACACACACACACACACACACACATATATATATATATTTATATATATATATATATATTCATATATATATATATATTTATATATAAATATATCGACACTAAACAATCTGATGGTGGGATTCCAGACATGCTGAGGCTTCGGGGAATGCGGAGTAATCCCTTATTGCACATCGCTCCCAGGTCCACTCTTGCCCAGAGTGGTAGCACCTGATAGGGTGCTATCTATGGGTCGAATAAAACTAAACTTTATTCTAACCTGAACTGCTTGAAATAGAACTGTTTCCCCATGTAATGTGTGTACTTATGCTGAACTGAATTCTTTGAATTAGCACTGTTTGACTCTACTAAATTGCTTGAAATAGAAATGTTTTTGACTATTAAACTGTTTTATCACGCTAAACTGAATTGTTTGAAGCTGATCTGATTATTTGTATAAAATGAATTTGGCATTAAATAAGTTGCAAAGCTGATATGCTATAAACCCAAACAACTTACCAGACAGCTACACACAGACCTACACACACACACACACACACACACACACACGCACACACACATACATATATATATATATATATATATATATATATATATATATATAAATCGCTATATTAATGTCATATATATACATATAAATCGATAACAATATAAGTCATATATATTGAGAGAGAGAGAGAGAGAGAGAGAGAGTGGGTAAGAGAGAGATATATTCTTGTCAGGTTTCAAGTGAAATATTTTTTTATTGTAATCAATAAACACATCGATACCAATTTCCTGAAAAATCACCAAGCGTTTTCTGATAAATCGATTTCAGCGCGTTGGCAATAATGCAGACACAACTCCAGAATGAACTGTTTATATGCGAAGTTCAATATTGATGAAAACTGTCTAGATTTAGTTTGTCGAGGAAAAATTATTACCCCAAAAACTTTAATCGTTGTTGAAAGGGAACGACAGACGCACACTCAATGAAGAAGCTATTAGGAATAAAGAAAAAAAGTTAAAAAAAACACAAGAAAAAACATCAATTCAAAACACCCAGAAAAACAAAAACAAAACAATATGAAACAAAACAAATAACAAAAAAAAAAAAATAAATAAAAATAAAAACTAATCTATATGAATCTAAAATTAAATCCATCTTTTCTGTCAGTCCTTTATCTTTTTAAGTTGTAATTTATATCGGAAAAAAAAATCAGGGACATTTTGTGTTGCACAATATATTATTCAGTTTTTTCTCTCTCTCTCTCTCTCTATATATATATATTTATATATATATATATATATATATATATATATATATATATATATCTTAGTCTGTTTAATTGGTCTCAACTTGAAGCATCTTGCGTGTCCACCAACACTGAGGAACTGCGATACAACGAAACAGTCTGTCTAGCCACATATCCGGTAAGGTATAAAATGTAAACAAATGACCGCTGCTGGTGCTGCTGCTACATAATACCTTATAATTCCTAAGCCATTGTGGTACGCTTGTTGGCCGAGCGGTCTGATACTAAGTCTAAGTAAAGTTGGGCCGGTTTCGATCCCAGCTTCAAGCGTCCTACATGTCTAGCCGCACAGAAGAATTGTGATACAACGAAACAGTCTGTCTGTGGATGACAATATATATATATATATATATATAGTGACACACATAAGTATTGGATAACTGTTATTTTCTGTTATAACTCTAGTTTATGTTCACCATTTGATATTTGGTAAGTAATATCTCGTAAATTTGTTTTAGTTGTATGTGGAAGGAAATTAAAAACTCATGGTTGAATACTTTTTTTTTTATCAAAGTTCAAAATTATCCTATGCAAAAGTATTGGATACATCAATTTGATATTTTGTTGCGTAGCCTCTGTTTTGTTTCACTGCTTCCAGTCGTTTTCTATAGTTGGCAACAGTTTTCCACAATAGTCCAAATGGAGTCGGGGGTGTCCTCGTGGGTTAAAGCGATGATCTGCAAAATCGTAATAAGCGAGTTCGAACCTCAGTCGCGCTATTACGTTCACTTTCGGGCAAATACCCTTGGGAAAGGTATTAAACCTTTATCCTCCCAGCTATGGTTTAAATCGTACTGCTACCATTCTTCTAGGAGAATAGGTTTGGCATTAAATAACCTACAAAGGTTGATATGTCATTAAAAACAAAGAAACCAAACCAAATGGAGTCAACCATGAGTTTTTAATTTTCCTTCCACATACGACTAAAACAACTTTACGAGATATTACTTGTCTTTATTGGGAATCGTTTTTGAGATGAGGCTTCTTAATCTGAGTATTAATTTTATTGCAGACTATTGTCCACATCTTAGTAGGTTTTTTTTTCTCACAACGTTTCGGCCAAATTTTATAAGACCAAAAAATCTATCCTTGATCGCCCTTCGTGGCGCAGCGGATAGAGGCGTTGAGTCTCTATTGTTCCAGGTGAGCATTGTCAGAAGATACCGGTTTCAAATCCTACACAAGCCGGCCAGAAGTTTACTTGGTCAAAAACGTGGTGCGATAAACAACAACTATGGAAGGCAGTAATTCCTGGGGATACGGTTACAAGACTCAGCATTCCTATCCGAGGTCGCGGTAAATTACCTGAAAAAGGCCAAAGGTGAAATTTGGCCGAAACCTAGTGAAAGAAGAAACAACACAAAAAACTACCAAGATGAGGAAAAAATTTCCGCAATAAATAAAAATTAATTCTCAGATATAAGGCATATGTTAAAAAACCCAGAACTATTATTAAGAGATAGAAAGAACGAAATTGCATCGGTTTCAAATATTTGTCACAATCTTTTTTCAAGATAAGAGCTAACATAGTAGCAACATTAAAATCTAAGTTTTGGTCAGTTTAAGATATGTGTTGGAAAAGTATATTATTTATATTGCCTAATTTAATGTTTTTTTTTTATGTTCATATATACGTTTATGAATATTCCTCGCAGTTTCGCCAATATATTTCTATTTATAATCTTTGCAAAGAATACAGAAAACAGTGGCGTTAGAAATAACATGTCAAGAATTTAATCAAATTAAAAAGTAAGTAAAGTTGTCTCCCGTTAGTCGAGGACGACCAGAAGGCTCCCTTTTCAATAGCTACTACACCGAGGTGTAGGGGAGGGCGTTACTCCTTTCCCTGGATTACTCCACTTTACCCTTGATACATACCTTATATTGCTGAGAGTTATGTAAGGAGTAAATCATTAATATTTTAGAAGATGTAGAGACAGTTTAAATACCGAATTTATTTATATTCTTTCCTATAACGATAGTGGAAGAATTGTTAGAAAAATAATATGTTTATGGTGCAGTTTGATTTTATTAGAAGGTGTGTTGATGGCAGTTCGAGATCGATTTCTTTTGGGAATTTTAATGGCTTTAGATTTAGCCAAATGTGTGAAAGGTTTAGGGTAACAAGGGTGCTATATAATTAATGGATTATTTTTTATATTAATCATTTTTCGTTATTTATATTTTATCATTCAGTTTGGTTGGGCTTTGAACTATTTAGGTTAAGAGCCCAGGTGCATAGTCAATTAGTCCAGTTTACGGTCGCATGCAAGGGTTATGACAATCACTATCGTTATAATAAACCCGGACAGGAAATGGAGCTGGAATATGGATGACGTCATGCTCGGAAGAGAGGGTCCTGCGAATTTGAAGATTTTGAATAAGAGTCATTTGAGATTGGACCATGGAGACAGAGAGGAGTTTCTTTCATTAAGGCATAGAGTTGAGTTTTCTACCGTTGCGGTGGAGATGAATTGAGATCGTAAACATCGCAAGATGAGTCGCGCGTTGGGGTGGGGTCAGCATAGTATGATTAGCATAGTAAGAATTGTGTCTCTCACCTCGTGTCGCTATGGGCCGAAGTCAAGAAATTAATAAATCATTCGTACCTGAAACAACAGAGTCCACCTGTGTATTTGCATATGTATATGTAGTATACAACAAGGGTTTAGTATAGAATCATTCATGAAATTAGATTATTCATTTAGATATTTCGGGGACCAAATACGAAAGGCCCTTACCTTAAAACCTATGATAACACCTTAGTTGTACTCCCTACATAAAAGACTAACCTTCCTCTATAAATACACATCAACGAGAGTGTCAGACGAAGTTCACCAGACCTACGTTATACAATCACGTGTGATACCATCTGCGTTGTGGAGGGTTAGTCACTACCCCACTGGACTTACAGCTTCCTATCAACTAACTACTGTTTAACCAGGTTCACTTGTATCTTGTTTCTGTTACTTGAATATATATGTTTTTCTATTTACCATTTTGTGTCCTCCGTGTCTTTTTTTTTGGTCATCATCACAATATGTAATTCCCATCTAGTGCTTTCTCCAGATGTTTTGTTAAACTGTTCAGTAGTAATGAGAAGGCTACAGCTGGGTAGAATTCCCATTTTACCTTATAGAAATCAGATTTCCATGTGAAAGAGTTAGATGGAAACTACCCAAAGATTTTTGTGTGGTGTTTTGAACTAATCTTTGAAGAAAAACCATTCAAAACAGAAGTTTGTTGGCCACTTACAACCCATCTCATTACCCATTCAAATAAGATATGCTTCCGATCAACAAACTACTGTTTAACCAGGTTTCTTTTGTATCTTGTTTCTTTTACTTGAATATATATGTTTTACTGTCAAACTTTTTGCGTTCCCCGTGTGATATCATCTGTTTCGTGGACGGATAGTCACTACCCCACTTGACTCTCAGCTCCCGATCAACTAACTACTGTTTAACCAGGTTCACATCTATGTTGTTTCTGTTACTTGAATATATGTTTTTCTTTCAAGCTCTTTTTTTGTGTTCCCGGTGTTTTTCTTTCATCACCATCAAAACAGCCTATTTTAGTGTTGGACTTGTGCTGTGAGTAGAAAGCTATGAGGTCATTTTTTACAGGTAGGTTTACCGTAAACTTTGAATTTTGATTGGTCATGTTTTCTTTATAAGAAACACACCTCAAAACGATAGAGGGTTGCTGGATTCAAGTCCATTTGTAAAACTTCTAGAAAGGTCGATAGTATTTAATGTGTCAGTGATCGTATCTTAATTATGATTTTGTGGATAAATAAGTTAAATGTCGTCTCTGTATCTGAAATAACTGGAATTGTTGGGCATTATACATTTAAACAGGACATATTTACGGAACTCAAGATGAATGCATAGAAAGACCCCGCTTAGGATAGAATTTATAGGTAAACCGAATTTCTGTTCTTTAAAATTCTGACGAGGGTATATTAATACCAAAACTTATAGCATCGGCTTATGGCATTGACAGAATAATCCAAAAGTGATGAATATGTAATCATAGATTATACTGTCAATTTTTCACCCATATATATATATATATATATATATATTTATATATATATTTGTGTGTGTGTGTGTGTGTTTATATATGAATATATATATAAAAGTAGAAAGAAAAATTAGTTGGTATGAACAAAGTACTTGACAAAATATAAACAGATTGATCGGTATTAAGAATGAAAAACACAAGTTACAGAAAGAAAAAAAGACTCGATGGAGAGAAGCAAATAAATCGCAAAAGAAATTGGTAAATAGATTGATGGATAAGTAGATAGTTATATATGTAGATAGGCTGGAACTCATGAAGATCGGTAGAATGAAAAAAAGGGAGTAAAGGGGAAAGTAACAAACATGTAAAGATAGATAGATAGATAGATAGATAGATAGATAAGCAGTGTAAGATAGATAGATAGATAGATAGATAGATAACAGACTGAGATAGATAGATAGATAGATAGATGATAAGCAGTGTAAGATAGATAGATAGATAGATAGATAGATAACAGACTGAGATAGATAGATAGATAGATAGATGATAAGCAGTGTAAGATAGATAGATAGATAGATAGATAGATAACAAACTGAGATAGATAGATAGATAGATAGATAATAAGCAGTGTAAGATAGATAGATAGATAGATAGATAGATAGGCAGTGTAAGATAGATAGATAGATAGATAGATAGATAGATAGATAGATAGAAAACACTGAGATAGATAGATAGATAGATAGATAGATAGATAGATAGATAGACTGAGATACATATGAAGAGATATAAACAGAAATGGATTGATAGAAATAAACTGAGATAGATAGATAGATTGATTGATTGATAGATTGATAGATAGATAGATGTGAAAAAAAATCAGTGATAGAAAGTTAAAAGCAACCCTGAGAGTTGAAAATTAGTCTACCACCTTGACTTAGGTCTCGACATAGGATAAGCGAAGTGATTCTAAGGTCAGTAAATATCACTAAGGCCCTATTTTTAGGCCCAGAACTGTTATTTCTGCCCAAATAGAAAATGCACTTGTTATCGTGAGGAATAAAAAAAAGTGTTTCACAAAGGTTGCAGGGAGATTATATTAGTTGTAACCTCTAAGGTCATTAGAGATCGCACAAATTATACGGAAACTTCGTACGAATGTGAAACTTTCTAACTGGAGGTGAAATCTTACCTTAAAAGGAAGATCTGAAAATGTTTTTTCTGTACAAAAAGCATAAAAAAAAACAATGCAAAAACTTTTCAATTTACATTTTGTATCCTATATTATTTTTCTCCCCCTTTTTTAAATGTTAAAATGTTAAAATTAGCATTTATTAAGTATCATTCCTGCCTTTAACCAAAACCTCCATCCATAGGTAAATTCTTAGTAGTTTTTCCTTCTGCTATATCGGTTCCCTTATCAAGGTTTAAAAGCCCAGTCCGCCCGACTATTTACTCATGAGGGGTGTCTTCGTGGTGTAATGGTTAAAGCGATGGACTGCGGAATCGTAGTACGCGAGTTCGTACTCCAGTCGCTCTATTACGTTCACTTTCGGGCAAATACCCTTGGGAAAGGTATGAACACCCTCATCCTCCCAGCTATGGGTTAAATAGTACCACTACTGTTCTTCTAGGAGAATGGCTTTGGCATTAAATAACCTACAAAGGTTGATATGCCATTAAACAAAGAAACCAAACCAAACCTATTTAGCCATGGCTGGAGGGAAAATGGTTGGGTTGATATCTTTCCCAAGGTTATTAGCGCTCTCTGAAATACGAACAGCTTCGTCGATGATTTTGTTCATTTTTTAAAAAATTTGAAATGGCTCCTGGGATAAATCCTCTTTTTACTATCTTCCCATATCAACCTTTTAAAAAGTAATATTTCTTTGTAATGACTCCTTGGACATCTCCACGTTTTAATATCTTCGAATATTGTTGTGACCTTATTAGAGGCCAGAAATAGAAACACAAAAAGGAATTGAGCTAAACAAATATATTAACAAAAATGTGACACAATGTTAGTGGTCCGCCAAGCAGACGATCCCTTTGTCTTTTTTGGTGCGAAACCAGACAAAGGATCGGGACACGAGATCTCGACGCGACCGGAAGTAGGAAGAGAACGCCAGTCAGGAGTTGGAAGAAGGAATCCAGACAGTTCAGTTGTCGACCAGATACGGTGGTTGGCAGTTGGACAAAGGAACTCGGAGAAAGCAGTTCTCGACGGGAGACGCAGAGTGGCAGTAGGAGTCGACACCGGACAGCAGAAGTGACCAGTCGGCATGAGATAAAGTCCAGCAGCAGTGAGGGAAGACTAGTCAAGATGAGTCAGCACTCCTCGTGGTTTGTAGAATTTTCGCTAGAAATCTACGCTAGCGTTAGTTTACATATGCAAAGGAAATGCAGTGTTACATAACTCCTCTTCTTGCACTTGAGTTAATCCAAGCCCTCGCTTGTTCTTTGCTCTTTTCCTCCCACTCCCTTGATTGAATTTCTTGTGCCGTAAAGAAATGTGCGATACCCCTATCGGAACAACTAGATGACCACCGGCCAAGATTGAAATGGTTTCGAAGAAGTTGACGTATTCGGGGGGCCGAGAGGGAATCGTCACAAGAGTAGTAATACAGCCTGTACAAATGAGAGGATAACCAGTGAGACAGTTTTGGTCCAACTGCCACGGCTGTCCGCTGGAATACTGCCTTCTGTTTAAGAACAGTACCTACTGCTATTTATAGCTGGGAAATTTCATGCGTGTGTGGGTAAATTAGCATTACACATATTTACCTTTAAAACATTATTTGCTGGTTATGCCTTCTTGAACATCTCCGATTTTTACTATCTTCCCCCAAAAAAAAGGAAAGAAAGAAACTTTGCACCGAGTATATGCATTTATTATGTAATATTACACCTTCAAGGATTCTACGAATCCGTAGAATCCTTGAAGGTGTTCGGGCAAAAAACCTACAAGCGACATTAGTATTTGTCAACTTTACCAAGGCTTTTGATTCCATTCACAGAGGAAAGGTGGAACAAATCCTACTAGCGTACGGCATACCTAAAGAAACAGTAGCAGCAATTACGATTCTCTATAGAAACACCAAAGTAAAAGTACGATCACCAGATGGAGACACGGAATACTTCGACATTGTAGCAGGAGTACTACAAGGAGACACGCTGGCTCCGTACCTCTTTACTATTTGTCTAGACTACGTACTTAGAACATCGATTGACAAAATCAGAGAGAATGGCTTCGAGCTGACGAAGAAAAGAAGCAGAAGGTACCCCGCAAAAACAATTACCGACGCCGACTACGCCGATGACATAGCGATACTCACAAATACACCCGACCAAGCCGAAACACTACTGCATAGTTTGGAACGAGCATTCGCAGGCATAGGCGTCTATGTTAATGCACACAAAACGGAATATGTGTGCTATAATCAAAAGGGGGACATCTCCACTCTAAACGGAACCCCTCCTAAACTAGCAGACAAATTCACTTACCTAGGAAGCAGCGTCGAATCAACCGAAAAGGACATCGACACGAGGTTAACGAAAGCATGGACAGCTATCAGTAGGCTATCGATTATATGGAAATCAGACCTAACCGATAAAATGAAACGCAGTTTCTTCCAGGCAGCGGTCACATCGATACTGCTATATTGGTGCACTACATGGACTCTTACAAAACGGCTGGAGAAGAAGCTAGACGGCAATTACACAAGAATGCTGCGTGCAATCTTAAATAAGTCCTGGTGACAACACCCCACAAGACACCAGCTGTACGGCCACCTGCCTCCTATCACGAAATCTATTCAAGTTAGACGAGCCAGACATGCAGGACACAGCTGGTGAAGTAGGGACGAACTCATAAGAGATGTACTCTTATGGACCCCCACACATGGCCGTGCAAAAGCAGGATGACCAGCACGAACATACATTCAGCAGCTATGTGAGGATACGGGATGTTGTCCTGAAGACCTGCCTGGGGCGATGGACGATAGGTAGGAGTGGCGAGAGAGGGTCAGGGATATCCGTGCTACCAGCGCGACATGATGATGATGATGATGATGATAATGTAATATCTATATACAGTTAAAACAAGGGGTGTCCTCGTGGTGTAATGGTTAAAGCGATGGACTGCGAAAATGTAGTAAGCGAGTTCGATCTCCAGTTGCTCTATTACGTTCACTCTCCGGCAAATACCCTTCGGAAATGTTCGAACCCCCTTATCCTCCCAGCTACGGGTAAAATAGTACCATTACTGTTCTTCTAGGTGAATAGCTTTGGCATTAAAAAACCTACAAAGCTTGATATGCCATTAAAAACAAAGAAATCAAATCTATTAAACAATTCATCTAATTATTCTCTCTTAAATTATTTTTCAGAACACATTCTCTGAAATAATTAAATTTAATCTTTTATAATTTAAACCTTTTTTTTTTTTTTATCTGATTAGGCAATTTGTTTAAAAATCTATTATCTTATTAGCAAAAAAAAAAAAAGCGATTGGGTAAGAGGACATAGTTTTTACATAGTTTTTAAAATCAGTCTTCGCATTAAGTTTTCATTTCAAGGAGAAACATCGGAAAAATGTTTACCCCAATTAGAAATTCCATGAATTATCTACAAAGTTTCAATCAGATCATATCTCATTCTTCTTTCTAGAAGTTAATCCTAATTTCCCTAATTACTACTTGTAACTGTAATCTTTTAATCGTTTTATTATTTTTGCTCCTTTTTTATGCCCTCCGATCTTCATATTTCTCTCCAATTTCCATGCCTTGACATTGGAACCCAGGAAGGAGTAAAATATTTCACATTTGACCAGGTTAAATTTCTAATACATTTTCAAAACAATATTTGCTTCCTTTGAAATACGTTTTCTAACCGTCCAGCTAATCTTTCCATTTGCTCTCGATGCGATAGACAAAATAGAATAATCGGTCTTGTTGGTTTGGTTTTATGGCATATCAACCTTTGTAGGTTATTTAACGCCCAATCTATTTTTATGTAAATAATCAGTTCTATTTAAAAGAGATCGGTTTAGCATGAGTACACAGTTTAATTGTCAAAATCATTTCTATTTCAAACTATTCAGTTACATATAACAATTCGGTTTAGGGTAAGTACAGTTTCAGTGTCACAAATAGTTCAATTTAAAACAAATCAGTTTAGCAAAAGCACGCAGTTTTAAATGTAAGTAAAGTTTAATTGTAAAAAAACATTATTTCGAGCTATTCCGTTTAGTCAAGTAATTCTTCTTCAGCTAATTCAGTTTTGTAAAACTACAGATTTTGTTTACATACAGTTATATGGCAGAACAGTTCTATGTTAAACAATTTAGTTTTGTGTAAATACAGTTTCAATGTCAAAAAACAGTTGCAGTTATATGTAACAGTTCAGTTAATTGTAAATACAGTTTTAATGTCGAAAAAACTCTTCTATTTCAAACAATTCAGTTAAGCACAAGTACGCAGTTCAAATGTAAGTACCGTTTAATTGTGAAAAAAAATTTCTATTTCAAGCTATTCAGTTTACTCAAACAATTCAGTTTAGCATAAGAATGCTGTTCTATTTAACCCATAGATAGGGCCCTATCAGGTTCTACCACTCCGGGCCAGAGTGGACCTGGGAGCGATGGCAATAAAGGAGTACTCCACATTCCCCAAAGCTCCAGCATTGCTGGAACCTCACCATCAGATTGTTTAGTGTCATATCCAGGACACTCGTTTTGGGGTTCTTATCCCTCTGCAGAGAAGCAGTCAGTATATTTAAATGTCAAACAGTTTTATTTCAGATAATTCAGTTAGCATAATTACACAGTTTAGAGGTCAAAAACAGTTCTATTCTGAGCAAATCAGTTTAGCACTAGTAAGCAGTTCCAATGTCAAAACAGTTCTATTTTAAACAATTCAGTTTAGCATAAATACGCAGTTTAAATGGAAAAATCAGTATAGTGTAAAAAGCACGGTTTAGTTCTATTTAACCCATAGATAGGACTCTTATCAGGTGCTACCACTCCGGGCCAGAGGGGATCCGGGAGCGATGGCAATGAAGGGGTACTCCGCATTTCCCAAAGCCCCTGCATTGCTGGAACCACACCATCAGATTGTTTGGTGTCATATATCCAGGACACTCGTTGGTGGTGGTGGGGTCTTACCCCTCTGCAGAGAAGCAGTCGGTGTATTCTACAGCCCTAGCCAACTGGGCAATAGAATCATCGGGTTCCAATGTATCATCAAAGACAAACTCTTTATCACATTCTTCATTGGATCTTTTTATTTCAATGTTGCTTAATTCATATTCAAATTTAATGATTTTTTGCGTCCAAATTGCTGTACTTTACATTTTTCTATAATAAATCTTGATTTCGAAAAATCTTTCCAATTTGAGATCTCTCTGTGTTGTTTGATGATGGATTGATATTCAGGTCACAGAGTCCAATTTCATCGACAATAACCATTACTACACGAGCGACTTAACCTCTCAATATTATCAAATTCTGGATTAGTCTTTCACGATCAAGGTTGCCTTGAACAGTTAGATATCTATTTAACTTCTCAAAAGATTTTTGCCAAACAAAACTAAACTTAAAAACGACTACTTTTTTTCTGAACAAGATAGATAGATAGATAGAAAGAGGAATCAGTGAAGATACATGCATAAATACCTAAAAACAAATATATATATATATATATATATATATATATATATATATATTGAATAAGTCCTGGTGGCAGCACCCCACAAGGAACCAACTGTACGGTCACCTGCCTCCCATCACGAAAACTATCCAAGTTAGAGGAACCAGACACGCAGGACACTGCTGGAGAAGCAGGGACGAACTCATGAGTGATGTACTCCTATGGAACCCCACATATGGCCGAGCAAAAGCAGGACGATCAGCTAAAACATGCATAAAGCAGCTTTATGAGGATACGTGATGTAGCCCTGAAGACCTGCAGGAGGCGATGAACGATAGGGAAAAGTGACGAGAGAGGGTCTGAGATATCCGTGCTAGCAGCATGACATGGTGATGATGATATATATATATATATACATATATATAATAATTATAAATATATATTAAATATATATTTTAAAATAGGAAGGTCCACGAAGAGATTTGTATTTTTTGAATTTGTTCATTTTGTTGTAACATACGTGTTATAATATATATAATATGTATGTTTTCCAGCTTGTTGCTTTCATCAGAGAACATGTGTGGCTCAAGGGATTTTAATGGGGTACTCGATGAGACGTGAACTCACTTTTGTTTTCAGTATAAATGACTCTTGTCTGGTCAGACTGGTTTATATAGGGGTCGTTGTTCTTCTTTCGTGGAGTGTGTTTACTTTCGTCTGTTTTACCTATCTATATATATATATATATATATATATATATATATATATATATATATTAGATATATATATTTAATTCCATTGAATTTAGACTGCGACACCTGGTTTTCATGGAGTCTTTTACAAAACAACAATCATCAGGGAGTTAACAAAATGAAATGAATCAAAAATAAAAAAATACAGTAAAAAAAACGACTGTATTTTTTATATTTTCGATTTATTTTATTTTGGAAACTGTTGGATGAGTGTTGTTTGTAAAAAATTTAATGAAACCCAAGATCACAGTCTAAATCTCATGAATCAAATATATTTATATAATATATATTCATTTATTATTATTATTATTATTATTATTATTATTATTATTATTATTATTATTATATAATAGCTCTTTCCGAGATATTGAGCACTCTCCATATTATATTGTACTTGGTTCGACACAAACCCACAAAGTGATTTAGTGACCACCAACACTGTTATATATATATATATATATTTTTCTTTAAAGAAAAGACCGAAGACCGGTTACTTTAGGATTATAAATTTATTTCCATCCTGTTCTTTGTTTCTTATACATCAGAACAGGATGGAAATACATTTATAATCCTAAAATAACCGGTCTTTGGTTTTTTCTTTAAGAAATATTGCTCTGTAAAATCAATTACATTGAGCTCTCTACCAGGAAAATTTAAATGTTCAGCTCTTGAATGATTTTCTTGTCCTGAAAGAATTACTCCCAACTCTGGTTTAACTGGACCGAATATATATATATATATACATATATATTATTATATTATATATATATACTATTTTAATTCATATATATATATATATATATATATATATATACTATTTCAATTTATATATATATATATATATATACATATATAAATATATATATATATATATATATATATATATATATATATATATATATATATATACATTATAACAGTGTTGGTTGTCGATAAATCACTTTGTGGATTTGTTTCGAACCAAGTGCAATATATATATATATATATATATATATATACTATTTTAATTCATATGTATATATATATATATATATATATATATTGCACTTGGTTCTACACAAACCCACAAAGTGATTTATTGACAACCAACATTGTTATAATATATATATATATATATATATATATATATATATATATATATACATATATATATATATATATATATATATGTAGAAAGAGAGAGTAACAGATAGCAGGAGAGAGATTAACAACAAAAATAGAATGATCGCTAGATATATATATATGTATATATATATATATATATATATATATATATATATATATATATATTGCACTTGGTTCTACACAAACCCACAAAGTGATTTATTGACAACCAACACTGTTATAATATATATATATATATATATATATATATATATATATATATATATATATATATATATGTGTGTGTGTGTGTAGAAAGAGAGAGTAAGAGAGAGCAGGAGAGAGATTAACAACAAAAATAGATGAATCGCTAGAAAGATGTGCACATGCTCAAACCGATAGACTGATAGGTAGACAATAAGCTAAATAAAGTGATAGATAGATAGATAGATAATGAATTGAGAGATATAGGACCAATCCCTTGATTCTCTCTCTCTCTCCCTCTGTCTCTCTCTCTCTCTCAATCTATCTATCTATCTATCTATCTATCTCTTATTCCATGCCTATCTGTTGTCTATTGCTCCTGAAAAACCTCAGGACTGCATCTGGTGTCTACACAGGGCTGTTTCTATAAGTCTCTCCTAGTTAGCTACCACTTGTGAGCTTACGTGTTGATGTCCACTGGAGAACTGTGCCTAGCATGTCCGTTGGTACATGCTGAGATAAGTGAAAACCGATATACATACATACATAAAACGCAGAAAAGTAGATAGATAGATAGATAGATAGGAACAGACTGAGATAGATAGATAGATAGATAGATTAAATGAATGAGATAGATAGATAGATAGATAGATAGATAGATAGATAGATGTGTACCTAGTGAGTTACATTATTAAATGTCAGCAATTTCATTTTTTGTGCCATCAGTAAACCTCAAAAGTGTAATTTTGCTAATTTGTTGCCATAAATTTGATGAGAGTCCACAAACACAAATATACACACGGACACACACACACACACACATAGACACACACGTACACACTTACACACACACACACACACATATATTTATATATATATATTATCAGTTAAAGTTGAGCTTACATGAACTGATTGAGATCAATTGAAGATCGATAAAAAGAGAGAAAGAGATATGGATATACATAAATCGATAAATAAATACAGATAGATAGATAGATAGATATGAAGAGACTGAGATAGATAGATAGATAGATAGATATGAAGAGACTGAGATAGATAGATAGATATGAAGAGACTGAGATAGATAGATAGATAGATAGATAGATAGATAGATAGATATGAAGAGACTGAGATAGATAGATAGATAGATAGATAGATAGGAAGAAACTGAGATAGATAGATAGATAGATAGATAGATAGAAAGATAGATATGAAGAGACTGAGATAGATAGATAGATAGATAGATAGATAGATATGCAGAGACTGAGATAGATAGATAGATAGATAGATATGCAGAGACTGACATAGATAGATAGATATGAAGAGACTGAGATAGATAGATAGATAGATAGATAGATAGATAGATAGATATGAAGAGACTGAGATAGATAGATAGATAGATAGATAGATATGCAGAGACTGACATAGATAGATAGATAGATAGATAGATATGAAGAGACTGAGATAGATAGATAGATAGATAGATAGATAGATAGATATGAAGAGACTGAGATAGATAGATATGAACAGACTGAGATAGATAGATAGATAGATAGATATGAACAGACTGAGATAGATAGATAGATAGATAGATTGATAGATAGATAGATAGATAGATAGACTGAGAGGGATAGATGTATAGATCTAAATAGGCTTTGGCAGGTAGACTGAACCAATGTTAGCATTTAAACGCATAATAGAAAAGCCGTAACACTGCAAAACAAATGAATAAATAAAAATGGAGAAAATACCTAAAAATATGTCCGTATATCCAAGGTAGACATTAGAAACAACACCGTGTGTAGGTGAACAGGCAGGAGGTGAAAATTAGACCAAACTACTCGATAAATAAACCCACTTGAAGATGGAGAGGGAGGATCGAAAGTATTTTCCCAAGGAATGAAAAAAGAACGATGAAGTAAGGGCAGCGGATGAAATCAATCGAAGGAAATAAATCATGGACATGAGAAAACGATAGGAAAAAAAAAAGATTTATTGGAAATCGATCTATTCGTGATTGAAATGTTTGATTAGTTTTTGGTCTCGTCAAGCGTATGACAGCAGCGAAGAAGCAAAATTATACTTTTAAGGTTTATTGATGTTACCACAAAAAAAAAAAAATGAATGACATGAATAAATGAGTTAAAGAAGAAGAAGAAGAAGAAGAAGAAGAAGAAGAAGATGAAGAAAAATGAATAAATGAATGAATGAAGAAGAAGAAGAAATGAATGAATGAAAGAAGAAGAAGAAGAAATGAATAAATGAAAGAAGAAGAAGAAGAAGAAGAAATGAATGAATGAAAGAAGAAGAAGAGGATGAAGAAGAATGAATAAATGAATGAAGAAGAAGAAGAAGAAGAAGAAGAAGAAATGAATGAAAGAAGAAGAAGAAGAAATGAATGAATGAAATAAGAAGAAGAAGAAATGAAAGAAGAAGAAGATGAAGAAGAAGAAGAAGAAGAAGAAGAAGAAATAATAATGAATGAATGAAGAAGAAGAAGATTGAAAGAATAAATGAAGAAACTGAAAATGAAGAAGAAGGAATAAATGAATGAAGAAGAAGAAGAATAAATGAATGAATGAAGAAGAAGAAGAAGAAGAAGAAGAAGAAGAAGAAGCAAAATGAATAAACGAATGAATGAATGAAGAAGAAGAAAAAATGAATGAATGAAAGAAGAAGAGGAAGAAAAACAAGCAGAACAAGAAGAACAAGAAGAAGAAATTATAAATGAATGAAGAAGAAGAATAATGAATGAATGAATGAATGAAGAAGAAGATGATGAAGAAGAAGAAGGATTAAATGAATGAAGAAGAAGAAGAAGAATGAATGAATGAATGAATGAATGAATGAAGAGGAAGAATGAAGAATAATGAAGAAGAAAAGAAGAAGAAGAAGAAGAAGAAGAAGAAGAAATAAATGAATAAATAAAGAAGAAGAGGAAGAAGAAGTATGTATAAATGAATGAAGAAGAAGAAGAAGAAGAAGAAGAAGAAGAAGAAGAAGAAGAAGAAGAAGAAGAAGAAGAAGAAGAAGAAGAAGAAGAAGAAGTTTTTTCAGTTAGTGTAATAAGTTATTTTTGCAATGGTCTGATGAACAACCGTCATTGGGTTTTGAAGAGAGTCTGTATACTTTTTCTTACCATATCAATTAAATACTCAGACATTTTATTTGATGTTTGTTTTGCTTGTCAGCTACGTTCTTGCATAATACTTTGTTCTATCTATCTATCTATCTCAGATCGTACCTTAGCCCAGTCACAGACTGCATCTCTGAAGGGGTAAGACTTCCTCAAAAAGTGTCCTGGATACTAAACAATCTGATGGTGAGTCTTCAGTAATTCTTGGGCTACGGGGATGGTGGAGTACCTCTTCATTGCCATCGTTCCCAGGTCCACTCTGACACGGAGTCATAGCGCTTGAAAGGGTCCTATTTATGGTTTTAAAAGAATTATACAGCGTAATTACACTGAACTGAATTGTTTGAAATTGACTGCTTTTACATATAACTGTGTTTAAACTGCGTACTTATGTTAAACTGAATTGTTTGAAATGGAATCATTTTGCCATTTAACTGTGTATAAACAAAAAACTGTACTTATGCAAAAACTGAATTGTTTGAAATAGAACTGTTTTTAACATTAAACCTGTGTAGTTCTGCTAAAGTGAATTGTTTGAAATAGAACCGTTTTGCCATTTAATTGTGTGTAAGCAAAAAACTGTCCTTATGCTAAACTGAATCGTTTGAAATGGAATTTTTTTTTACATTAAAACTGTGTAGTTATGCTAAACTGATTTGCTTGAAATAGAACTGTTTTGACATTTAACTGTGTGTAAAGAAAAATCTAGATAAAGTTGATGACCTTAATCGAGGGTAATCCGAAGGCTCTCTTTTCAATAGCTACAACAACGAGGTGAAAGGGAGGGCACTACTCCTTTCTCTGGATTGATCCACTTTACCCTTGATACGTGACTTATAATGCTGAGTGCTAAGCAAGGAGGCATCAAGTACCATTTTGGGACTCGACTTGTGATTGAACCCTGGACACTCTGACCACTGGCGAACACTCTACTAATTAAGTGAATAGTAAGTAACTTGGCGACCGTAGTCAGAGACGACCTTATAATGTTGAGTGCTAAGCAAGGCGATATCAAGTACCATTTTGTGAGTCTTCGGTATGACTCGACATGGGATTGAACCCTGGTCACTCTGACCAATAGTAAGTAAGTTGGCGACCGTAGTCGAAGACGACCAGAAGTCTCCCTATTCAGTTGCTACGACACTGAGGTGTTGGAGAGGACGCTACTTCTTTCCGTGGATTGCTCCACTTTACCCTTGATACCTACCTTATATTGCTTGGTGTTAAGCGAGGACGTATCAAGTACCATTTTTAAAGTCTTTGGTATAACTTGACCTGGGATTGAACCCAGGGCTCTCGGACCATTGGCAAACACTCTACTCACTAGGGCAATAGTACTCAATTAGGCCAATACTTAACTAAATTGTCTTCAAACTTTTATCAAAATGATTGAATTCGGCGTTAAATGATCCGAAAAGGTTTGATAGGTCGTAAATTAAACCACGAACCAACCAACCAACCAGTTCATATCTATCTATCTATCTATGTTACTTTTTTATTCCTTCCTTCCTTCCTTCCTAAGTTTGTATTTTTTTGTTTGTAAGTTTTTTTTCTATATTTGCTTCTCATTTTTTTCTTCGAGTGCTTGATTATTTTTTCCTTTCTTTCTTCCTTTCCTTTGGACAGACGGTTGGGGCAGTAGAATACACCGACCGCATCTCTGCAGAGGGTTAAGACCCCCTTGAAAAAGTGTCTTGGGTATAACACTAAACAATCTAGTGGTGAGGTTTCAGTAATGCTGGGGCTTTGGAGGAATGCGAAATATTCCTTCATTGCCAACGCTCCTAGGTCCACTCTGACTCGGAGTGGTAGCACCTGATAGGGTCCTTATATATGGGTCAAATAGGTCTTATTTGTACCCTCATGATTAACTAAATTCTTCTAAATATAACTGTTTTTCATTGAACTAAACTCTATATTTACACTAAACTGAATTGTTTGAAATTTAATTCGGCGTTAAATGACCCCAAAAGAGCTGAAATGACGTAAAACTATCTCTTAACCAACCAACAAACCAACCTTCCTTTCTTTTTTCCTTCTTTCTTTCTTTCAATAGATATTTTTCTGATTATTGATTGATCTTCATATATTCATATATTTGTGTGTGTGTGTAAGACTATCTATCTATCTATTTGTAGAGAAGAGGAAAATCTCGTATTTTGGTTGGGAGCTCAATTTATTTCGACACTTAATTTCAACCAATCAGGATGACTAATCCTATTCAGCCCGGACTTTCATTTCCGCCCACCAAAGCTTGTTAGCCGCCAAACCCAGTCTCTTTGGCTTGGGAACGCAGACCAAAACAGACGTTCCGCTGGCCGTTCCTACTTAGCGATGCTTTTTAGCTAGACAAGCCGCCCAGTGTAGACATCTCACTGTGGCTCTAACACCAGCAGCAGCAACATGGACAATCATGAGGGAACCATCTAATTTATGGATTCCTTACGAGGAATCCCAGTTGAATATGAATTGGATGCATCCAGCATGCCATCCACAGATACCACTTCATGTCACCCCAAGAATTGGCTATGTCGATCTGAGCGTAACTCCGCTCTCGACCATATGGAGATAGCGCCAACTCTCCTCCCCAAAAATACCAGACACACAAAACTACACGGTGACTCTAAACACAATCCCCCACACGTCCAGCAACACACGCTGCCATCTCAGCCTCTCGCTACGCCATTTCGTCTCCAACACTTACAAGCCTAAACTCCACGAGTCTTGCAGCATCAAAAGCAAACCATATTCAATGCTACAAATAAAAAAAAATTTCTTTGTGGTGTTGTTAAAGAAAAGTTTCGTCATTCATTTGTGTTGCCTAAAAAATATAGTGTTAGAGAAATTAACAATTTCCCGAAACGCTATCTATCTATCTATCTATCTATCTATCTATCTATCTATCTATCTATATGCGTGTGTGTGTGTGTCTTTTTGTGTATCTATCTATCTATCTATCTGTGTGTGTTTGTGTATGTTGTGTGTGTGTGTGTGTATCTATCTATGTATCTATATCTTGATAGATTTTTTTATCTATCTATCTATCTATCTATCTCCGATTGATCCCAGTCTGTTTATATAAGATTGGTTTAATTGATAATATTAATTGTGATATATATCTTCATCTTTTTGATTAAGCGTATGACAGCAACGATTATAAAAAAATTATACTTTTCGGGTTTACTAACGTCCCCCACAAAACAAAAAACAAAACTAAACAAAAAAACATACGGACATTCCCGAAATATCTTCGCTTTATAAGTTTTAGTAAAGGTGTGAAGAACAACTACCATTGTGTTTTGAAGATTATCTCTATCCTTTTTCTTACAGAGACGAATCGAGACTCTGTCCAGTTTTGTTTTTGATGGATGTTTCTTGTTTGTTGGCTGTTTCGTTACATTTTGCTCGGCAAATATCTTCCGTTGCCTCTTTTAAGATAGAGGGTAAAAAATGTTTTTTTTTTTTAAATAAAATGAATATGATGCTTAATTATGTATTGACTGGCAGTTCTATCTCGAGTTATAATATCGTCAATACTTAGTATCTAAGATTCAGAATTTATTCTAGAACTCAAAAATGTTCCACTAAATTAAAACCACCATCGTTCTATTACTACAATAAAAACGGATATAATTACTTATGGTTTAGTTCCTGCACTACAGGAGGCACGCTAAACATACGAGGATCATTAAATAAGTTTCGATACTTTTTTCGAATGGGCATTTTTATTGATAGTACACACATGAAACTCTAGTCCCTCTTCAAAGTCATCTCCTCTGGCTGCAATGCACTTGTTGTACCGTTCCAACAACTTCTGGAAGGCCCCACGGAAGCCCTCTTGTGTGAGCGTGTCAATGACCTTCGTTACAGTCTCTTTCATCTCCTCAATTATCTCATAACGACAGCCTCTGAGCTTAGGGAATAACCAAAATTTACAAGGCGCAAACTCCGAACTATAGTGAGGGTGAGGAACTGTCTTGATGCCCATTTTGGTCAAACAGTCTGTGACAAGTATGGGGTTGTGGACTGGTGTATTGTCCTGGTGGAAATGCCACTGACCCGTTTTGAAGAGTGTACATTCCAATTGCTGCTGTAAATGTTCATTTGAACCTAAAATCATAAAAATTGATCAGTTATCTCGTAAGATGTATAGCAACAACGTACTGAATTTTCAAGTGTGTACGACCATATTAAATGCCTATATAAAAAAAGTCTGGAATCTTATTGAAGGCTTCACATAAGCGTAGAAATAATGAATATACCTATTACTCTCTCTCTCTCTCTCTCTCTCTGCATGTGTGTGTATTTCTCACTATCTATATATATATGCACACACACACATATATATGAGTGAGTGTGTATATGAGTGTGTGTGTGTGTGTGTGTGTGTGTGTGTGTGTGCATTCGAATCACAGCCACGTTCTTACGTTCCCCTCGGACAAATAATAATGGGAAATTTAGATAAAATTTAGTTTAGCATAAGTACATAGTTTGTCAGAAACATTTCTACTTCAAGCTATTCAGTTTACTCAAAAAGTTCTTATTCAAACAATTCAGTTTAGCATAAGTATAGATTTCGTTTACACACAGTTAAATAGCAAAACAGTTCCATTTCAAACAATTCAGTTTACCATAAATAGTTTCAATATAAAAAAAAACACTTCCAATTCAGTTTATCATACAAAAACAGTTCTATTTTAAAGAATTCAGTCTAGCATAAGTCCGCAGTTTGAATGTAAGTTCACAGTTTAATTGTCAAAAACACTTCTATTCAGTTTACCTAAGCTATTCAGTTTAGGTAAACAGTCCTAATTCAAACAATTCGACTTAGACTGAATATAGTTTTTGCCCACACGCAATTAAATATCTGAACAGTTTATTTCGAACAATTCAGTTTAGCACAAGTTGGCAGTTTACATATCAAAATAGTTCTATTCCAAGCAGTTCAGTTTAGAATAAATACACAGTTTAAAAACCAAAACAGTTTTATTTCCAGTAATAAGTACGCAGTTTAGTTCTATCTGACCCCTAGATATGACCCTATCAGGTGCTACCAATCAGGGCCAGAGTGGACCTCGGAGTGATGGCAATGAAGTGGGTTTCCGGGTTCCTCAAAGCTCCTGCATTACTGGAACCTCATCATCCGATTGTTTTGTGTCGAATCCAAGAAACTCATTGGGAAGTCTTATTCCTCAGCAGAGGTGCAGTCGGTCTCTTCTCCACAACCAGCTGACTAGGCAATCTTCTACTGGATAGTTGATACGCCATTTATATATATATATATATATATATATATATATATATTAGTTGTCTGAATTACTGAGACGGAACTTGAGGATTTTTATCATTTAGGATTTTTGTACTATTGTCTTCATTTTTATTGTTCTCAACATTTTGGCAGATATGTCCTCCGGCCTTCTTCATGGGTTTGGTGGACTCGGGAGCCTACACAGAACATCTTAACACGTCCTTTATTTAATCTTCGGGTATTGCTTGTTTTGATTCCATTAACCATTACAGGGTACAAGTGATAATTATTCCTGTGATGTTACTCGCCTGCAATCAGGATTGAACTTGCAACATGCCGATTATTGTCACTTAGATGCTGTGGGAACCAATGCCTATAACCGTTACGCTATGTGTGCTGGTGAAGACCATAGGTTATATCGACTGAAATCTTGAGAATATACCAATAAAATGAAGACAATCGTCCGAAAAAGTCTGAATGATAGAAAAATATATAATCATATTCATATAAAGTTGTCGACGGTAGTCTTCTTTTTCAATAGTTACTAAATGGAGGCGTAGGGTGTGCTACTTTTTTCTTTAGATTATTCCACTTTACCCTTGATACGTTTCTTGTAATACTGAGAGTTAAGCAATAAGACATCAAGTTCTATCTTTTTTGTCTTTGATATAACTCGACCTTGGATTGAACCCCGTTCTCCCCAAGAATTGTCGAACTCTTTATATATATATATATATATATATATATATATATATATATATATATTATTCGGTCCAGTTAAACCAGAGTTGGGAGTAATTCCTTCGGGACAAGAAAATTATTCAAAAACTGAACATTTAAATTTTCCTGGCAGAGAGCTCAATGTTATTAATATTACAGAGCAATAATTTCTTTAAGAAATTCGCTCCAGTTAAATTCTTTTTTATGTTTTTGGTTTACATCAGAAACACATAACAGGATGGAAATAAATTTATAATCCTAAAGTAACCGGTCTTTGGTTTTTCTTAAAGAAAGTATATATATATATATATATATATATGTAGCTTTATTTTTTGTTTCAAGTTACCAGTAAGTATAATGTTTACTAAGAGGGGCTCCTGGTGGCGTGGTGGCTTATTTGTTGGACTGTGACATCGTCGTCCGAAAGTTCAGACTCCAGTCTCGCTATCACGTTCACTTTTGGACTAGTGTCCTTTGAAAAGCAATGGACTCCTAGATATGAGTTAAAGAGAACCACAAGTTATTTGGCTTTTGTATTGAATATCCCTAAGGATTTGAGATACCATTATGCAAAGAAAGGATGAAATTTGCATTTTCAATAGGGTCGCAAGATTACATCAACAAAGTGGTTTCACAGGAAAGAGAAAAATGTAATTTATTGCCTGTGGATAGAACGACAGATATTTCCGTTCGCAGTTAAGATCAACAAATTACCGGAAAGGAAAACGGAATTATGTAAGTTCCGATAACCAGCCATAAACAGAAAATACGTGAGGTGAAGAGGATGTTCATATTTCCGCATATGACTTGAAAAGATAATTTTGAACTGAAGGCTGGTCACTCAAGCAAACCTGTCAGCTCTTCGTGTGTGTTCTCTGCCGTCGCACTACTTTACAAAAAGGGTCACCGCCACAGAAGAAAGATATGTGCGAACTCTCTCTGACTGTATTCTTACTTCACACAAACGTCGCCGTCGAAGAATAAAAATATAAATTATATTTTTATACATCTACGATTTTTTCGTTGTTTGTCCAGCGGTCTTATATACGACATTTCTATCAAATATTAATAATTATTTTCAAAGATGCTTTTGACCCATAGATTGGACCCTAGCTGGTACTACCGCTACGGATACTAATTTTTATATCGAGTCTCTCCATATTTCTCAAAATGATTTTTGTGATTTACTAAGTTTTTTGCCAAGATGTAGCACTAGGCTATATAAATGGGGCACCCAATGAGAATCGATCTCCTTTTTGTAAGTTTGCTAGTCTAGTTTGCTAACCATTACACCACCCGAGATGTCCCAGAATGCTGTCTAGCATCACACTTAGGATACCTCTGTTTTATAAGGTTTTAAATATATCCTGAGCGTGAAGTTAGTGTATTATTCAGGTTAGCCCAACTCGTTGTACGCGGAGGAAGGTAGCTACCAGTTATAAAACTGATAGCGGGGACATTGCAGAGGTACTGGTCACTTCAGGTTTTGTTTGGGTACTAGTTTTCTTTGCATTAGGTACTGGTTTTGTTTGGATTATGTACTGGTCACTTTAAGTTTTGTTTGGATTAGGTAGTGGTCACTTCAGATTTTGTTTGGATTAGGTACTGGTCACTTCAGGTTTTGATTGGATTAGGTACTGGTCACTTCAGGTTTTGTTTGGATTAGGTACTGGTCATTTCAGGTTTTGTTTGGGTACTAGTTTTGTTTGGATTAGGTACTAGTTTTGTTTGGATTAGGTACTGGTCATTTGGGGTTTTGTTTGGATTAGGTACGGGTCACTTCAGGTTTTGTTTGGATTAGGTACTGGTCACTTCAGGTTTTATTTCGATTAGGTACTGGTTACTTCAGGTTTTGTTTGGATTAGGTACTGGTCATTTCAGGTTTTGTTTGGGTACTAGTTTAGTTTGGATTAGGTACTGGTTCTGTTTAGATTACGTACTGGTTTTGTTTGGATTAGGTACTGGTCATTTCAGGTTTTGCTTGGGTACTAGTTTTGTTTGGATTAGGTACTGGTTTTGTTTGGATTACGTACTGGTCACTTGGGGTTTTGTTTGGATTAGGTACTGGTCACTTCAGGTTTTGTTGGATTAGGTACTGGTCACTTGGGGTTTTGTTTGGATTACGTACTGGTTTTGTTTGGATTACGTACTTGCTTTGTTTGGATTACGTACTGATCACTTCAGGTTTTGTTTGGATTAGGTACTGGTCACATCAGGATTTGTTTTATTTAGGTACTGGTCATTTCAGGTTTTGTTTGGGTACTCGTTTTGTTTGGATTAGGTCCTGGTTTTGTTTGGATTAGGTACTGGTCACTTGGGGTTTTGTTTGGATTAGGTACTGGTCACTTCAGGTTTTGTTTGGATTAGGTACTGTTTTTTTTTGGATTACATACTGGCTTTGTTTGGATTAGGTAGTGGTCAATTCAGGTTTTGTTTGGATTAGGTACTGGTCACTTCAGGTTTTGATTGGATTAGGTACTGGTCACTTCAGGTTTTGTTTGGATTAGGTACTGGTCATTTCAGGTTTTGTTTGGGTACTAGTTTTGTTTGGATTAGGTACTAGTTTTGTTTGGATTAGGTACTAGTTTTGTTTGGATTAGGTACTGGTCATTTGGGGTTTTGTTTGGATTAGGTACGGGTCACTTCAGGTTTTGTTTGGATTAGGTACTGGTCACTTCAGGTTTTATTTCGATTAGGTACTGGTCACCTCAGGTTTTGTTTGGATTAGGTACTGGTCATTTCAGGGTTTTTTTGGGTACTAGTTTAGTTTGGATTAGGTACTGGTTCTGTTTAGATTACGTACTGGTTTTGTTTGGATTAGGTACTGGTCATTTCAGGTTTTGTTTGGGTACTAGTTTTGTTTGGATTAGGTACTGGCTTTGTTTGGATTAGGTACTGGTCACTTGGGGTTTTTTTTGGATTAGGTACTGGTCACTTCAGGTTCTGTTTGGATTAGGTACTGGTCACTTCAGGTTTTGTTTGGATTATGTATTGATAACTTCAGGTTTTGTTTGGATTAGGTACTAGTCACATCAGGTTTTGTTTGGATTAGGTACTGGTCACTTCAGGTTTTGTTTGGATTAGGTACTGGTCACTTCAGGTTTTGTTTGGATTAGGTACTGTTCACTTCAGGTTTTGTTTGGATTAGGTACTGGTCATGTCAGGTTGTGCTTGGGTAATAGTTTTGTTTGGATTTGGTACTGGTTTTTTTTTTTGTATTACGTACTGGTTTTGTTTCGATTAGGTACTGGACACTTCAGCTTTTGTTTGGATTAGGTACTGGTCACTTCAAGTTTTGTTTGGATTAGGCACTGGTCACTTCAGGTTTTGTTTGGATTAGGTACTGGTCACTTCAAGTTTTGTTTGGATTAGGTAGTTGTCCGATCAGGTTTTGTTTGGATTACTCGTGTAAAACAATTTCTTATAGGTTATGTCAAAATGGGATTCATTTGCAAAATGGGATTATAATAACTGTGTGGGTCATTAAATAAATCATGGGAATTTAATAAAGTTAAAACAAAATATTTTTCCGATGTTTTTTTTTTTTTATCTATCTGTAAACTCTGCATTGTTTCGGTTAAAATTATTCTAATCTCGCCAAAATATACTTTTCCGGGCCATTGAGAATGTCTGAAAAAGAGACTTGAACAGAGGTCTGTCATCAAATTTTTGCGGTCGAAATGTACAAACCATGCGAAATTTACAGAATATATGAGATGTTTATGGAAAAGCATGTTTTAGTCAAAAAAATATTTACAAATAGACTTAACGATAGTTTGCCACTTGGGACTGATTAATTTGGTTTGGTTTTCTGGCATATCAAAAATTGTGGGTTATACATATTTACCAACCCCTCTGCTCGTGCAGGCCATGACACAAGGTCAATTTTTATGCGGAGTTTAACAGAGTTTTCCTTCTCCTAGACTAGTTACCTTACCAAGGCTAAAGAACTTAGTCTGCCCTACTATTTATCCATAGCTGGTGGGGGGATAATTGGATTCATACCTTTCCCAATGGTATTAGTGCTATGTGAAATGCAATCAGTCTCGTTCAGGATTTGAACTCGTGTCGCCGTGTCCATTTCCTACGACGATAACTATTACACAACAGGCACCTCCAAAAATTGTTGGTTATATAATGCTAAATCCTATTTATACGTACATATTGAATATATACGATTTGTGAACGCATTTTCTTGAAAAGATTTTTAAACGAAACTAAGCTTATTTTATTTTGCATACAGTTTAATGGTTTCAAATACTGATACCTAATATGAATAATTCTATATACGATTAATCATTTGTTTGCACACATTTAAATGGTTTCAAGTATTGCTATTTAATACAAATAATTCTATTTACGATTAATCATTTGTTTGCACACAGTTAAATAGTTTCGAGTATTGCTACGTAACAGTAATAATTTAACATCAGTCACTTGTTTGCGCACATTTGAATAGATATGCGTTATATAAGAGATTTGTCGGTAATTTCATTTTTAAACGGATTAGAGCTAATTGGTTGGCAGACTTGTATACTTATATTGTTCCTACACGGTTAGATAGTTTCAATTATTGCTAACACTTATAATTCCATTCAATATAAATAATGTTTTCACAAAGTGAAGTGCTTAGAAGTATTGCTATTCAACACTAATTTTTCTGTTTAACTGTACTCAATCGTTTACACAGTTTTAAAATTCCAAGTATTGCTATGTATCACTAATAATTAATTTAAACATCAGTCATTAGTTTTCACACAGTTAAATGAACTAATAGTTCTATTTCAAATAATTCAAGCGAGCATAAATCATTTGTCTGCACTCAGTTTAAATGTGAAACAGTTCTATTTGAACCATTTATATGGTACTCTCAGGTGCTACAACACCGGGCTTGAGTGGACCTGGGACCCTTGGATATAAAAGGGTACGTATTCCCCAAAACTTCAGCATTATTGGGGCTTCATCTATCCGATTATTTAGTTGTAATATAATGGCCGAGGGATTTCGTTTTATATATCTTGCCTTTCGGATTAGTTAGGCTGAGAACCTTTCACTTAGCGCATGGGTTAGTTAGGTTCAACATGAGCGCAGCTCTTCACGCGCGCGCGGCGAGGATGTGTCATTCAGAGATGTCAAAATAAAAATCACAGATAGGAAATTGTGTCTTGTGGATGTGAATGACGTCATGCACTGGAAGTGTGCGCGGAGGATTTGGGGGATTTGAGAAAAGTCAGTAGTTGAGTTTCAGCGTCCGAGGAAGACGGTTGACTTTTGGGTTTTGCCGAGATTAGACCAGTAGTTTGCGCTGGGGTGCCGCGCTTGGTGGTGGTGGTGGGGGGGGAGCAGATGGAAAAGTCAGCCTAGAAAGATTGTGTATCACTCTCCTCATGTCGAATTACCTTTAATTCAAAGGTAATAAAAAGTTTCGTACGTGAACTGAGAAGTCGTGAGTGTTTTTTGTGTTTCGGGATTCCTATGTTATCTTTATATGTGCGTTATGGACATTCTATGTACATTTCACATATCCATATTATGGGTATGTTACATATAGTCATATCCAGAACACACGTTGAAAGAGTCTTATCTTTCTTCAGAGTCACAATCGGTATATTCAAGCTAACTATGGGCTTGAGTCGAAAAGTTCCTGGAGTAGACACATTGACTCTCCGCTGACGAACCAGTTACAGTGAAAGCGGCCATTAAAAAAAGGTCTTCCTGATATTTGTTTGGCATGAAAGGAACAATGACAATCGATTTCCTGAAGACAAAGGAGGAATTATCAGATGTTCTTGCTATTTCCAATTATTCAAGCATCAAATTTCCTTATCTATGTAATGACACACGTATATTTTTAAAAAATTTTTCAGTTGTATCTTTTAAGTGCACATTCTTTTATTTATCTAAACGTGTTTGAACAGATTTAATGGCATATCAACCTTTGTAGGTTATTTAATACCAAAGTTATTCTCCTAGTAGAACAGAAGTGGTACGATTTAACACATAGCTTGGATGATAAGAGGGTTGATAACTTTCGCAAGGGTGTTCGTCCGAAAGTGAACTTGATAGCGCAACTGGAGTTCGAACTCGCTTACGACGTTTTCGCAGTCCATCGCTTTAACCATTACACCACGAGGTCACCCCATTGTATAGATCTACATATTTTGAGTATTTCTATCACATATCAATTTATACATAATTATGTTAAGTGTCGACTATTTTTTAATACTAATCTCTGCATAAATATATAAAATATCGAGCATTTTAAGTCGAAGACAAATAGTTTATGTATAACTATATGGTCTATAGTAACGATACTCGTTTAATAATATCCGTTGTTTACTCTCAGATGATTTCGAGCGTTCCAATCTAACACCTTTAAATTTCAAGCATCTGTATAATTCAAGTTATTGATGATAATAATCCTAAGTAAACAATTATACCGTACCTTAATTAAAAAAACATGGCCAATAATTAACCTTTTTCTCGAATTTATATCAAACATAAAAATACTATTTATATTTTTTCTATGATAGCGTTTGTTGATGCAGTAAAATGCAATAAGTAACACCTATTAATACCTATTTTGGTTTATTTGGGTTGGGTTTGGTTTGTTTGGTTTTATGACTTATCAAACTTTCTAGTTTATTTAACGCCAAATCCATTTTTATATAAATAATCTGTTCTATTTAAAACAATTCAGTTTAGCATGAGTACACAGTTTATTGTCAAAAACATTTCTATTTCAAACTATTCAAGCAGTTATATGTAACAATTCAGTTAAGTGTAAATACAGTTTTAATGTCGAAAAACTGTTCGATTTCAAATAATTCAGTTAAGCATAGGCACGCAGTTTAAATGTAAGTACGGTTTAATTGTGAAAAACATTTCTATTTCAAGCTATTCAGTTTACTCAAAAAATTCAGTTTAGCAAAAGTATGCTGTTAATTCTATTCAACCCATTGATAGAGCCCTATCAGGTGCTACCACTCCGGACCAGAGTGGACCTGGGAGCGATGGCAATGAAGGGGTACTCTGCATTCCCCAAAGCTCCAGCATTACTGGAACCTCACCATCAGATTGTTTTGTGTCCTATCAAGGACACTAGTTGGAGGGGTCTTACCCCTCTGCAGAGAAGCAGTCGGTGTATTCTACAGCCCCAACCGACTGGGAAAGGGTTTATTTTACTTTATTTGCTTAATGTCATATCAAGTTTTGTGGGATATTTAACGCCAAAGCCATCTTCATAGAAAAACTTTAGTGGTACTATTTAAACCATTCCTGGGGGATATAATGGGGTTCATACCATTTACGGCGGTATTAATCCAAAGGAGAACGTAAAAGCGTGACTGGGGTTTGAACTCGCTTACTCTAATGTCGTTATGCAGAAGATTAGCCAGTGTCTGTTTTCATTGTACAGTGTGAAACGATAAAATTGTCGTCCTAAAGAAAACAACACAACAGCTATATTTTAAAACTTTTATTGAAAAAACAAATCAGGTAACTTGATTATGTAGTAGAGCTGACATCTATTCAATGTAGCCGCCTTCAGCCTCAATCATCGCCTCGATACGGATCCGGAACTGTGAGCATGCCTTTTCCATAAGTGCTTGCGGGAGCTCGGTGAATACTCGGCGGATGGCGGTGATCTTGCTGGTTTTGCTGTTGTGTGAGGTCATGTTGGTGATGTTCTCGACGTATGACCAATCGAAGTAGTCCAGCGGGTTCAGGTCGTCGTCGTCGTCGGAGGAGGAGGGCCAGTGAGAGAAGGGTACAAAGTCGTAGCACTCCTTCTGAAGCCAAGCCTGGGTCTCTTTGGACTTGTGGGCCGGTACAGAGTCCTGCTGCCACACCCAGGGTCCGTCACCGGCCACCTGATTGCACCAGGGGATCACCACACTCTTCAGCACATCCAGGTACACTTTGGTGTTGACTTTCAAGTCACCTTCGAAGATGTGAGGTGGCATGATGAGGCCCTCACTTGAAACCACACCAAAGACCAAAACAGTAGCCGGAAACTTCGTTTTTTTCACCTGGGGAACACCCCTGTTATTCGTGGCAATACAGCGATGGTTCTGGCTGTCATAACTTGGATCGGTAGAGAGCATGAGTTGTACAGCGGCGCATCTCCGATCTCGCTCGTTGAACATTGTGCCACTTTCAGACATGATAGAAGGCTCCTATCGCCCTTGGGATTTGTACACAACAGGCCAACTAGTAGATGGTCTGCAACAAAAGAAGAAAACCGGTTTTCATTAAACGGAAATGGAATCATGTCGTCTTTTCTAGGGCGACAATTTTATCGTTCCACCCTGTATCATTTTCAAATAGAAATAGTGAAATGTGTCTTTGAATTAGAATAATATTAACTAAATATAAAATAAATATATTCGCAGAGGATGTAATCACAGGAGAATATGCTGGGTGGATGAAAGGGCCACGGCGTTATTACACGTTGCAATAAGTCACAAAATCGGTAGACTAAGGAAAGCTTAGGGATTACAGATTTACATTCTATTAAAATAATCCGATAAAAATTTGGTAGATTTATTTTTATTTCTAATGTTATTGTAAAGAATATAAAAATATTCAACTGCGTACATAATTGTACAAAAAACATATGTTATATAACTAAAGTAGTGATTTTATCATACAAATAAATTTTCATTAATTATATTTTATTATTTATTTTAGTAAGGCTTTGAACCACTCGGTGACACTTTGTTCAGGTTCTTAGTCAAATGGTACATCCTTACGCCTGCGTGGAAAGGATATGGCAATCATCATCTTTCATAATAAACCTCCAGACAGGAAATGGAGCTGGACAGCCTTTGAGTGGGTGGTTAAAGTCATGCCCGGAAGAGATGCTCTGAGAATTTGAGGATATTAAAAAGAGAGTTACTTGAGGTTTGACGTTTAAAGCGCGCGATTTGGTTCTTTGGATCTGATCAGATCATTTTGCGTCTCTACTGGTAGAGATAAGTTGAGATATTAGACATCACAAGATTCACCGTGCGTGGAGGGGTCAGCCTAGTATGGTTGCCATATGATTTTATGATTTGAGTCTCTCTCCTCGTGTCACCAAAGAATGAAGGTAGAAAGAAATAAAATCGTTTATACCACCTGTATTATTGGTTTGGTTTCTTTTTTTAATGGCATATCAACCTTTGCAGGTTAGCTAATGCCAAATCCATTCTCCTAGAAGAACAGTAGTGTAACTATTTAACCCATAGCTGGTAGGATAAGGGGTTTCATACCTTTCCCAAGGGTATTTGCCCGAAAGTGAACGTAATAGTGCGACTGGAGTACGAACTCGCTTAGTACGATTCCGTATTCCATTGCTTTAACCATTACACCACGAGGACACCCCCGCCTGTATTATTATGTAATTTACAAAGCGATTTGCTTTGATGTGGCACAAGGCCGAATGAATGGGGCGCCCAATGAGACTCGAACTCACTCGTGTAGGTCTGCTAGTCTAGCTTGCTAACCGTTACACCACCAGAGGTGCCCCCGCCTGTATTATTATTGTTGCTATTGATATCATAATGGATATATAACACATACAGATTCTGATAAAATAAACTCTTGGATTTCGAACGAAGATGAAAAAAAGAAAGATAGATTCTATTCAGAATTTATTTCAACAATAGGAAAGATCAATATTTGTCTTTTTGTTTTCTCATTGTTATTATTCTGTTTTAAAGATTTTATCATCCAGATGCTTACCTTCAGAATTATCTTGCAATTTTGGAAAGTTAATATTAACGATAACATAAATCCTATTCATAATTTACTAGATTACAACAGGAAAGAGCCATCTGTGCTATATTGTCACGTTATTATATTCATCGCTTTGTTTTTTAAAAAAATATATTGTCCAAATGTTTGTCTTTACGAGTTGTGCACTCTTGATTATTGAAGCTTTCACCGGAAGGACATTTTCTTTATTTCTTTTTTTTTTTGTCTTTTTTTAATTGAGGAATTGAATTGAATGACAATGATGTCTTTCCAATCCTCTTTGGAAAACATGGCCCTGGTGGTGACCGTGTCCTCTCTAAAGAGCATGGATGTAACTTGTAAGACACATTCAGGTTAATTGGCCGCGCAATTATCATGACTAATTGATTTGGAGTCATTTGAGTGTGATATGAACTGATGGCTCAGTCGTAGAGTTCCGGCTCTGCAATCTATGGTCGCTAGTTCAATCTCCAGTGGTGGAGAACACTGTATACACTGCTAATGAGACCCAATAAGGTCGAAACAGCTGTCCAGTGTTTCCATATGTCGTGCAGAAGTGTTTGTCGGAGTTTCAGGTCATGGTAATTCAATTCACAATATAATTTCTCTAGTTAAAAAAAGAAAATGTAAATCTATATCATTGCCCTTGAGGTTACAATAATTACGCAGATGGGAAGACGTGGCTCTGGAGGTGACCGTGTCCTCTGTAAAGAGTACCTATGTAACTTGCAAGAAACATTCTGGTTAAATGACCGTGCAATTTTGATGATTAGTTAATCTGGCATCACTTGTGTGTGATATGAACAGATGGTTCTGTCGTAGAGTTTCGGCTCTGCTATCTGTGATAACTGGTTCGACCGCCCCGGCTGGAGATCACGGTATACACTGCTGATGAGACATAATAAGGTCGAAACAGCTGTCCATTGTTTCCGTATGTCGTGCGGAAGTGTTCACCAGATTTTCTGGTCTAAGTAATTCAATTCACAATATAATTGCTCTACTTAAAAACTTATTGGGAAGACGTGATCCTGTAAGCGACTGTGTCTTCTGTAAAGAGTACGGATATAACTTGCCAGATGTATTCAGGTTAATTGGCCACGCAATTACGATGACTAGTTGATCTGGATGGCTCAGGGGTGGAGTTTCGGCTCTGCAATCTGTGGTCGCTAGTTCGTGTTCGTGGTATACACTGCTGATGAGACCTAATAATGTCGAAACAGCTGTCCATTGTTTCCGTATGTCGTGCAGAAGTGTTCACCAGATTTTCTTGTCTAAGTAATTCAATTCACAATATAATTCCTTTACTTAAAAACTTATTGGGAAGACGTGACCCTGTAAGCGACTGTGTCTTCTGTAAAGAGTACGGATATAACTTGCCAGACGTATTCAGGTTAATTGGCCACGCAATTACGATGACTAGTTGATCTGGAGTCATTTGGGTGTGATGTGAACTGATGGCTCTGGGGTGGAGTTTCGGCTCTGCAATCTGTGGTCGCTAGTTCGTGTTCGTGGTATACACTGCTGATGAGACCTAATAAGGTCGAAACAGCTGTCCAGTGTTTCCGTATGTCGTGTAGAAGATTTAGCCGTAATTTCTGGTTATGGTAATTCAATTCACTTTCATCGGAAATTATTTCAGGGACCGGCAGAATTATAGTTTGAGATCAGGTAGCCATCTTGTTTTCAGTCGAGTGATACAAAAGGCACGCCTTCTCAGTAACAATGCTGGAATTGATTTACACTCGGCTGTGCCTTGCCGCTGCTCATGAATATTTTAGACATCTTTGATTGGCCAATATCCTGCTGCTGCTGACGGACAAGTATATAAATAATTGCAAGCAATTTGTAGACGGCTAGTACTAATTAATGATCTCCCACAAAAAAAAACAAAAAAACAATCCAACGATTATGTCTTAGGTTTGTAATGTTTGAAAAAAAAAAGGCAACAGAAATACTCTCCAAAATTTTATTTTGCTCTAACTATTTACTCCACCCTTCACACGAGCAGGATGCGACAGAAGGTCAATTCTTAAGCGAAGTTTAACAAGTAAGAATTCATAGGTTTCTTTCTCCTAGATCGGTTGTCATACCGTCGTCAAAGATCTCGGTATGTTCTACTATTTGCCCATACTTGTACGGTTTCAACGTCAATTGTACAGTTTCATTGTCAAAAAACAGTTCCATTTCAAACAATTCAGTTTAACGCAGTTTATTTCTATTTGACCCATATATTGGACTCTATCAGGCGCTACCACTTCGGGCCAGCGATGGCAATGAAGGAGTACTCTACGTTACGCAAATTCCAGAATTACTGGAAACTGAACACCTGATTGTTTAGCGTCATATCCAGGACATTTGTAGGGAGAGTCTAACCTTTCTACAGAGAAGCATACGGTGTATCTTACTGCTCCAGTCGACTGGGAAAAGAGTCAAGCGTTTCCGAGTATTGCGATGTTATACCAATGGTTCAGTTTAGGCTAACTGTTAAAGAGTGTGAAGTATTGGGATTTACCATTACTCATTTGTTTGCAAACATTTAAATTGTTCAAGATATTGTTATTTATCTTTAACGATTCAATTAGTCATTTATTTTCACGCAGTTAAGTGTTCGAAGTGCTATTTCTTACAATTCAAATCAACTAAAGTAATTATTTTTCACACATTTTAAATGCTAACCAGTTTCATTGAACCAATACCAAGGACCTTATCTGGTGAAACCACTCCGGGTCAGTGTGGAACTGTGAGCAATGGCAATGAAGTGGTACTCCGCATTCCCCAAAGCTCCAGCATTACTGGAACGTCACCATCAGATTGTTTAGTGTCTTACATCCAGGATACATCTTCGGATTGGGGTCTTACCCCTCTGCTGAAATGCAGTCCAAGTTATTCTACAGCCTCAGCCAACTGGGCTCGGAAAGATAGATAGATTGAGAGAGAGAGAGAGGAGGGTAGAGAAAGAGAAAAAAGTTGGTTGATTGCTTGTTTTGTTTTACGGCGTATCAACCCTTTTTGGGTCATTTAACGCCGAATTAAATTTCAAACAATTCAGTACAGCATAAATACGCAGTTTAGATCTATTTGACCCATAGATAAGACCCTATCAGGTGGTACCACTCCGGGTCAGAGTAGACCTGGGAGCGATAATAATAAAACGGTACACTGCGTTCTCCTAAGCTCCAGTATAACAGAAACCTCACCATCCGATTGTTTAATGTCATATGCTGGACACTCGTTGGATAAGTGTTAAGCCTCCACAAAGATACAGTCGATATATTCTGTAGCCCCCGCCGACGGGGCCAAAGTGTGTGTGTGTGTGTGTGTGTGTGAAAGAGAGAGAGAGACAGACAGAGGGTAAAAATATCTGTGCTGTTGAGACTTTTATATATATATATATAAATATATATATATGTATATATATGTATACACACACACTCATATATATATATATATATATATAATATAATTTGTGTGCAGTGGGGGTGCAAACAAAGCAAGGAGGTGTTTGAGCCACAGACGATGCAAGACAAAATAATACAATCTACGAAAGGCAGTCAATTGATTTGCGAAGGCAGGTAACCTGGATTCGACCCATGATTTCTCAAATGCTAGCCCCCACACACAACCCCTATCCTCTCTCTCTCTCTCTCTCTCTCTCTCTCTCTCTCTCTCACACACACACACACACACACACTGAACAGTTCAAAACACCCAGGAGACATGCTTAGCTATTCCTGATTTATATACTGCAAGCGTTAACGGTCGAGAGACAGAGACAGAGAGAGTGAATTGGAAACCACAAAAAAAAAATGGCTGAGGGCAATATTGCTATGCACAAGGCAGACCTGAAGCAAACAAGAGAGAAAAACTATGATTGAAAAAACGTGTAGAATGAAAGAAAATCGCATGATAGTCACGTTTTAGCCAATATATATATATATATATATATATATATATATATATATATATATATATATATTTATATATATATATGCAGAAAAAGACAAGTGATTATCGGGTGTACATAAATGTAAGATTTTTCGTTCCATGTATTTTCATATGATCGGGGTGCAAAATCTATCTATCTATCTATCTATCTATCTATCTATCAATCTTTCTATCTATCTATATGTTTGTGTGTGTGTGTGTGTGTGTGTGTGTGTTGTAGGTCCAAAGAGAGAATTAAAATATTTTTTAAATTTGTAAGTTCACGAATAGATTTGTATTTTTTAAATTTATTCAAATCATTCATTTATTATTATTTATTTATTTTGTTATTAACATACGCGTATGTTTCCAGACGGTTGCTTTCGTCGAAGAGAACATATATGGCATAAGGCCTTGTTAATGCGGTACTGAATGAAACTTGAACTCACTCATGTTTGTAGTTTAAATGATTTTCGGTTGTTTATGGGTTAATGTAAAGGTCATCATCTCTTTTTCTAAGAGTATGTTTTACCTTAGTCTGCTTTTCCTTCATTAATAATTGATATGCCTTTGTCGTTGTTTCGGCAGCATTTCTTCATTGATACATATTTGATTGAACATTATAGACATCTTTTGTCTACATATTTTTTGTTAATTATTTTTATTTGCGTATTGTTTTTATGATATCTGGCGGGAATTGGTTAATAATAAACCTTATTTATTAATTATTTCCCCAGTACTTTCTGCCCAATCTATGTACAACATTAACAGCGACGGGTTTTAGTTGCTTCGCCTCAAACTTTCTTATTTCCCTGATCACCGTATCTCTTTTTTTCTTTTGGCTATTTTTTAAAGGAAAAACATCTACATATATTTCGGTCTCCCTCTCTTTGTCTCTTTGTCTTTCTCTCTCTGTCTCTCTCTGTCTCTGTCTCTCTCACACTCACATACACACACGTTGAATCCCCTGTCTCTCTCTGATAATATATATATTTTTTTTTCTCCCTCTCTATCTTTCACTCTGTCTTTGTCTCAGTGTCTGTCTCTCGTTTTTAGTTTCTGTCTCTCTCACGCACTGACTTTCGCTCTCTTTCCACCCTCTCTCTCTGTCGCTCTTATGGGGTGTTTATATATATATATATATATATATATATATATATATATATATATATATATATTTGATTGAACGTTATAAACAATTTTTTCTACATATTTTTTGTTAATCATTTCGACAGTAATTGTTTTATAAACTTTCTATAGTTAGTTATTTCCTTAGTACTTTCTTCCCAATCTTGGGTTATCATCAGGGGTGTGTATGTTGCAGAAGTAATGTAACGTTTGTATGTCCATTACTACTTTGTAAAAATAAGCAAGCAGCGTCTTATCAACCGAGAAGGACATCGACACACGACTGACGAAGGCTAATGGACAGCTATCGATAGGCTCTCGATCATATGGAAGTCGGACCTAACAGATAAAATGAAACGCAGCTTCTTCCAGGCAGCGGTTGTGTCGATACTGCTATATGGATGCACCACATGGACGCTTACGAAGCGGCTGGAGAGGAGGCTGGACGGAAATTACACAAGAATGTTGAG
>OY757943.1:49439983-49565698 GCA_963585895.1 Sepioteuthis lessoniana | reverse complement strand
CCCCATCACAAAAACTATACAAGTTCGACGAACCAGACACGCAGGACACTGCTGGAGAAGCAAGGACGAGCTCATAAGCGATGTACTCCTGTGGACCCCCACTCATGGATGTGCAAGAGTGGGACGACCAGCACGAACTTACATACAGCAGCTATGTGAGGACACGGGTTGTAATCCTGAAGACCTGCCGGAGGCGATGAATGATAGGGAGAAATGGCGAGAGACGGTCAGGGATATCCGCGCAGGCGGCGCGACATGATGATGAATGATGATGATGAAAATTAGTTTCTATCAATAGCGTCTGTTGTTAAAGACGTTTACTTCATTAGCACCGGATTCAAAATTAATTCTATTAAGTTTGGGTTGTAAATTTCTATTATGTAGCGCTTCAAGTATCTGTAGTTTTTACTTGCTATTTTGTTAATATTGTTGTATTTTCGGTAAGAATTTCCCGAAATTCAGTTATTGTTCATAAATGGTTTTTTAGACGTTGGGTTATGAAACTGGTATCTGAAAGATGCATAGTAAATCATCTCGATAGAATAGTTGAGGTTAAACCGACGTATATATTATTGTTTTCTATGATAAAATCTCCTAAAGGACATTTGAGTTATTATATAACGTTAGTTTTTTGTAAAACTCCAATCGAGTGAAAAGACTTGTTATTAAGGACTAAGTTGGAGGTTTTAAATTAGTCATAGTATATGATAAGTTTTATTATTTTATTAGGATCAGTGGGGAGTATGTTTCTTTGAATCAATATTTCAGATATAGTTTCATTTAATTTATAACTGTAGTGCATTTGGTTGCGGTAAAAACTTTGATAAATGTCTGTTTATTGGATAGAGTGTTGCAGAATTTGTTAATTAACAATATAGTTAGAGAACCCATTACTGATGAGAGTTCGTTTTATATTTTTTATTTCTTCATAAAATATTGTTTTGGCGGAGGAGATTAATTTGGAACCGGATATTAGGTTATTAATAATTCCTTTTTTATATCGGAACAGGCATTCTCTTTTAAAGTTGAGGGTAAGGGAGTTGTTATTATTTTTGTTTTTTTGTTTTATTTTGTGAGCAGAGGGAGAGAAGGTAAAATTGTTAGTATCAATGAGAATATCGAAAAAGGATATTTTATTGTTTTTGTTTAGCTGATGGGTAAAATTAAGAACTGACTTTTTTTGGAAGGTGTTCGTCGTATATTTATTTCATTAGTATTATTATTAAGAATAACTAATATTAATAAGAGTAGGATATGTTGATGATATACTTGATTTCACAGCTTATGTACTAAAATGTCTTTACCTAGTTATATATATATATATCATCATAATCATATCGCGCTGGTAGCACGGATATCCCTGACCCTCTCTCGCCACTCCTCCCTATCGTTCATCGCCCTAGGTAGGTCTTCAGGACAACATCCCGTATCTTCACATAGTTGCTGAATGTATGTTCGTGCTGGTCGTCCTGCTTTTGCACGGCCATGTGTGGGGGTCCATAAGAGTACATCTCTTATGAGTTCGTCCCTGCTTCTCCAGCAGTGTCCTGCATGCCTGGTTCGTCTGACGGTTCTGTCGCCACCGCCGATGCTGCTATTTTGCGAAGGTGGCTGCTGCTGCTGCTATAAGGAATAAGGAAGGGAAAGTGGTAGGTGTTGCTGTCTCCACCGCCACTGTTGCCGCTGTTGCCTCTTCCTACTCCTCCCGTCGTCTCTCGTTGCTCCTCGCACATATATATATATATACATATATATATATATATATATATATATATATATATATATATATATATATATATATATATATTAGCGGAGGTGCCCGTGGTGTAATGGTTACCGTCGCAGGAATTGGACACGACAACACGAGTTCAAATCCTGGACTGATTGCATTTCACATAGCACTAATACCCTTGGGAAAGCTATGAATGCAATTATTCTCCCTCAAGATATGGGTAAATAGTAGGGCAGACTAGGTTCTTCATCCTTGGTGATGCAACTAGTCTAGGAGAAGGAAAACTCTGAATTCAAACCTGTTAAACTCCGCTAAAAAAATTGACCTTGTGTCATATCCTGCCCGAGCGGAAGGGTTGGGTAAATATGATATATATATATATATATATATATATAAAATCAGATCCTATTTATCAACCAATCTATCTATCGATCTATCGTAATCTGTTTAAATACATATTTATATTCATGTATATAAACCTATTTCTCGATCTCACTCCCTTCATATATATGTATTGTTACACCGCCATTTGTTTGTTCCCGCCAAATCCACCAGTTAAAGCTGGACATATAGGTGGGCTGTGGTTTGCCAACGCTTTTTGATATTACAATATTATAAATATCACCAACCCCTAGCTGAACCACATTTTATAGCCACTAGTTGGGTTATAGGTGAATTATTAAAATTAAAGTCAGCTAACTGGCTAGCGTTCCCCCTCAAATTCAAGGCCTTCAACAAATACAATACTTCGACAATTAAAGAAAACTCTGAACTGCTGTGTTTGGGTCAACAAGATTAGATTAACAATATTCTTTTATTGAACAAAAAGAAAGAAAAAAGAAAAAGTTTAGGTAAATGCCAGGTGAGAGAAAGTTTTCTTTTAGAGGACAGAACGTAAAACAACGTTCTTCAGCACGCCAGATACGGTCTACTTTCCATCAGACTTTGGGTCTGCTAGCAGAGTACGAATTCAAAATCTCAAGTTTATCATTCGGGGAATATTCCCATTTCTTTTCTCCTTTCTCTTATCAGAGATATTCTTTCCTGCTGTAATTTATCTTTTATTCACATCAGCATGAATATAACAAGAGAAACTTAAATGTACTTCAATTGTATTTTCACTTACTCGGGATTTAGTATAGTCTTCTCTTTTCTCTCCTTTCTTTCGTTATGGGTTCCCATAACACGCTAATAAAAAGATGCACGTCTTATAAGACCAAAATTAATTCTTATCTCTTTCCTCGTGGACAAGTCTGCAACTTTGGGTGTTTCAGTTGACGAGGTTCCCAAAGCACGGAGTGCGAATTTATTCAAAGGTGAAGCTTTTTCCCCGTCAGATTTCTATGAGCGGCTTGATTTTGAGAATATGGTTTTCTTCCGTATCCAAACTACAAGTTTCCTCTCACCCACGAACAAACGGCAACTGGTTATTTTCTGCAGTTTCAAAAAAGACCATGTGTTGGCTTTTTGACAGTTTATTCCTTCACCCCAATCACGGTCGCTGTCGACCTTTCTCTGCTGATGCATACAAAGATAATCATGAATGAGGTTCTCTCATGACTATGTCTCCTAATGCTAAAAGGGAGGATTGAAGAGAAACAGCGTTTCCACTGCCTCCACTTTATATTCTTGGTGCCTACTTCAGACGGTTAACGACTCAGTGCGTTGCCTCCTTTCCCCACGACCCAACGAATGTATGAGGATGTCATATTTCCTCGTCACAGAATATATATACATCTACGCATCTGGCTAACTATATATTTAGGTATTGTGGTTTGTTAATTAGATAAGCCACAAAGTTTGAGATGCCATTAAAGAAAGAAAACTGCTAGAAACGCATTTATTTCAGCTCCGTATTGAAGTTAAGAAAGAAAGAAAGAATGAACAACATGTCCAAAAACGCCAACAAATGCTACATATATCATCATGATGTCGTGCCACAGGCATGGATATCCCTGACCCTCTTTTGCCACTGCTCCCTATCGTTCATCGCCTCTAGCTGGTCTTCAGAGCTACATCCCGTATCCTCACATAGCTGCTGTATGAATGTTCGAGCTGGTCGTCCCGTTTTGGCCCGGCCATATGTGTGGGTCCACAGGAGCACATCACTTATGAGCTCGTCCCTGCTTCTCCAGCAGTGTCCTGCATGACTGGTTCGTCTAACTTGGATAGTTTTCGTGATGGGAGGCAGGTGGCCGTATAGTTGGTGTCTTGTGGGGTGTTGCCACCAGGATTTGTTCAATATTGCTTGCAACATTCTTGTGTAATTGCCGTCTAGTTTCTTCTCCAGCCGTTTGGTTAGCGTCCAAGTAGTGCATCCATATAGCAGTATCGATACGACCGCAGCTTGGAAGAAACTGCGTTTCATTTTATCGGTCAGGTCTGATTTCCATATGATCGATAGACTATCAATAGCTGTCAATGTGTTCGTTAGCCGGGTGTCGATGTCCTTTTCTGTTGATGATACGCTGCTTTCTAGGTAGGTGAATTTGTCTACTAGTTTAAGAGGGGTTCATCTAGTGTGGTGATTCGTCTGTTTGATTATAGCACATATATTCCGTTTCGTGTGTATTGACATGGAGGCCAATATATATATATATATATATATATATATATTGCTTTGAATAAATGGCATATCAACCTGTGATAGTTATTTAATGCCAAATGCATCTTGATTTTAAGGTGTTTATTTTGCCGGTAACATTTATTTAACGAGCCTGAGCCGGTCAACGGTATCAAGCACAAAAAGGTATACTTGCACACAAGGAAACTGTCTCAATGATTGCTATCTATTTTAAATAACTCAATTAAATATTAAATATTTTTCTGGACACAGTTAAATCATCAAACAATTGTATTTGTTCTATAGATGGGACACTGACAAGTACGAGCACTACAGGTAAGAGTGGACCTGGGAGTAATAGTTATGAAGGGGTACCCTACTTCTGCAAATCTCCAGTATTGAAACCTCAACATCAGATGTTTTAGTTACATCTCACGCTCACTCGTTGAGAGGGGCGTCATACCTCTCTTCGGAGATGCAGCCGGTATATTCTACAGTCCCAGCCGACTGAACTGATTATAAATATTTTTCTAGCATGAGAATAAGCACTTCTAGTATGTCTGAAGTGTACCAATGCAAAGAAATTTGATTTAATCTGCAAAATTTTGTGTACTTAAAAACATTGAAAATAGTCTGAAACCTATTTCATCTGGGTATAGACGCTAATTAAAAACAAACAAACAAATATCCCTACCAACACTTATAAGTTGTAAAATACCATTGCAAAAATTATATATATATATATATATATGTGTGTGTGTGTGTGCGTGTGTGCCTGTGTATGTATACAGAGAGAAACAGATAGATATGAATAAACTGATACACGCACATATATATATATATATATATATATATATATCATCATCATGTCGTGCCGCCTGCATGGATATCCCTGACTCTCACTCGCCACTTTTCCCTATCGTTCATCGCCCCCGTATGTTCGAGCTGGACGTTCTGCTTTTGCTCGGCCATAAGTGGGGGTCCATAGGAGTACATCACTTATTAGTGTCCTGCGTGCCTGGTTCGTCTAACTTGGATAATATTCGTGATGGGAGGCAGGTCGTGCTTTGTGGGGTGTTGTCGCCAGGACTTGTTTAATATTGCTCGCAAGACCCTTGTGTAGTTGCCGTCTAGCTTCTTTTCGAGCCGTTTTGTTAGCGTCCAGGTAGTGCATCCATGCAGCAGTATCGACACGACCACTGCTTGGGAGAAACTGCGTTTCATTTTATCGGTCAGGGCTGATTTCTATATGACCGATATATATATATATATATATATATATATATATATATATATATATATATATATGTATATATATATATAAGTTAAATTTAGCATTGATTTCACTGAGATATACATAGAAAAACACAATGATAGATGGACAGATCGATAGATAGATAGATAGGAGCAGACTGAGGGGGATCAATAGCTTGATCTATCTATCTATCTATCGATAGATAAATAGATGGACTCTCATTCGACCAAGTAAAACATCGTGCACACACACACACACACATATATATATATATATATATATATATATATATATATATATATATATATATATATATATAGTTCTGCTATGGATTTTAAATTTGGATGATTAGGTATTTATTATTTCATAATTTTTCGTCAAAAGATTTAAGTGACCATTTAAATCACCTGAAGAAAACGTAATTATCTGTAACATATAAACATCAAATGTATTTAATGAAATGATAAAATCTCGATGCGAATATAGAATAATTTAGCGACCTATTTATTTAATAATATTTACTTTTCTATCATTGGATAGACAACAATCTCTCTCTTTCTCCCTCTCTCTGTCTCTCTCAATCTCTCTGTCTCTCTCTGTCTCTGTCTCTCTTTCCCTCTGTCTTTCTATATATATATATATATATATATATATATGAAGAGACTGAAATATATATCAATTTACCACTCTAACCATCTTAATTACTTCCAGTCTATCTATCTATCTATCGTAATCTGTTAACACACATATTATATCAACAGTTAGAGATAGAGAAATAGGTAGACATGAAGCGATTTAGATGAGAACATCGTTAGCTATATACATATATATATATATATATATATAGAGAGAGAGAGAGAGAGCAAGCGATAGATAGATAAACCGGGTGTGGCAGTAAAGGAAGTAATCCTTTAAAAGGACATGAGACAGACATTTACCATCCTTTCGACCGAAAGATTTTGCCGCAAAACTTTTTTGTATTAAACGTGCTGAATTGGAAGTATTTGCAGTCGTTTTTTTTTTAATTCTTTTTAAACACGTAAGGAATTCAGTCTCGACTGATAAAAAATTACCATATATATATGGGTAGGTATCTTTGAGACGACCTCAGTATCACGAAAAATGATAGCGCATACACATACACCAGCATATATATATATATGTGTGTGTGTGTGTGTGTGTGTGTGTCTGTGTGTCAAAGACAATGAAAAAGATCTAAGCTACCCTCAGATTTTTAGTTTGTCACACAGTTCTCACATTTATATGAGCCTCACCTACACAGAATGTAAGGCAAAAATCTGAATAAGTCTTTCTTGCTTTAAAAGAATTGTATGTTACCACAATAAAATAATCAGCTATGCCTCTTCTTACGACCAGATAAAATACTACACGGTTGTCCATACTGCGACATCACGTTCCACACATTGTTATCAATCTTTACGGCATCTGAATATTAAAACCAGACAGCTTTATATCCCCACCCTATCAGTGAGAATTGGAATATGCTGACAGTATCCTATATAAAGGGGTTAAAACTCCCTACCTATAAACGGGGCTATGAAGTAATACTCCACATTCCCCAACCTCCCAGGTTGGAGCCTCACCAACAGATAGTTTAAAATCTTATTCCGGGTTGGTCTTACCCCTCTGCAGAGATGCAGTCATTGTATTGTCTAACTGCAGCCGACTTGCTTGTGGGTTGAATGGAGTATCCCTTCATTTCCATTACTCTCAGGTCTACTATGATCTGGAGTTGTTGTCGTACCTATTACAGTCCTATCCATCGGTACAAAAGATCTGTTTAAAAATCATTTGTATTCGATACGACCGAAAAAATTGTTAGAAACAACAGACAATAAATATAAATACGAACATGCAATTGATGCAAATCCTGGACGTGTAGACATAAAATGACCCAGAACTAGTTGACATGCCACTTATATTAAACAATAAATGGATGGTCCATCGGATCGGCAAAATCCTCGGAATTACGAGGTACTATTTACCAACCCCTCCGCTCGGGCAGGATATGACACAAGGTCAATTTTTTAAGCGGAGTTTAACAGGTTTGAATTCAGAGTTTTCCTTCTCCTAGACTAGTTGCCTCAACAAGGCTAAAGAACCTAGTCCGTCCTACTATTTACCCATAGCTGGAGGGAGAATAAGGGGGTTCATACCTTTCCCAAGGGTATTTGCCCGAAAGTGAACATAATAGCGCGACTGGAGTACGAACTCGCGTACTACGATTCCGAAGTTCATCGCTTTAACCATTACACCACGAGGAATTACGAGGTGGTTTCTTCTTGATAATTGGTTGTCTTGCGGGGATTTTGTTGTCTGTTTGTATCTTAACATTTCAGAGGATTTTATGTGTCTCATAGTAGAGAACGGATTCTGGTTTTTGCTAATAGCATTTGGCAGCATGGCCAAATTTTAGTTACTAGCAGTTTGGAATTCCTTTTGTGCCATTTCGCTGTATTCGGTTATTATATGATTAGCTGTTTGATCGTGGTCAATTATTATTATTATTAATATACATTGGCCTAGAGGATATAGTGTTCGCCAATGGTCCGGGAGACTTTAAAAATGGTTCTTTAAAAATGGAACTTGATACCTCCTAGCTTAACACTCAGCAATATAAGATATGTATCAAGGGTATTGGAGCAATTCAGGGAAAGGAATAGGACCCTCTCCTCGGTGTAGTAGCTATTGAAAGGGGAGCCTTCTGGTCACTCTCGACTACTGTCGATATACTTTACTTATTCTGTTCAGAGTTATTCACCCCAGTGTTAACTGACGGTCTTCCACTGGAGTTTGAGCGACAGTAAGTCTTCTCATGTCCTCCGGACCCCTCTCAGAATTCTGGCCGATTTTGATAATGCTGTGGTCATGTTGGTTCTCTACATTTCTTCCTATTTCAAAGTCTATATATATATATATATAGAGAGAGAGAGAGAGAGAGATATATATATATATATATATATATATATATATATATATATATATATATACATATATATGTATATATATATATATTCAATCCAAGGAAAATATTCTGCAACCCTGGGTTTCAAGTGCAAAACAACAATCATCCGGCAGTTAATAAGATGGAAGATGTACTTGGTTCGACAGATACCCACAAAGTGATTTAGTGACAACCAACACTCTTGTGATATATATATATATATATATATATAGAGAGAGAGAGAGAGAGAGAGAATGATAACAAAGTAATACAAGAAGAAAGAGAGATTTAATTAATTAATAAGCGTTTGTTAAACGGCTAACTTTTTCTTCTTATATAAATTTTTCCTAGGTTTTTGTATTTTATATTTTCAAACAGTCATCGTCGATTGAACACCACAAATATCCTCACAGTCCTGATGATGGTTCATAATCACCGAAACACCGTAGTGTAGACTTTGGTTCTCAATAAATCTCTCCGTCTACTTGGAATACATTGCTACTAATTTTTCTCCATATATTGTCGGATTACACTCCATTATTCACTTCCATATATATATATATATATATATATATATATATATGTGAGTGCGTATGTGAGTGTAAATGTTGTCCCTGCTTTTTGGGAAGTTGGAGAAGAAATTCATGGTAGGAATCAATGATGAACACACCGAAATATATATATATATATATATATATATATATATATATATATCCAGTGCTTTCTAACCATTCTCTATTTGCTTTACACTGGCTTCGCTGTTAACGGAGATGCTCTCGAAACTGTAAAAATTACAACCGTGTTGCCTTTACAAGGAAGGATTCACTTAGACTGGGCAGGTCACTTGTCGAAAATGGAAGACTGTCTTTCGGTGAATCTTGTAGCTTTTGGTGAAATGTTCACGAATCAACAGGGCAGAGGTAGTAGAAACCATAAATGTATACTTCCCCTTACCGCAGTCATTGACGATCAACTTAGAATGCATTTTGTTGAAAGAAGAAAGCTCTCCAATAGGAGGCAAAACGTATTTCTGAGAAGATAATAATAATACTAATACAACTACTACAACTACTAATGATGATAATAATGATAATTAGTGACAAAAGAGTATAAAACTAGAGATGACTGATAGGGGAAGGTAATTCAATTGAAATAATGCAAAAAATTAAAATATATATACATAGAGAGAGAGAGAGAGAGAGAGAGAGAGAGAGAGAGAAAGAAAGATTGAGTGATAGAGAAAGGGAAAGAAAGAAAGAGAGAGAGAGAGGGAGAGAGGGAGAGAGAGAGAGAGAAAGACGAAGATGTGTTCGTGTTGTATTGGTTTTCGGAAATGTAATTGGTGATTTGAGTTCAAATCTTGTTTGCTTTCACATAATGCTCAAACTATTAGAAAAAGTAAGAATCCATCAATTTTCCTTCCATCTCGGGATAAATAATTGGAGACGAAACATATTTCTGAAATGAGTAATATCATCTCAGAAATATGTTTCGTCTCCTATCGGAGACCTTAATACTAATAATACTAGTAATAATACTAGTAATAATAATAACAATAATACTAGTAATATTAATAACAAATGCTGCAACTTAGTTACAGAAGAGAATAAATTTGAGACGACTGATAGGGGAAGGTAATTCAATTAAAATAATGCAAAAATATCGAAATTCAAGCTTACTACCAAATAAAATATGCACGAATCAGAATCGGTTTTGGAGAGTGAGACGCATAAATATCTCAGAGATTTTGAGACAAACAGATCCTATAACCTTGGCCAAAAGAACAGACCTACTAATAGTTAACAAAAAAAAAATAAAAAGAAAACCCATTAAAAAAAAGAAAAAAGACGGTAAATGCACTGGAAGACTTGAAAATAAGAGGACGATTGGAGACTATCCAAACTGCAGTATTATTATGTTCAGCCAGAATATTGAGCAGAATCATGGAGACCTAAGGGGACTTGCTGTCACTTTGACTTACGTGAAACTCAATCAGCTAATCATCATGTTAAAAACTCTCAAAGAAGTAAAATAATAATAAAAAATCTCTGCGTTTTGAATGATCTCCCAAAACTTAGATTGTTCACTGGAAGACTTGGAAATTAAAGGACGAGCCATGACCATCATGATTACAGAATTGTTAAGATCGGCTAGAATACCGAGAAGAGTCCTGGAGACTTGAGAAGACTTGCTATCTCTCAGTCTCCAGTGAAAGACAGCAAAAACGAAAACCTGCTGAATACTGGGATTTGCTGTTTCGGCGGACCATAGATTAAAAATCAAATAAAATGAAAAAAGAGGTAAGTACAAGGACCTTACCAGAGAACTAAAAAAGCTATGGAACGCAAGAGTGAAGGTGATAACAATTGTAATGGTCTCTAAAGGCTTGCTAAGGAGGCTTGAAGGGTTAGATATCGGAGGGCGAGTCGTAACCATCCAATCATCATTAAAATCAGTGAGAATATTGAGAAGTGTCCAGAAGACCTGAAGAAACTTGCTGTCACTAAGAGTGCTGTGAAAAACCATCAGCATAAAAAAAAAACTGGCAAGGAAAAAATTAAAATTCTGAGATACAAACGAATCACATAATTTCAGCCAGACGACATGATCTAGTGATAGTCAACAGAAAAAGAGAACCTGCTGAATTGTAGACTTTGCTGTCCTACGGCAGAACATAGATTAAAATTGAAAGACAATGAATGAAGAGATAAGTACCTGGACCTTGCTGAAGAAACTATGGAACATAAAAATGAGGGTGATACCAATTGTAATTGGTACGCTTGGTACAGTCACCAAATGATTAATAAAGGCACTGAAAGACTTGAAAATAAGGGGTAAACTGGAGACTATCCAAACTGCAGTATTATTATGTTCAGCCAGAATATTGAGCAGAATCATGGAGACCTAAGGGGACTTGCTGTCACTAGGACTTACGTGAAACTCAATCAGCTAATCTTTGTGTTAAAAACTCTCAAAGAAGTAAAATAATAATAAAAATCTCTGCGTTTTGAACGATCTCCCAAAACTTAGAGTGTGGACGGGAAGACTTGGAAATGAAAGGACGAGCCAAGACCATCATAATTTTAGGATTGTTAAGATCGGTTAGAATACTGAGAAGAGTCCTGGAGACTTGAGAAGACTTGCTATCTCTCAGTCTCCAGTGACAGACCATTTGCTAACGCTAATGTGAAAAACCCACATTGTTTAACATATTAAAATCTCTCACGAGTCTCCCTTCTAAACACCTTGTCTTAAGTCAATTCGGACTTTATTGAAAAATAGCTTGTTCCAGGAATATTATTTGACATCAGGCTAATAATCAGATGTGCCTAAAAATTCTCTGACTGTATCTCTCATAGAGAGTGGCGCTCTTAGATTATCGATTATTGTCGATGGTAAATCAAAACGACATAAATTCAAATCCTTGGCCAGGCTTTCAGCGTTCACTTTATGCTAATGCCCTTGTGAATGGAATTAATATACTTGTCCTTCCCTAGCTATATGTACTTAGTAGGGCAGACTAGGTTATTTAGCATTGGTTAATCCACCATGAGTAGAAAAAGGAAAAGCTTGATATCAACAATTAGTTTCGCTTAAGCATTGACTTTGTGTCACACCTTTTTTTCTGGCGGGTCTGTTAAATATTTGCATTCCTTGCAAAAGGACCAAAATTCCCATTAAAATTCTAATATACTGACTTAGCTGGCGACGATTCAATGCGGTCGCAAGATAACATCAACAAAGTGAAGAAAATAAAGAAGGATTGCGAAGGATATAATCTATTGCCTATGGATAGAGTGACAGATATTTCCGTTCGCAGATAAGATTAACAAATTACTGGATAAAAAACGGAAGTATGTAAGTTCTGATAACCAGTCATGAACAGAAAAATACGTGAGGCGAAGAGGATGTTCATACTTCCGCATGGGACTTGAAAAGACAATAAAAAATCTGTAATTTTGGACTGAAGGCAGAGATCCAGTGGTCGCTCAAACGAAGGGGTGAGGTCCGCTGGTCACTAAAGCGAAGAGAGAGACCTGCTGGTTATTCAAGCAGACCTATCAGCTCCTGGTGTGTGTTCTCCGGCCGTTGTACAGTAAGGGTCCCCGTCGCAGAAGAAAGATATGTGCGAACTCTCTCTGACTGTATTCCTTCTACACACAATCGTCGCAGTCGAAGAATAAAAATAAAATTATATTCTTATATATCAACGAGTTTTTCGTCGTTTATCCAGCGGTGCAATATGCGACAAAATGGCGTGTCCTATGTAAAACGATGAAAGCACTGGATAATGTGGATCCAGTTTTAGAGGTTTGGGAGCGTTGTCCTTACTCCAAAGCCCACTATGACTGGCGGTGCCTGTTAACGTCAGATACTTCGGTCGGATAATTCTGCGTATTATTATTTTTGATGGAGATGCCCGTGGAGTAATGGTTATATGGAGGTGTCCATGGTGTAATGGTTATCGTCGTAGGAAATGGACACGGCGACACGAGTTCAAATCCTGGACGAGTCTGATTGCATTTCACATAGCACTAATACCCTTGAGAAAGATATGAATCCAATTATTATCTCTCCAGCTATGGGTAAATAGTAGGACAGACTAGGTTCTTTAGCCTTGGTGAGGCAACAATCTAGGAGGAGGAAAACTCTGAATTCAAACCTGTTAAACTCCACTTAAAAATGACCTTGTGTCATATCCTGCCGGAGTGGAGGGGTTGGTGAATAAGATAATTATTTTTGATAGACAAGAATACTTGAGACCATATAACTGGAATATTTTGTTGTATTATGTAGTAATATCAACATTTTGGATTTCCCAAGAGACAAATATGTGCCACAAGGTCAATTTAGTGTGGATATTTAGCGGAATTGTTTTAGATATAAGTAAATGGAACTAATGCTGTATCCCAATTATTTCTATTTATCTAAAGCGATATAACTTAAAAAATTGACATGTAAGCCATAAAACAAAAGTCGTAAATAAGGATCTACATGCCGTAAAAGACACAAAGCAAACCATACTATTCAGTACTTATAACACACACACACACACTCACACATACACGCATACACACACATAAATACACAAAGAAACACTTATATATATATATAGTCATCCACAGACAGACTGTTTCGTTTTATCATAAATTTTCAGTGTGGATAGACACGTTGGACGCTTCAGGCTTGGATTGGAACCCGCCCAAAATTACGTTAGAAAAATGAATGCTTAAATCAGCATTTAGTTGTGAATGTACTGATATCAGTATCTATTTATATATCTAAATCTCACTCTTTCTCTCTCTCTCTCTCTCTCTCTCTCTTTATATATATATATATATATAAATTTGCTGAAAAAACTTCAATTTAGTGTTTCCATTAAAAATCTATTTCATGTCGTTGCGACCCTCTTTACATGGATTTTTAATGCATTAGTGTTTAAGGCATCGAATGGACATCCGACCTCGTTTCAGGCGAGAAGAGACGAAAAAAAAAAATTTTATTTTTTTGCTCATGAAATCTCACTAAATTTTAATGTTTAACTGATCCTATTTTTTAAAATTTTATTCAAAAGAATTTGTTACTCAGAGTTTAAACAGCTATTTATTAAAAAGAAAAAAAACTGGTGAACATTGAGGCGTGTTCCTAGTTAGTTGAGGTTTAGTCCAAATAAAAAATAAATTAAAGCAACTTATACTTAAATTAATCATGTCGTGCCACCAGTATCCCTCTCTATCGTTCATTGCGTCCGACAGGTCTTCAGGAATACGTCCAGTATCCTCACTGAGCTACTGTTTTGTAGGTTCTAGCTGGTCGTCTTGCATTTGCTCATTCATGCGAAGGGGTTGATAGGAGTACATCACTTATGAGCTCAGCCCTACTTCTCCAGCAGTGTCTAGCATGTCTGGTTCGTTTAACTTTGATAGTTTTCGTGATGGGTAGTAGGTGGTCGTACAGCTGCTGCTTTGTGTGGTGCTGCCTCCACGACTTGTTCAATATTGCACGCAACTTCTTGTGAAGTTGCCATCAAGCTTTTTCCCCATACGTTTAGTTAGCATCCGTATTGTGCTTTCATACAGTAGTATCGACACAACCGCTGCTTGGAAGAAACTACTTTTTATTTCATCGGTCAGTTCTGACTTCCATGTGACCGATAGATTATCGATAGCAGTCCATGCCTTTGCTAGTGACGTGTTGATGTCTGTCTAGGTTGATGAGATACTGCTTCCTAGGTAGGTGAACTTATCTCCTAGTTCCAGAGGGCTATCGTTTTCTTTGGAGATGTCGCAGTTTGATTAAAGCACATATATTCCGTTTTGCGTACATTGAAATGGAGGCCAATGCCTGCAGCTGCTCGTTCCAGACTAGGTAGCAGGGTTTCGGCTTTGCGGGTGAATTTTTCCGAAGTGCTATGTCATCGGCGTAGTCGGTGTCGGTAATTAATTTTGCAGGGTAACTTCTGCTTCTTTCCTTTGTTAGCTTGGAACCGTTTTCTTAGATTTTATCAATAGATGTTCTAAGCACGTAGAAGATGATGAAGAGGTATGGAGCTTGTGTGTCTTCTAGCAGTATACCTGCTATAATGTCGACCTTGTGTCATATCCTGCCCGAGCGAAGGGGTTAGGTGAAAAAAGGAGGTGCCCGTGCTGTAATGGTTATCGTCGTACGAAATGGACTCGGCAACACGAGTTCAAATCCTGGACGATACTGACTGCATTTCACATAGCACTAATACCCATAGGAAAGGTATGAATCCAATTGGTGAGGCAACTAGTCTAGGAGAAGAAAAACTCTGAATTCAAACCTGATAAACTCCGCTTAAAAATTGACTTTGTGTCATATCCTGCCCGAGCGGAGGGGTTGGTAAACATGATAATGTCGAAGTAGTCTGTTTAGTGAACGATAGAAGGAATATAAAAGAAAACGAAGCGATTGTCTCTTGGATATTGAGAGTAGGATTATGGAAAAAAAGCTAGAACAAAGATAACAGTGGTACCAATTGTAATTTGTTCCCTTATGGACCCCTGAACATGGCCGTGCAAAAGCAGAGCGGCCAGTTCGAACCAACATACAGCAGCTCTGTGAGGAAACGGGGTGTAGCCCTGGAGACCTACCGGAAGCGATAAACGATAGGCGGTGGCGAGAGAGGGTCAGGGATATCCCTGCTGATGGCATGACAAGATGAGGAGATGATAATGATCAGTCTCCAAAGTAAAGTTAGCTGAGTATTGGTGACCTGAATCAACTTGTACTCCCTCGGGTTTGCTAAATAGGTTATGTGGTAAGAGTGATGAAACAGTTAATTACAGCGTGAGAAAATGCTACAAAGAGACTCCCCCACAAAAAAAAAACAAAAAAACAAGAGTAAGCATGACTAGGAATTTTGTTGTATAGGCATAATGAGGGAAGACGAAATACCAGCACTTCTTTATAAGAATGTATACGTCTTTTTATTCTTCGAAAGGAGTTGAAGCTTCTGTGGTTTGTGAGACAGACGGACGGGGGAAGACAAGACAGATTTAGACAAATTTCTATATTGACCCATAACTTCTTCTCGTGACCGTATCACGCTATGTTATCTTCAAGACCTCCTTAGCACTTCTTCTGCTTCTCTGTCAGAGTTACTCAACCGGAGACCTGTTATGGGTCACAGGCGCCAGCGGGCGCGCTCTCAGTAACTGCAAGCTGGCTTTAACTCTGGCCTTCACTGGCTCTAATTGACTCAACTGCCACGGGCATCTGTATATATTATTTCATAACACACACTTACTTCCGATTATATCGCATGATCTTCTTCCGCTTATTTACACATGTGCATCTCTGATTGACGGCTCGGTCAAGAGTCAATATGTAACAATTGTACAGAGGACTACTATATCTGATAGTTAGCAGGTTGGATTTTATGTCATATCTTTATTTAATGCCGAATCCTCTCTATACATATATATTAAAAATGATTTATAAAAAAATTATAGAAAACATTTTTGAACGAGCCTAAGCTTATTTTATTTGCACACAGTTAAATTGTTTCACGTATTCCTATGAATCATTAAAAATTCAATAAAACGTTAGTCGTTTACACTGTTAAATGATCAAACCGTTTTTTTATTCAAACAATTCAGCATATCATTCTATTTGACCCATAGACAATAAGACCCGATCACTTGCTACCACTCCGGGCCAGAGTGGACTTTGGAGCAATGGTAATGAAAGAGTATTTCACATAGCCCAAATCTCCAAGCCTACGACCTGGCTATCAGATGATGTAATGTATCCGTTGGTTCGGGGGTCACACTCCAATGAAGAGATGCAGTTTTTGTATTTCACAGCCAGAAGTATTCAATTGGTTTTTGTCGTAAGTGACTCACCTATGAATAGAAGAATGGACTTACGCAAAGGGTATATTAATCAAGAAGTAAGCTGGTAGAGCGGGAGATCAGCAGCTGTAGTAAGCACCTTGCCTGTCTTCGTATACGTTGAACCAAGGAAACCCTCCTCAGAAATTTGGATATTTTTGTGTAGCACTCATATCTCCGTGTTGAGTTATTTATTTATTGACCCTTAATAATAAGTCATAACAGTTTTGTCTTTGGAGAATATTTTAGTGTTTAGGGTATGGGTTTTTGTTAAATGTTTTATATTTGGTTAGATTTTGATGGAGGGGTTAGTTTCTTTTAGAAAGCTGAAGATTTCCTCTGGATTGGTGTTTTTGAAGAGGTCTTTAAGTTGCTTGTCTGGTAGTATTTTGGACGAATTTTTCTTAACTCATTACAGTTTATTACGATGTGTTTGACTGTTAGGAGTGCTTGACAAGTTAAGTATATAGGGGATATTCTACAGGGTGGAACGGTAAAATTATCGCCCTTGAAAAGACGACATGATTCTATTTCCGTTTTATGAAAACCGGTTTTCTTTATTTGTTGTAGACCATCTACTAGTTGGCCAGTTGTGTACAAATCCCAAGAGAGATAGAAGCCTTCTATCACGTTGAAAGTGACACAATGTTCAACGAGCGAGATCGGAGATGCGCCGTTGTACAACACATGCTCTCTACCGATCCAAGTTATGACAACAGGACCATGGCCAGCACCCTCAAAATGCAAATCCGGACGGTTCAACGCTTGAGGGCACAGTTCAACGCATCGGACGACCCTTTCGAAGTGGTGGAGCGGAGGTTTCAAGTGAGGGCCACATTATGCCACCTCACATCTTCGAAGTCGGCTTGAAAGTCAAAACCAAAGGACCCGGCGCCGGCCAACAAGTCCAAAGAGACCCAGGCTTGGCTTCAGAAGGAGTGCTACAACTTTGTACCCTTCTCTAACTGGCCCCCCTCCTTCCCCGACCTGAACCCGCTGGACTACTTCGTTTGGTCATACGTCGAGAACATCAACAACATGACCTCCCACAACACCAAAGCCAGCCTGATCACCGCCATCCACCGAGTATTCGCCGAGCTCCCGCCGAGCTCCCGCTGAGCTCCCGCCGGCGCTTGTGGAAAAGACATGCTTCCAGTTCCGGATCCGTATCGAGCCGATGATTGAGGCTGAAGGCGGTGGCTACATTGAATAGATGTCAGCTCTCCTACATAATCAAGTTACCTGAATTGATTTTTTCAATAAAAGTTTTAAAATAAAGCTGTAGTGTTGTTTTCTTTAGGACGTTCCACCCTGTATTTTAGGAAAGGTGATTAGTAATTTAGGAGTTGCCAGTGCGACGTCTAGAGCGTATCACCTCTTTATTATTTCTTCTATTGCCTAACAGCTACGCACCCATGGTATCTGGTAAAGGTGGGGCTTTTTTTGATTTTGATCATCCAAAGACTAAGTGTATCTGAGAATAAAACAGAAAAAGCGAAAAGATAGACAGATATGTTGATTTAGTTAGACAGTTGAAAACAGCCCTGAGAACTATTCCTATATATCCAGAAAAGAGACTGGAAAAACGAGATCAGAGGAAGAACGAAGAACATCCCGATAGCAAAAATTAGCTAGAATACTTCGAAAAGGCCGGATGTATTTTGCTATATTTCAGACTTCAGTGAATAACTACTGTTTAAAATTTGTGTGAAACAGTCGAAAAGATTGGGTATGAAAATATCGACGTATATTGGATGTTTGCTGTCAATTGATCTCTGATTCCTTAGATATAAAAGTGCTTGAGACCATATAAAACCTAATAAGGACACAAAGAACCAGAAAAAGAAAGTGGGAAGAACAATAATCGCCGCTAAGAAAGTGCTGGAATTTTTTAAACAATATTATTTGGAATAAAAATATTGTTTTGTCGATGTTTACATTATGGAGAAATACGAAAAAATTAATGTTATATTGAAAATCAATCAACGTTATCGGTGATAACCCAAAGCTTTTGTCACTCGTGTTGAAAACTTTGTAACTTAAAAAAATGTATAAATAAAACGATGTCAGGCCCTTTATTCCCCGCAGGGTAGTATGGATGATCGATTAATGATTTATACGTAACGTCTGGTTTTACATAGGACTTCTTTCTGAGAAGTAATATCTTTACTGGGGCAACACCTCATCTCTCCACGGGTCCTTATATATATATATATATATAATGCGTACAAAACACTTTTTAGTAGGTTGGTTGGTTGGTTGGTTGGAGTTTTATGGCATATCAACCTTTGTAAGTTATTTCATGGCAAATCCATTTTTATTCAAATAACCAGTTCTATTTCAAACAATTCAGTTTAGCAGGAGAACATAATTTGTCAAAAATATTTCTGTGTCAAACAATTCAGTTTAGTCAAAAAGTTCTAATTCAAACAATTCAGTTTAGTATAAGTATAAATTTTGTTTACACATAGTTAAATGTCAAAACAGATCTATTTCAGACAATTCAGTTTTGTGTAAATTATAGGATTTAAACTCCTATATTTTAAAATGGCAGAGATACCACTTGTTCCCGAAATAAAGATGGTGGACGTCGGTAAATAATTCAGTCACGAAAACCTATTGGTCTGGAAAGTCACGTGATTTGTGTTCACAAGTTAATCTGCACCGTTGATTTTATCCCACGCTTTTGGAGCCGACCACTTGCCAAGGATTGTCTCTATATACATTAATCTTCCCAGAACAGATTTTGACTTCCATAAATAGCACTCTCTCTCTCTTCATTTCGACTTCCAGAAACAGCGTGATGTTGCCACTTAGTAAGAAACAACTCAATACGCGAAACATGGGTGCGTATATATTCTACGACCTTTTTCTTTTCTGTTCTGCCTTTTCGGTTAGACTTGTTCCAGTCTCGAATACAGCCTCAGAAATTTTTGTCAAATCCCGAAAGAGACAAACAACCAATATGGGAGAAGATACGTTTCTCCTGGAATACATTGCTATATTTCTCTATATTGATATACTTAATCAACATATATTTTATAGTCTATGATACACGTTTAATATTTAATTAGAAGTCTCCGAGGCTTAAAACCGAAAGTGCTCGAATGCAACCTCCAAGTTAGTGATTGAGTTCTGTGTTTGCATTATTACGTTCATTTTTGGAATAATATTCTGAGGAAAGGCATGAACCCTATTATACCTTCCAGTAACACTACAAGGAGGGTTTTGGCATGAAATAACCCAGGAAAGTTTATATGCTATTAAACAAAGAAACCAATAATTTATTAATTCAACGTCTTGATTTATGGAAAAATGTTTTTAGAACGATTTTTTACAACACCACACACACACACACACACACACACACACATATATATATATATGTACGTAAAACTGGCAACCTTAGTTGAGGGTGACCCGAAGGGTCTCTTTTCAATAGCTACTACACCGAGGTGTAATGGAGGGATCTGCTCCGTTCCTTGGATTACTCAACGTTACCCTTGAGCCTAACCTTATAATGTTGAAAGATAAGCAAGGCCGCATCTCGACCTGAAATTGAACCCCTGTCTCCCGGACCACTGGAAAAAAAGTGGATAAACTAAACTGACAGTGGATTCAGGAATATTTCTTTTAAAAAAAACAAAAGGAACCTTAACAGAATGAGTTTTGAAATAAAGAACAAAATATCATAGTTGAATCCATTATCAGTTTTGGTTTACCAGTCTTCCTCTCATTTTTATCTTGTAAGATTTACCAAAATCTACCATATCTCCATATATATATATATATATATATATATACATATATATAAGGTCAAGCACAAGCTTAGTTTAACAGATTTGAATTTAGATCTTTTCTTCTAGACTGGCTGTTATACAAAGTTTGAAGATCCTAATCAGTCTCATTACTTTCCATTAGCTAGTGACATAATAGATGGATTGATACCTTTCCCAAAAGAATTGACCTTATTTGAAATGCAAACTACCTCATACGATATTCGAACCCGTTTCGACATGCCAATTTTTTTTACGAGAGATAACCATAACACTAAAACCAGTCTATCCGTCTGCCTAGCTCTCTCTGTCTTTGTATACATATATTGGTAATAAAATCGTTCTAAATATATATATAAATATATATACTCTCTGACATATATACGTGTTTCTGCGAATATATATATATATATATATATATATATATATATATATGCAAAGAAAAATTGATAACAAGATAATCCAAGTGGAAATAGTGATTTATTGAGAAGCAAAGTCGACACTATAGCGTCTCGGTTCTTATGAGCCGTCATCAGGACTATGAAGGATGATATTTGTAATGTTAAATCAACGATGGATGTTTAAAAGTGCAAAATACAAAAACTTAGGGGAAATTTGCATAATAAGAAAAAGTTGGACGTTTAATTAGTGAATCAGCGTTTGTTTGTTTGAAATTACATCATTTGACTTTTTAGAAATATTGTGTAGAATTTATGTTCCGTTTGTTTATCGAGAAAGAGTTCAAATCAAAATTATTTACTTACACACACACACACACACACACACACATATATATATATATATATATATATATATATATATATATATATATATATGTGTGTGTCAACAATCATTTATTATAAATATTTGCTTTCTTGTTAACTCCTTAATTTTAGGAAGAAAATTACACTTCCGGTTTTCTGTCGTACAGTCATTTTTTCCTATCAGTATAGGCGTTTAAACGTTTAGTGTTCAAAGATTAAACCTATCTCGGAGAAAGAATAAAAAAACAGGTATATAAGTTAGGCAAAAAGTCCTACTTGCTTTTGGAAATATATCATCAGAGATATGGTGTGGCACAAATTCTTTGTTGGGAAAGATGTCTACTGGCCTCTATACCCGTTTTCCCGTAACAACTGTACCAACAGTAACACCAAAATCGTGTGTACTAATTGTACGTGTTTATGGAACAGAAAAGTGCAGTCAAAACATTCCAGCCTGAAGAAAGATAATCAAAACTACACCAGGGAATCTCTTAATATGACAATAAACATTCGTAGAATATTATAGAGTGTATGATTCGAAAAGAATTTAGACTTCCTAAGAGACTAAGAATGCTGCAAGCAATCTTGAACAAGTCCTTGCGGCAATACCCCACAAGACACCAACTGTACGGCCACCTGCCTCCTATCACAGAAAATTATTCAAGTTAGACGAACCAGACATGCAGGACACTGCTGGAGAAGCAGGAACGAACTCATAAGTGATGTACTCTTATGGACCCCCACACATGGCCGTGCAAAAACAGGACCACCAGCACGAATATACATTCAGCAACTATGTGAGGATACGGGATGTTGTCAAGAAGACCTGCCTGAGGCGATGAACGATAGGGAGAAGTGGCATGAGAGTGTCAGGCATATCCGTGCTACCAACACGACATGAGGATGATGATGATATATATATATGTATAAGAGATTCTTCAATCCAGTAAATCAGGAGTAGGGAACAGTTTCATCAGGACAAATGAATTATTCAAATTTCGAATATTTAAATATTCTTGGTAAAGAGCTCAATGTAAATAAATTCACAGAGCAAATAATGTTATTTAAAAAAAATTGATTTTCGGTGACGTATAACGTCACCGAAAATCAATGTGACATGATATTGTTTTTTTCTTGAAATAATATATATATATATATATCTATATCTATCTATCTATATATATATATATATATATATATATATATATATATATCAGGACAAATAATTCCTGCAAACGGATTTTCAAACGTAAGACTACTGTAGAAATTTTAAAATAGTACACATAGATATTCTTTTATAATCTGCCTTATGCACAACAGATATCAATGTACAAAATGAAAGAACACACGATAAACCATTGAAACTAGGAAGAATAAAGACTACGCAGATGATCTAGCGCTTCTCTAAAATCAACCCAACTAATCTGTATCTTTTTTGTGCGACGCCACACAGGTACACAACCGCAAAATACCGATTCTGATTTTTTAATCCCAATTCTTGGCTTTGAAATATTAACATAAAAATCTATACAATAACACGTGTTATCAGACCTTTAAATATCTCTCCCATTTCAATAAACTATGTTTAATAAGTATCTAAATATGTATTGGTGCCATAATGTATTAGGTTATTAGATAACCGAGTTTTCATTGAATCTTTCAAAAACGTGTTTAAATGGCGGCACCCATCTCCTCACTGAAAGCGTCGTAATATCATTGATTACAAAATTAGTGTTGATCACTATAATATATGTAGGTGTGTATGATTGGCCTGAACTATTAGGTTGTCAGGGAATCACATTTACTACCGCTTTTCATGAGTTCTCTCTGAAAATGGGCTTTAGTTTGTTGCACCCATCTCTTTAAAAAAAAAAAATCAGCTGGCCATACTGACTTGGCATATGTTATCAACTCGTAACAATCGTTTATCAGTACTGATGTCTCCTACAAAAATAGATATGTTGAGAAGACCTTCATTGCTATTACTCTCAGGATCACTCTGACCCGGAAGGTTAGTATCTGTTAAGATCCCATTTCTGGTTTCAATAGATTTTTTTTTTTTAATTGCTTGTGTTACATAGGAGTATTTGCTACCGTATATCGTAAAATACAGCCTACACGTCAATATTTAAAGCCTGATAAAACTATCTAAAACCCTTGGAGCAAACTTATAAAATAGATTTAAAAACCTTCACCACCGATTGTCCAATCAGGTGGGGCTATAGAATATACCGATCACATCTGTACAGGGGAATAAAACTCCTCCAACGAGTGTCCTGCATATGACACTAAACAAACTGATGTTCCAGTGATGCTGATTGAGTGGTAGCACCTGATTGGGTTCTATCTATGGATCAAATACAACTAAACTCTGTGGATTGGTCTGGGACTATTTCAACATGTAAACTGAGTATTTATGCTAAACTGAATTGCTTGAAATAGAACTGTTTTGACATCTATACTTCGTACTTACGCTAAACTGAATTGTTTGAAATAGAACTGTTCATATATGTATAAAATAAATTTGGCATTAAATAACCGACAAAGGTTGCTATGCCGTAAAACCTAAACAAGCAAACAAAGAAATTTTACTGCAGACTGTTTAACCAGAAGAATAGTGTTCCGAAATATCGATTAACACCAGTTACTGTCACTTCTGCTGACTGCCTCAACCATTTCAAACTTAAACTAGTGTTTGTTGAACATATTTGACAATTAAAGTCAGAGAAGAATATGAAATTAAAAAAAGAAAAAAAAACGCTATGATACAAATTAAGAATTATGTTGGCTATCAACTCGCGCACAAGCAGGACCATTGTCTTTTTTTCTTTTGTAAGTACCCAAGAAGCTGTTAGCTGGTAGATTACTCTTCTGTCCTCAGGGACTTCTATCCTATTTACCAACCCCTCCGCTCGGGCAGGATATGACACAAGGTCAATTTATAAACGGAGTTTAACAGGTTTGAATTCAGAGTTTTCCTTCTCCTAGACTAGTCGCTTCACCAAGGCTGAAGAACCTAGTCTGCCCTACTATTTACTCATAGCTGGAGGGAGAATAATTGGATTCATACCTTTCCCAAGGGTATTAGTGCTATGTGAAATGTAATCAGGCTCGTCCAGGATTTGAACTTGTGTCGTCGTGTCCACATCCTGCGACGATAACGACTACACCACGGGCACCTCCTCAGGGACTTCTATAAATCCTATATCAACGCTATATCACACAGTGTTTTCAGTAGCTGATACACTGAGGGTATACACTATGAGGAACATCACAATATCCTAGAATACATTGCCATGACAGAGTGTTCGCCAATGGCTCGGGAGAGCTGGGTTCAATTCCTGGTCGAATCATACTAAAGACTCACAAAATGGTACTTGATGCTTTCTTGCTTAACACTTAGCATTATAAGGTACGTATCTAGGGTAAAGTGGAGCAATCCAGGAAAGGAGTAGCGCCCTCCTCTACACCTTGGTGTAGAAGCTAGCGAAAAGGGAGCGTTCGGGTCACCCTCGTCTAAGGTCGCCAACTTACTTACATATAGCAGGAAATGGGCGTGGTTATTTATAAAAAAGAGGAATTGGTCTTCCACTGAATTTTGAGCTAAAAATCTTGAAGTCGACTTGAATGCTAGATCGCTGTGTTTGTTCAAAAAATATTTCCATTAAAAATAGTTTCTGGACTCTATGATTGTTAAGTTTGGTTTGGTTTGTATGTTTAATGGCATATCAACCTTTGTAGGTTATTTAATGCCAAAGCCATTCTCCTAGAAGAACAGTACTGGTACAGTTTAACCCATAGATGGGAGGATAAAGGGGTTCATACCTTTCCCAATGGTATTTGCCCGAAAGTGAACGTAATAGCGCCACTGGGGTTCAAACGCGCTTACTACGATTCTGCTGTCCGTCGCTTTAACCATTACACCACGAGGACACCCCCTATGATAGTTGACTAAGAATTATTATTAGTTACTAATAACTATATAACTGTGTGCGAACAAATGATTATTATAATTAAATAGGTTGTTTGGTTGTTTGGGTTTTATGCCAACTCCATTTTTATGCAAATAATCAGTTCTATTCCAACAATTCAGCTTAGCATGAGTACTCAGTTTAATCGGCAAAAAACGTTTCTATTTCAAGCTATTCAGTTGAGTAAAACAGTTCTAATTCAAGCAATTCAGTTTAGCATGTGTACGCAATTTAGTTCTACCTAACTCATAGATAGGGCTAAAAGTCCGGGTCAGAGTGGACCTGGGTGTGATGGCAATCAAAGGGTAGTTGGAATTTCCCAAAGCTCCGCCTCACTGGAATCTAACCATTAGATTGTTTAGTGTCATATCAAAGACACTTGTTGGAGGTGGGGTCTTACCCCTCTACAGAGGTGCAGTCGGTGTATTCTACAGCCCTAGTCAACTGGGCAATATTAAATAGGAATTGTTGTCGAGGGTGACCCGAAGGCTCCCTTTTCAATAGCTACTACACCTTTTCAATAGCTATTAGGAATTAATTTAAAGTAACTCGGCTTGCTTTTGCTCACTCCCCACTGACATAGACCTAAATTCGGTCAAACCAATCATGATGTAAATACTAGACAAGCTTGCTTTTACACTCTTAGCATCAAATTGGTCAATACAATTGCTTCTTTTGTTGTGATTTGATACAAATAAAAAGGGTAAATATTTACCATTGACTTTTTTTGATAACAGTGAGCAGGAAAATATCTAACACCATTTTTAAAGCCTTAGTATGACTCGATCTGGGATAGAACCTCGGTGTCCCGGACCATTCACGAGCGCTCTACCCACTAGGCCAATGTGTTTGTCAATAGTAATTTAAAAACCCTGCATTGTGTATGAATTATTAATATTTGATAGGAATACTTAAAACCATATAAAACGAATTCTAGCGATGATATAATTGGGTATGAATTATCTGTATTAAAATAGTTACTTAAAGCAATTTTTATGAGGATTATAATTACGAGTATTAGTTGAATTTAGGATAGGTGCCTAGGAGTAGACTTGGTCCTACGCAGTCATAACACAAAAATAAGTGGTATTCAAAATAGTCAAATAAAACAGATTTGTAAATACTGACTTAAATTTATTTACAGGGAATGTTCAAGGGACGAGATCATACAAAGGCAAAAACAAAACTAGTAACACGTGAGCAAAAAGAGGCTGGAAGTAAAAACATAGGCTATGACTGTTATATATTTACCTCCGACCCGGTTGGGCTGTGAAAATAAGAAATTCACCTGTGTAAATAACAGGTGCATCCGGTCGAAGAATATCAGAATACAACCTTGACCTTGGACGGGTTGAATGAGTGCGATTTGTGATGCCGACAAGAAGAAGGTGAACGTTGAACTATTATATAACTCAGTGCACAGGAAGTTCAGTCGGTTGGAGATAAGAGCGGTAGAGAAAACCAGCACCCAGCAGAGTGGGCATTCAGGACACTCGATTGAGCAGTTGGAGATCAATCAGTTGGAGAAGAGATGCTGGAATGAGGAACATGTCCCTGAGAGGCTGGGCCCCCAGGGCCTCGCTTGAGCAGCCCGGAGAACGGGAAAGAAACACTGTTATGGCCATAAGAGTGGGGGTCAATAGGTTGCAGTTCTGTTCGGTCTCCAACTCCCTCTCACACACAACCCTTTCAATGAAGTGAGAGGTATATTTTTCTATGGAACTGTGTCGTTCATCTTTATTGTGTCGTGATGTTTCTGAATGCATCTGCATATGTGTTTGTATTGTTGGTCATGGCTACACCACATAACCAACATGTAATGTATTTTGGATTAAAAATTAGAAGATTATTCAAATTCTGGTCAGCGAAAACAAACAATAAGAACCTGAATAAAAAGTTGAATACAGCAAGCAAAAAGGTTACCGGTATGTTCCTTTATCCCGGGAGAAATCTCAGCGACGTCTTGCTCTGTTAGAGGCTGGAATCATTCTACTCAAACTGCCAGAGACACTAGCGTCAACTGACCAAAATAGTATTTGTCTCAAACAAAAGGACAAGGCTAAAAATGGGACAAAGGGAACAACAAACAAGGAGCCGTGCAAGATAATATTCAAAATGACTTAGATCAAAAGGCAAGGAAATGTTCACTCTTAGTTCACAGAGGAGACATGAAGCCTGCTCCCAAGGCCAAGTTGAAGAGGGGGCCTACTGGAGGTAACAGACTGTATGAAAATAATTATCACTGATAAGAAATAGTAGCATTGACCCCTTAGATCCATATATGAATTATTAGAATTAGGGGTAATTGAAACCAAAGAACTGTGAGCAAATAATTTTTTTATTAGATAGGAATACTTGATATCTTGTAATGACCGTAAACAATTACTTATAGACAAATATAAAAAGTAGGATTGTAAAAACGATTAAAAGGGAACATTTAAAATGCAAATTGTTATGATTGTAATCAAATATCAATAAAAGAATAAAATTTCGGAAACAAATCACCCATAAGTAGTTGAGATGCCATTAAACATATAAACCAAACCAAACCAATCCAAACAAAACCAAACAGAAATAGCTATGATTATTATCAAACATTTATGAATTAATCTAATTTCAGTATTAAATGATCCATAATTAGTTGAGATGCCGTTAAACAGATCGATTAATAAAATAACCAACTCCTGCTTCGCTCTATGATTGTAGAAATACAAACGTCAAAATTTAATTTGTTTTTTCTTTTTATGAGGGAAAATAATGTTCCATGGCAAATGATTAATGTTTTTTGACAACAGATATATTTTTTTTATTTTTTCATAATGTGTTGTCTTTCTCTTCTTATTTCTTTCAGGGTCTCTTTGTGCCTCAACCATTGTTATGTGCACTATATATATATATATATATATATACATATATTGTTCTGTGTGTGTGTGTGTGTGTGTGTGTGTGTGTGTGTGTGTGTGTATATATATATATTGAATGAGGACTCTGAATTGGTTTATTTTTCACTCGTCAACACTAAGGAAACAAGATTGATGAGAGAGCGCCCTCTATTACAGGTAATGCCATAATTCATCATAAAGGTAAAAAAAAGTCAATACCCATAATTCTTATTCGCGGTTCTCTTCTAAACTAAAATGGCCGCTGACCTACAAAAGCCATTTTGAGTCACACTAAGCAGCATATAATTCTAACAAAGAGAAAAAAGTTTAAGACATTTTAGCGGAAACTTTTTTTTTACACGAAGTAGCTTTATTTAGAGTTCATTATGTAAAATATGATTATTTTTCGGACTGATGCCTATGACAAAGAATTGGGTTCTAGAACTTGTGGCATCTCCTTAAAGAATTCGACCTCTGCAAAGAAATAAAAAAATTAACAACCTCTCTGCTTATTTTTTGTACATATGTAGAAACTAAACGTTATTTCAAGTAAATCTCTAAATATTATTTATGTTTCCGTAATAGTTTTTAACTTTAACGGTAACTGATGGCTCCAAGTGATAACAAGTCTCCTTAGTCTTCAATGATTCTTCAGAATATACGACCCAATTTTATCACTGCTGTGGTCTGGATGGTCTTTGATATTCTTCTGATCCCCAGTTTCCTAAGTCCTTTCTCTAGATTCTTGCGAACTTTTTGATAAACTCTATTAAGGATTGGTATGACGATTACCTTCATATTCACAGCTTTTTTAGCTCTCAGGCAAGATCCAGGTAATTGAGCATTTTTTCAATTTTTTTCATTTTTTCCCCTGAGGTTCGCTGAAACGGCAAAATAGATTAGATGACACGGGTCTTTTCTTTTTGTGAATTAATACTAGGTCTGTTTTTCTAGCAACGATGGCGTGATCGGTTGGCATCTGGAAATCGATTACCGTTCTCACCCAATTATGCCCTTGCCAAGATAATGGTAAGATACTCCGACTTCTCTGCATAGGGGCAACATCCCACCCCAACGAATATGTCACTAAACAATCTGATAATGAGGTTCCAGTAATGATGGAGCTTTCGGGAATGAGGTGTAGCCCTTCATTGCCATCGCTCCCAGGTCCACTTGGATAGGGTTCGATCTATGGGTAAAAAAGAATTAAACTGTAAACTTATGCTAAACTGCATTGTTTGAAATTAACTATTTTTTTATATTTAACTGTGTGTAAAAAACTGTGTGTAAAAAACTGTCAACTCAAACTAAACAGAATTGTTTGAAATAGAACTGTTTTTGACATTTAAACTGTGTGTTATGAGAAAGACAAAACAATATTCATATTTACCAACCCCTCCGCTCGGGCAGGATGAGGCACAAGGTAGATTTTTAAGCGAAGTTTAACAGGTTTTAATGCAGAGTTTTCCTTCTCCTAGACTAATTGCCTCACCAAGGCTGAAGGACCTAGTCTGCCCTACTATTTACCCATAGCTGGAGGGAGAATAATTGGATTCATACCTTTCCCAAGGGTATTAGTGCTATGTGAAATGCAATTAGCCTGGTCCAGGATTTGAACTCCTGTCGCCGTGTCCATGTACTACGACGATAACAATTACACCACGGGCACCTCCAAAGACAAAACAATACCAATACTACGCTGAATTGTTTGAAATAGAACTGTTTTTGACATTTAAACATTGTGCCAATGCTAAACTGAATAGTTTGAAGTAGAATTGTTTTCACAATCCACTGTGTAAACAAAAATATACTTATACTAAGCTGAATTGTTTGAAAAAAAACAGTTCTTGACATTTAAATTTGTGTACTTATGCTAAACTGAATTGTTTGAAATAGAAATATTTTGACTTTTAACTCTGTGTAGACAAAAAAAAAAAAAATAAATAAATAAAACAATTCTTATACTGAACTGAATTGTTTGAAATAGATCTGCTTTATGTATAAAAATGGATTTGGTTTTAATAACCTACAATGGTTGATGTTCATTAAACCCAAACCAAAATAAATCAACCATAGTATTGTACTTCTTTTGTGCCAGTTAGCTGCGTTTGTTTCCCTCTCCTCATAACCTACACTCGCTATTCTTTAACGTATAATCAATTTTAGCTATGGCATAATTAGTTCTTTTGGCATTATTTTCTGCTGCAATTAAATCAGCTTCAGTTTCTCTCTTGAAGTCTCCCCTCACTAATTATTTCAAAGGCTTCTGCGATTTCCTTAGCTTGTTGCTTGAACCATCTTAACAACCACGTTTCTTCGCGAATCTGTTTACTACACTTCTTTTATTGTTTTTTTTTTTTTTTTCCTTTTTATCGCCCAGTTTCGATTCATATTGCTGTTAATGGATGCAATAATCAATTTTTTGTGTGGCTCTTTTTGTATATTCTTCGAGTCTCAGAATTACTGCATTCCCACACACCTCTCTCTTTGTGTGTCTTTTACCTTTTTCATTGCCAGATAAAATTAATCTCTTCTTTAGGCTCTCTGCATGGTCATCAATTTCCTTGTTCTACATTTTCTTTCTTATCCAGTTTAAGAAAGATAATGGTAAGTTTTTATTGCTTTAGATTTCATTGTTATAATTATTTAACTCTCAAAAGAGATTTCTTTGGATCAGCGTTAGCTGATGGTTTCTCATTGGAGTTTGCGTGACTGCAAGTCTTCTCAAGTCTCCAGGACACTTCTCAGTATTCTGGCCGATCTTGATAATGCTCCAGTCCATATACCAATCCTTTGGTGACTATACGAGTACACCAATTATAACTGGTATCACTGTCACTTTCACGTTCCACAATTTCTTCAGCTCTCTAGCAAGGTCTAGATACTTATCTCTCAATTCGCTTTCTTTCAATTTTAATCTGATGTCTACCGGAACGACACTATTTGACAGGTTCTCTTGTTTTGGTGTTGATAATCACGATGTCTGGTCATGTGGCCGAGATTAGATTATCTGTTTATATTTCAAAAACTCAAAAGTTTGAGTTTCTCCTTCTCCAGGACAAATTCTCGGTTAACAATATACCATTTGTTAGTATACTGCACAATTCCCAGTGGATCACCTTGCCTACCCAATCGTGTCTAGTCTTTTGCTCTTTGCACTAATTTGCTGCAATCAATCGTTTCCTCTATCATTACATAACCTATATTTCCAATTTCATTGCGTCTTTTTTATTATTATTATTATTATTATTATTATTATTATTATTATTATTATTATTATCTCCATTGGAGTTATTCACATCAGCTAACGCTGATGGTCTTTCACTGGAGTTTAAATGACAGCAACTCTCCTCAAGTCTCCTGTACTCTTCTCAGTATTCTGGCCGTTCAAAATAATGTTGTTGTTTGGACGGTCTCCACTCGTCCGCCAACATAAAGGTCCTCCAGTCCCTTAAATAATCCTTTAGTTACTGTACCAAAAGCACCAATTACAATTAGTATAATTGTCACCTTCATGTTCCACAGTTTATTCAATTCCTAGCAAGGTCGAATTACTTATCCTTCTTTTTCATTCTGTGGTTAGCCGGAACTGCAAAGTCGACAATTTTGTAAGTTCTCTTTTTTTGTTGGTTATTACTATGTCTGGTCTTCTGGCCAAGATTAAGTGATCCATCTAGACGTCAAAGTCCCATTGGAGTTCATGTGTGTCATTTTCTAGGACAGGTGATTGCTTGTGCATATACCATTTATTTGTATAGTCAAATTCATATTTCTTGCACATCTCACAGTGGATCACTTTGCCCACCAAGTCGTGTCTAGTCTTCTACTCCCTCTGTGCTAATTTACAGCATTCGCTTATTATGTGATTGATGGTTTCATCTCTGTCACCGCATAGCCTACATTTGCTATTTTGTTGTGTCTAATCTATTCTCATTTTGATATGATAGGTTCTTATGGCATTGTTTTGTGTTGCTATTAGAAGATATTGTTTCTCTCTTAAAGTTTCCTTTTCTTAGCCAGGTCCATGTTTTCTAGAATGAGATGATGTTTACTAGCCATTTAAAACGCCCATAGAGTTGGGTTTTTTTCCCGTTTTTGTTCTAGTTATTCTTTCTGTTGTTCATCGAGTTGTCAGTATCGTTTCTGATGGCATTAACAAGTCCTCTTTCGTATTTTCCTATGTAGTTAAAAGGTTTCATCTTGTGAGTTTTGTCACAAGTAGTTTTCTAGTTCTCCTGACGTATTCTTTTTGAATTTTGTCTTTCAGTTCCACCTGTTTGATGGTGTCTGCCCAAGTATTTGTAGGTTTCGTTTTCTCCGAGCGTTCTAGTTTGGTCTTGATTTGGTTATTCCATTCTGTCGGTTATATGTCGTTTGACACTTTTCATTACAATCATGTTTATGTGGTGACTAAGATGAAATAGTAAATCACTAAAGAGAATGCATACAACTGCCCCCCTCCAAAAAAAAAATACAAGTGTAGACCCAACTGAGTTAGAAAGTTGACCCACAGGTAATTATGCAATTGGCTGTGTAAACATAGGTCGATATACTAAAGAACATCTAAATAAATAAAAAAATCTATTTATAAAATTTTGGTTTGATTTGTATTGGTTTGGTTTTATGGTACATCAACCACTGCCAGTGATAATACCAAATCCATGCTTATACATTAAAACAGTTCTATTTCAAATAATTCAGTTTAGTATAAATTTGATTTTTTGTTTACACAGAGTTAAATGCTAAAAATAATTTTATTTCAAACAATTCAGTTTCCCCTAAGAACACAGTTTCAAAGTCAAAAACAATTCTATTGCAAACAATTCAGTTTGGAATACGTAAACAGTTTCAATGTCAAAACCATTATATTTCAAACAATTTATTTTAGCATAAGTACGCTGTTTCAATGTCTAAAAACAATTTCATTTAAAACAATTGACTTTAGCATAAGTATGCAGTTTAAATGTCAAAACTGTTCTATTTCAAGCAATTCAGTTTTACATAAGTACGTTCGTTTAGTTGTATTTGACCCATAGATAAGACCCAATCAAGTGTTACCATTACAGGCTAGAGTGGACCTAGGAGTGATGATAATGAAGGGGTGCTAGGGCATAGAACAATGCTACAGCATTACTGGAAGCTCGCCATCAGATTTTTTAATGTCATATGAAGCACACTCGTTGGGAGAGGGTCTTACCCCTCAGCAGAGAATCACTCGCTGTATTCTACAGCCTCAGCAAACTGGACAAAAAGTTTTGACTTAATTTCATTTTCTATAGATTCAAAGATGTCCACTTAAATCATTTTTCTCACTGTAACCTTAGGTACAGTTCCGACACAAATCAGAAGTTTATAACATTACACCACACAAATAGAAATTTGCACCAACACGGGTCTAGGTGTACCCTTTTATCGGCACTGCATAGACAGTTTTACCACCACGATTCTAACGGGTCTATGCGAGTAGAACTACGTAGTAAGTGTCAATTAAACCTCCTGATACCCTCCATCCTGATGACAAGAAAACGCTTTGACAAACACACAAAACACCATCTTGATTCGTTAATACGAAATTTTTTACGTAAATTTTTTATGTAGAGGAATTTCACTGTGAATTGCATTTCCAAGTCCAAAAATTCTGGCGGACTCTCGCGCGCGACATCTGGTGGTGTAATGGTTAGCAAGCTCGACTAGCAAACCTACACGAGTGAGTTCGAGTCTCATTGGGTGCCCCTTTCATATGGCCTTGTGCCACATCTGAGCAAAAAGCTTAGTAAATTTCCATACGGTAACACTGGACAACTGTTTCGACTTTATTAGGTCTCATCAGCAGTGTATAGCGTGATTTCCCTCAGTGTCTTGTTGATTTAGTGTCACTTGTACGCGATGTTGACGGTTGGCTCAGTGGTAGAGTTTTGGATCAGCATTCCGTGGTCGGTGTTTCGATCTCCCTTTTCCTCGTGCTTCTCTCAATCTAACTCTTTTTCTTATATATGTTCTTTTTTTATCCACCATCCTGTGGTTGACTATTAAAACAATTGCATTTCACATAGCACTAATACCCACGGGAAAAGTATGAATCGAATTATTCTCCCTCCAGCTATAGGTAACTAGTAGGGCAGACTAGGTTCTTCAGCCTTGGTGAGGCAACTAGTCAAAGAGAAGGAAAACTCTGAATTCATACGTGTTAAACACCGCTTAAAAATTGACCTTGTGTCATATCCTGCCCGAGCGGAGGGGTTGGGTAAATATGATTAAAACAATTAACCAGAGCCCCTAATTATCTTACACACACACACATACACACACACACATATATATATATATATATATATCATATTGTAAATCAAACTGTTACTATTTTAAATATATATACATATATATGTACTATGTGTACTTGTATCTTTTATTCTAGGTGTTAACATTTTTATTCAAGAATTTGTCGGCAAAAGATGTCTACTTGCTATGTTAAAATTTTGACTGAAATATAGTCATAGATTATACAGTAATTTAAAAAAATGAAATAAAGCCAAAAGGAAAAATAACAAACAAACGAACAAACAAAAAACAGAAACAGCAAAAAAGACATGATTTTTTATACGTTGCTGTATCAAACTGTGAAATTATTTTCTTGATCAGATTCTGGTTTGTACGTAACGCATTTTTCAGAAAGTTCTGATTTTAATTTCTTGTATCATTCTCAGCGGATCATATTTTCAAACCAGTTATACCCACTCTTGTAATCTTTGGGAGCTTCTTTTCACCAGATATCTTGGACCCTTCCGACACGTAGGTAAAAAAACATACTTCACAGATTTATTCGTAATCATCTTGAGTTGAAGATTCATTTTATTCCAATAAAATCACTTGCCCAGTCAGCTGGGGCTGTAGAATGCATTGACTGCACCTCTGCAGAGGGGTAAGAGCCCCCCTAACGAGTGTTCTGGATATGATACTAAGCAATCTGACGGTGAGTTTCCAGCAGTGCTGGAGCTTTGGGGAATGCGGAGTACCCCTTCATTGCCATTACTCCCAGGTCCACTCTGGCCTGGAGTGGTAGCACCTGATAGGGCCCTATCTGTGGGTTAAATAGAACTAACAGCATACTTATGCTAAACTGAATTGTTTGACTAAACTGAACAGCTTGAAATAGAAATGTTTTTGACAATTAAACAGTACTTACATTTAAACTGAATTATTCGAAATAAAACTGTTTTTCGACATTAAAACTGTATCTACACTTAACTGAATTGATACATATCATCATCATCATCATCATATCATGCTGGCAGCACGGATATCCCTGACCCTCTCCCGCCACTCCTCCCTATCGTTCATCGCCCTAGGTAGGTCTTCAGGACAACAACCTGTATCCTCACATAGCTGCTGAATGTACGTTCGAGCTGGTCGTCCTGCTTTTGCGCGGCCATGTGTGGGGATCCATAAGAGTACATCTCTTATGAGTTCATCTCTGCTTCTCCAGCAGTGTCCTGCATGTCTGGTTCGTCTAACTTGAATAGTTTTCGTGATAGGGGGCAGGTGGCCGTACAGTTGGTGTCTTGTGGGGTGTTGCTGCCAGGACTTGTTCAGGATTGCACGCAGCATTCTTGTGTAATTGCCATCTAGTTTCTTCTCCAGCCGTTTTGTTAGCGTCCATGTAGTGCATCCATATAGCAGTATCGATGTGACCGCTGCCTGGAAGAAACTGCGTTTCATTTTATCGGTTAGGTCTGATTTCCATATAATCGATAGCCTATTGATAGCTGTCCATGTTTTCGTTAACCTCGTTTCGATGTCCTTTTCGGTTGATTCGACGCTGCTCCCTAGGTACGTGAATTTGTCTACTAGTTTAAGTGGGGTTCCTTCTAGAGTGGAGATGTCCCCCGTTTGGTTATAGCACATATATTCCGTTTTGTGTGCATTAACATGGAGGCCTATGCTTGCTGCTGCTCGTTCCAAACTATGCAGAAGAGTTTCGGCTTGGTCAGGTGTATTTGCCAGTATCGCTAACTGCTTGAATAGTTTGAAATGGAAATGTTTTTGACAATTAAACTGTGTACTTATGCTAAACTGAACTGTTTTCAATAGGACAGTTTATTTACATAAAATGGATTTGGCGTTAAATAACCTACAAAGGTTGATATGCCATAAAACCCAACACACCAAACCAATAAAATCATTGATGTTGACTCAGTAGGTACCTTTGTCGGTCTCTTTTTCTCCTCAATAGATAGCTCAGTCGGCTGGGGCTGTAGAATACACCGATGGTATATATGCAGAGGGGTAAGACCCACTCCCGACAAGAGTCCTGAGTATGACATTATACATTTTGATGATAAGACTTCAATAGTGCATCAACTTTGGGGAATGCTATTGCTTCAATGTCCACTCTAGGCCGGAGTGGTAGCAACTGATAGGGTCCTGTCTATTGGTCAAATAGAAATATTTGTCTCTTAAACTGAGTGCAAACAGATTGCTTCTGCTAAAGTGAATTATTAGAAATAGAACTGTTTGTTGACTTAATTGTGTTAAAAGAAATTACTTATTTTTAAATGAATTGTTAGTGATACGTTGTAATACTTTGAACCATTTAACTGTTGCAAAAGAATGAGCTTTAACTCGTTTAAAATCCTTACCAACAGAATATGTTTACAAATCATATATATATATATATATATATATATAATTAACTTAAATTGCGTGTCGGAATTCTCCTACTAAAGTTTCACCATAACGGATCATCAGGAACTTTAACACCGGTCGGTGTTAGACTTCCTGATGATCCGTTAAGGTGAAACTTTAGTAGGAGAATTCCGACTCGCGATTTAAGTTAATTTTGTAATTGACTCCACGCGTGTTGAGCACCCCTGTAATTGTAGCATTGCAGCGTTTACGGTGGGGTTTTTTTTCTTTTGACCAACTGACTGCATATCGTTTGATTTTTTTTTCAACTGGTGTGACGGGTTTGGCCTTTTTTCTTTATGTCCTATGATATTTTTTTCTTTTTCCCCCAGGTGGTGATTCGAGATATTTTTATATCTTGTTCCTGGCGTGGTTATTTTTCTTTTTTTTTTCTGGTAACCATGAATGCTGGTAGATATTAGATTAGTAAATATATATATTTATATATATATATATATATATATGTATATATATATATTGTCATCCACTGACAGATCTGTTTCGTTCTATCAGAACTCATCAGTGTGGCTAGACATACTAGATTCCCGTAGCTGGGATCGAAACCCGGTTGACACAAACGCCATTTGGCATTAAATAACCTACAGTGGTTGATATGCCATAAAACCAAACCCAACCAGATCCCAAAAAAGCAACTTTCTGAAGTGCTGAAGACTCTCAAGAATTCCGAAAAATGGGGCTAGGTTTCGATTTTGGAGCACAGGGGATAAAATCTAGTGAACAACTTAATTGTTCAACCACTACCATATTTTGGCAGTCCTCGTATATATTGTAATTTTAATGGAGATACATCAGCCGCATTATTTTTAGTGTTATTTTTTGTTTGCTTGTTTTTTTATGCCATATCAACCTACAGGGGGTTATTTAATGCCATAAACATCCTTTAGAAGGACAGTAGTTGTACTATCTAATCTGGTGGATTAGGGGTTTCACCTTTCTCGAGGTTATTAGTCCAAAAGTTTGTTGAATAGCGTAACGGGTGTTCGAACTTCCTTACAACAATATTATCATCCAACGTTAGCTAAGGGGACACTTCCAGTGTCACTTGTTTAAGCCTGTTTATCATGAGTAAATAAAAATTTAAAAAAATAATAAATTTCTGCTTTGATGTACTTGTCTTGGAATCATTTTGTGATGAGGTTTCTTAATCTGAGAATTAATTTTTATTCATTGCAGACTTTTGTCCTTATCTTGGTAGGTTCTTTTTTTTGTGTTGTTTTTTATTTCACTACGTTTTGGCCAAATTTCACCCCTGGCCTTCTTCAGGTGATTTACCGCGACCTCGGATAGGAATGCTGAGTCTTGTAACCGTATCCCCAGTAATTACTGCCTTCCATAGTTGTTGTCTATCGCTTCACGTTTTTGACCAAGTAAACCTCTGGCCGGCTTGGGTAGGATTTGAAACCGCTATCTTCTGACAATGCTCACCTGGAACCGTAGAGACTCAACGCCTCTATCCGCTGCGCCACGGGCCCCGAAGGGCGATCAAGGATGGATTTTTTGGTCTTATAAATCCTTATCTGGTCTTCCAGAGTCGGGTCCGTACCGAATTTTTTGTACTTGCCTTGGAATCATTTTGAGATGAGGTTTCTTAATCTGAGAATTAATTTTTATTTATTGCGGACTTTTTGTCCTCATCTTGGTAGGTTCTCTTTTTTTTGTGTTGTTTCTTCTTTCTGCTTTGATGTAATAAATTGAAAAATTAGAATACGTTAACAGAAACAAAATTTGTGTGACATAAAAGTAAAAAAAAAAAGACGGTTATTCGAAGAAATTAGAAAAATTAAGATTAACTATATTTATAATAAGAAGTGATCGAATTAAAACATTCAATGCAATTAATTGAATTTCTAATTATGGTAGACATTTGTTCAATATTTCTTCTCAGAATGGAAATTTACTGTCACGACTGATTTATAAAACTAATTCTACTAACCAATGGATTTTATTTTGCTAATAGAGTTATATATTTCTGGAACACATTGCCTAATCGGATCAAAACAGCTATTGTATAAAAAAATAAGATTAAATCGGAAAAATATAGAAATAATGGTAAGAAAAGGAATCTAAGCGGGCATTTTAGGAACTATAGGATGATTTACAGAATTTGATCCATTTATTGATATTGTTCTATTGCCAAATCCAGTTAATAACATAGAATTTGATTTACATAAGGCATCCTTTTAATGGCGAGTGCTTTGTTGTATCACAACTCATCAGTGTGGCTAGACATATAAGGATCTTTTAGCCGGGATCGAAACCTGGCTAAATTCACGTCATCCAGATAAACTTACCTCAAACCTATGAACAGTCTCAGCTTCAGAAGAAGGAATTTTAACGTGTATATATTAATTTCCCTTTGTTTACTTTTAAGCTTACGGAGACCGGAATTCTCAATTTAGAAGTGATTTGCTTAATGCGAGTGGCAACTGTTATTTCCTTGCACCCTCCGGGAGGGACCGAGTAGATATATTATCATTTATAGACAGAATGTTTCGTTGTATCATAAATCAGCCGTGTAGTTAGACACGCAATATACTTCAAGCTGGGCTCGAAACCCTGCTAACGTATTGTAAACCTGATAACGTAACGTCAGAGTCGTCAGTTGTGAGGTTATATTATGAGACATATTTGTGTGTGTGTGTGTGTGTATTTATGGGTGTGTGATTATATATAAGTTGGAAATGAATGATATGTAGGTAAATTTATTTACAGTTGTTAAATAGTTGAAAACATTTTTTATCTGGCCGAGAGTGATTTTAGGGCTTGTTGTCCTATAAGCATACCTACACCTTCTGTCGTGGCATTGCCAGATTTTTTCCATGCTGATGCAATGGCTAACGTCCATCCACTGCCTGTATCGTGGTATTTAATATCCTCGCTATGTTTGTATCTGTGTTCTTATGTTATGGTATATGACCTATGCAGCCAGCTCCGGTAGTTGTCCTATTCTATTTAAGGTTTTAACGTTGAATGTCGCTATTTGTATTTTAGTAATTTTCCTTTGAGCTCTGTAGCTGTTTTCGAACAATGTCACAGCTGATGAATTTCAAAAATACAATCTGACACTTTAGAAGAACAATATGCAATAAAATTCGGTTTTAAACTTGGAAAAAATGATGCCACAGAAAGGTATGGAATGTTTCAGACTGCTTTTCGACCATCTTGCATCAGTTTTTGTGTGGCATAAGAGATTCAAGGAAGTCAGGGAATCTGTGAGGGATGATGAGAGGTGTGGGAGGAGTAAGGAAATCAATACACCAGAGTTGATTGGCAAAAGGGTAACGGTTAGGTTTAGGGTTACTATGTTGAGGTTTTCAGGGAGTTCAGGAACAGATTCCTTAGGAAGAGGTCAGCACTCTTCAAATCGGGTCAGTAGCATTTCTAGCAGGACAATGCACCAGTCCATAACTCCATCCTTGTCACAGACTATTTGACCAAGATGGACATCAAGACAGTTCCTCAGCCACCCTATAGTCCAGACCTTACTCCTTGTGACTTTGTTTATTCCCTAAGCTCAGAGGCTGTCGTTATGAGAGAATTGAGGAGATGAAATAGGCTGTAACAAAGGTCATTGACACACTCACACGAGAGGATTCCATGGGGACTTCTAGAAGTTGTTGGAACGGTTCAACTAATGCATTGAAGCCGGAGGAGATTAATTCGAAGGGGACTAGAGTTTCATGTGTGTACTATCAATAAAAGTGGCCATACGAAAAAGTCTGGAAACTTATTTAATGATCCTTGTAACTTGGCCCGCAAAACTTTTATTAATTTGTTTTACTTTCATATCTAAAAGTATTTATTTAGAAAACATTTGCCGATACTGTTCATAAAATAATTGAGTAGAATCGAATTTGGTATCCTTTGATAAACTGATTTCAATCTCTTAAAGTTGCTCACTGATTTTCTTTATGCAGAGGAATACACCGATTACATCTTTGCTGAGAAGTAAGGCCGCTTTTTATGGGTGTTCTCAGTATGTGGGTACCTCGTGTGGTGTAATAGTTAGCAAGCTAGTCTAGCCAAACTTCATAAGTGAGTTTAGATCTCAGTGGGTGGCCATTCATATGACCATGTGCTACATTTAAGGAAAAGACTTAGCAAATTACGACTGTCCTGTTTATGTCAATCAATTACATATTGCATATCATGAGAGCCTGTAGACCTGGAGCATTGGGGAATGCTGGGTATCATTTCCCTACCATACTTCTCATGTTAAATCTGATCCCGATCAGCTGTTCAAGTAAGGGTTCCATCTATAAGCCAAAAGGAACTATTAAATCATTAACTAAGGATTATTATTATTATTATTTTGCTCCTTGACCACAGAGGAAAGTGTCCTCGGGGTGTAATGGTTAAAGCGATGGACTGCGGAATCGTAGTAAGCGAGTTCGTACTCCTGTCGCGCTATAACGTTCACTTTCGGGCAAATACCGTTGAGAAAGGTAAGAACCCTCTTATCCTCACAGCTATGGGTTAAATAGTACCACTACTGTTCTTCTAGGAGAATAGCTTTGGCATTAAATAACCTACAAAGGTTGATATGCCATTAAACAAAGAAACCAAAACAAACTTTGACCACAGCGTAAAATTGAAAGAAAATGATAAGAAGGATTAGTACCAGGACCTTGCTAGGGAATTTAAAAAAAAACGTCGAACATAAAAGTGACGGTGATACTTATTGAAATTGGTGATCTTAGTACAGTCACCGAAGGATTGGTACAGTGACTAGAGGACTTAGAAATAACAGGAAGAGTGGAGAATATCCAATCTACAGCGTTATTGAGATCGGCCAGAATACTGAGAAGAGTCCGGGAAATTTGAGGAGACTTGTAGTCACTCGAATTTCAATGGGAAACCATCTGCTAACACTGATGTCAAAATCTCGAAAAGAGTAATAATAATAATAATAATAATAATAATAATAATAATAATAAGAAGAAGAAGAAGAAGAAGAAGAAGAAGAAGAAGATCTGCAAAAGTGTCGACTTTGCTGTCCCGGCTGACCACAGAATAAAACTAAAAGAATGTGAAAAGAGATATAAGTACCTCGACCTTGCTAGAGCATTGAAAAATCTTTGGAATATGAAGGTGACAATTATACCAATTGTGATTGGTGTTTTTGGTATGAAAACTAAAGGTTTATTAAAGGGCTTGTAGAACTTTGAACTTGGCGGACGAGTGGAGACCATCCAGACAACAGAATTATTGAGAACGGCCAGAATACTGAGAAGAGTCCTGGAGACTTGAGGAGACTAGCTATCAGTCAGACTCAAGTGAAAACCATCAGCTAACGCTGATGTGAAAAACTCTTGTGAACAAATAATACTACTAATAATGATTATAATAACAATAGATTTGAAAGAAAGAAATCGTGATCTCTCTTGTTTGTATGCTTCATAAACAGATCGATGGTCACGTGACATGTTAATGATTGTTTAAATCAATTATGGATGTGGCCTTACAAAGAAATATCGGAGGGACACACGTTCACCGGAAGTGAGGGTTGTTGTGGGCATCGACAAGAGGCAGGACTTTATCAATAAGGTCTGTCACGACTTGGACACTCCCGGAAATTTCTATTGCTGGTATCATCGTATTTCGTGACCTTAAATGAAGCGGGGGTATTAAGTATCTATGCAAAAGATTTTCTTAATCTTTTTGTATATAATCATAGCAATAATTGATTCTGGAAAGATAATAAATAAATAAAATTGACCGGCTTAATTAGGAATATGAGAGAAGTGCCCATTCTGTTGTGGTTTAGGTGCTGGACTGCGACTGTATAGTTAGCGTGTTCGAATCACTCTCATGCTAATATGTTCACGTTGTAGACAAACACCCATGGGAAAAGAATGAACTTTCTTATACTGCCGGATATGGGTTAAAAAGAACCACTGTATGATTCTTTAATGACGGCTTTTGTTTAAATAATCCACAAAGGTTGATATAGCATTATACAAAGAAAGAAAACAAACAGAAAGGGAAAAAAAGAATATGGGATGATAATGGATTTGTAATTAAATGATAGATATTTTACACATGGTAAAATTCTAATATGAAATTTGTTTAATAATTATCTCAGAAAAAATGCTTCGTACATCTATCTATCTATCTATCTATTTTGCCAGTCGCCAGGGGATGTAGAATACACCGACTGCACCTCTGAAGAGGGGTACGACACCCCCAACAAGTGTCTAGGATACGACACTAAACAATCCGATGGTGAGGTTCATGTAATGCTGGCGCTTTGGGGATTGAGGAGGATCCCTTCATTGCTATATCTCCCACGTCCACTCTGACCCGGAGTGGTAGAACCTTATAATTACAAATCCTCATTTGTGATTTTCAGTTATATATATATATATATATATATATATATATATATATATATATATATATATATATGTATATATATTGTCACCCACAGAAAGACTGTTTCGTTCTATCAGAACTCTTCAGTGTGGCTAGACACGTAGGACGCTCGAAGCCGGGATCGAAACCCATCAAACTTTACATTAGACTAAGTCTCAGACCGTTCGGCTGACAAGAGTACCATGTTGGCTAAGGGAATTTTTAAGGTATTTATGCAGCAACAGCAGCAGCAGCGTCCGTTTGTTTACATTTTTATACCCTATCGGCTACCAGAGAGCTCAATTATTTCGAAGAGCTTTGCATTATGCGAGCGGCGGCTGAAAATTCCTTCGCTAGAGTACTCAACCCCCATATATACGCGGTGCCTTCAATAAGTTTCCACACTTTCACACATTTAAAATTGTCGTACACTCTTGAACATTAAGTATGTTATTGTTATACATCATTTGAGATGACTGACCAATTTTTATGATTTCAGGTTCAAATGATCAGCTACAGCAGGAATTGGAATACATCCTACTAAATTCTGACTGTCACAACTGGTGAATTTCAAAAATGCAATCTGGACGTGAGGACTCTTTAGAAGAACGATATGCAATAAAATTCTGTTTTACACTTAGAAAAAATGCCACATGGAATGCTTCAGACTGCTTTTCGAGCAACTTGCATGAATCGAGCATCAGTTTTTGAGAGGCATAAGAAATTCAAAGAAAGCAGGGAATCTGTGAGGGATGATGAGAGGTGTGGGAGGAGTAAGGAAGTCAGAACACCAGAGTTGATTGGCCAAAGGGTTAGGGTTGGGGTTACTAAGTTGAGGTTTTAAGGGAGTTCAAGAGGAGATAGGGGTGCTTGTGGGAGTGTGTGGGTGTGTGTCAATAGAGAGATGACCTGATTTGCCATTCTAGTTGCGGTCGTATTATGAAGTAAAATATTGAGTCAATTATAGATAATTACACAGATCAGTTTAAACTTCCAATTTTGTACACAATTTTTTACCCAACGGCTGGGTCTTGATAAACAACGAGGAATGCGTATATATAAAATATTATCTTATACTTTTATTCGTTAATTGTGATGCTTCTGTGGAGCAGGAGAGAAATCGGAAAAAGAGAGATTGTTCGAGCACTCGGAGAAGCCACCAGGAGACGGAACTGCTATCGGGAACTGACATCAGCCAAAATTCTAGAACTTATATAGTCTTAAAGCTCCCACACGCAAAGCTTGTTTTTTATTGGTCACGGCTTACACCGACACAATTCTTGTTTTTCATTGGCTATTATCTACACCCTTCTAATACTTGTTTTCCATTGGTCACGGCTTACATCCACACAATACTTGTTTTTCTATGGTCATAGTTCATAGCCACGCAATGCTTGTTTTCTATTAGTCACAGCTAAAATCCACGCATTCCTTGTTTCCGGTAATCATTTTGCTGATTTCATCTACGGGTGAATGTATCTATGAAGAATATCTGCCGGGTTCATCACCGATCAAGGTGATATATATATATATATATATATATATATGGCTCTGCCGATTAATATTTTATCTAGATAGATTAGATGTTTATATCTTTAATTATTCTCATTTTGTTCACCCTTAGTAAATGACTTACATCATTATTTATGTGCCCTTTTGGGGATAAAATTGTTAATTATTATCTTTTATGTTGTCAGTAAATTAATATTTATCAGTTTGATATTATTTTACTGGTTTCTGTTTTCGTTTTGTAATTCTCGTTGATTTTCAATTTGAGCGTAAGAGTACTTTATAAGACAAGATTATATATATATATATATATATATATATATATATATATATATATATATATATATATATATATATATACTGGTGTTTTTATGTGTGTGCTAAAACACTCGGAGTTATGTAGAAAAAAATTACACCAAAAAGTACTTGTTCATGTCCAGTACTTTCAATCTCACTCTTAACTGTATGGTTTGTTTGTTTTCTCTATTTAATGACATATCAACCTTCGTAGGTTATTTAATTCCAAAGCAATCCTTCGAGAAGAACTGTAGTCATACTATTTAACCAATTTTGGGAGGATAAAGAGCTAATACCTATCCTAAAGTAGCCGTCCAAAATTGAACGTAATAGCGCGACGGGAGTTTCATGTGCCATACTACGATTCCGCAATCTAGCCCTTCAATCATTACACCACGCACCCAACGCTTAGCTATATATATATATATATATATATATATATTTATATAAGTAAAACATAGTTGTTCACAGTCCATGAGATTATTTTGGAGATATATATATATATATATATATATATATATATATATGTACGAGAGTCGGCCGAAAAGTTTATGGGTTGGCTAAAATACTTGCATGGAATGAGATCAAACTTGTTTTATTTTTTTTATTTCGTACCTCAAGTGGTTTTACAAACCTCATCAATGAGTGAGGCAGGGCTTGAATACCTTAGTTAAAAAATCATCAAAAGCGTATGTCTTGTTGTCTTTTCAGTCAATGAAACATAGAATTGGAATATGAGGATAAGAGTCCTTTTAAAGTTAAGATTATATTCCTCTGAATCTCATTAGTACAATGAAAAATTCTATATAATTGAACAAGAGATGTATAGTAATACTTATTTATATTTGAATTCTTTCTCACGTACACATAACCCTAACCCGGACTCCCCATATATATATATATATATATATATATATATATTATAACGGTGTTGGATTTCACTAAATGCCTTCTTTGTGGGTTTGTGGCGATTCAAGTGCAATATAATATAGAGAGTGCTCAATATCTAGGATAGGGCTATTATATATATATATATATATATATATATATATATATTTATAATAGCTCAATCCTAGATATTGAGCACTCTCCATATATATATATATATATATACTTAATGAGAAACCAGCTAAGTTTTACGCGTGAGGAATAAAAAGATACCAGAGAGATAACAAGAAATTATTCAAAATAATGGCCAAAACTACTGACTGAAATTATTTTATTAATGAATAAATCAAGAACATTTTACCTAAAACCCAATATATATATATATATATATATATATATATATATATATATTGGTGTATTTTTATGATTTTGCCCAAATATTCAGAGGTATGTAGAAGAAATTACACAAATTAGAATATATATATATATATATATATATATAGTCTGTTCATAGGAGTCTTAGTCAGCTCATATCTATCATAGACATCTATCTATCTATCTATCTATCTATCTATCTGTCTGTTGCAAAATGTTTATCAAAATGGGAGTAAGAATGTATTTTCACAGACCCAATATAAAACTGAAGTTTTTACCGCCTGGCATTTCCGATCCAATCTCAGCATTTATCTTTAAAAGTCGATCTAAAGCAGAAAATCCTCAAGAATGCAAATCAGCGAAAATTGGTTAAACTACAATGAAATATTTTTTGAAAAATCGATCTTAATCTATCAGATTCATTAATAAATCTTCAGTATTGTTCCAGTAACTTATGGGCAACTATGTTTTGCGACCAATGCCTGCACCTCCTTAAAAAAATAATTAACAGTAAATACTATTTTTTTAAACAAGTCTGTTGTTGTTTGCTTTCAATTGATTAGTGGGTAACTGTATATATACACAGCCACAAATTCAACATGGGCAAAAGAACACAGATATACAAAGATTTTGAAACGTTTACACTGATAGACACACAAAAATGGCGCGAAGAAGAAGAAACGGAAATACAACATTATCAAGCTAATGGAGGTTGTCAGCCATTTTTATTTTTCCAAACTACTTCCGCCCTTTTCTTTGAAAATTGATTTAATTATCTTTTCTAATTAACGTTCTTCATTATCCCTAATGAACGTCAATGCATTAACTTCATTTTATTTCCTTCCTTCTTTTCTAGATATTTTTTCTTTAATCTTTTTTTTTTTTTCGTTCGGTTATTCGTTTTTGTTAACTTGTTTACAAACATTTCCCGGGGATTCGTTGATTTTATGAAATATTTCATTTTCTCTCAGTCTCTCTGTCTCTCTGTCTCTTTTTCTTTCCTTCTGAAGACTTTCTAATTTCTCATGCTTAAAAATATTAATTTTTAAATCATTTTTTAAAATATTTATTTCGCTTGTTCTATATAAAACTGTTTTCAAGTTGTAATGCAGTCCATTCATCTGTCGAATGAATTTCTTTTTATTTTCATTTCTTCTTTTTCTTTTTAACTTTGCACTGTATTTGGCTCTTCATAATTCATGACTTTATTTAATTTCATATTTTTAAACAATAATCAATATACGAATAAATACAATAGCCGTTGTATCATCATCAACATCATCATCATGTCGTGCCGCTAGCACGGATATCCCTGACTCACCCTCGCCACTTCTCCCGATCATTCATCGCCTCTGTCAGGTCTTCAGGGCTACATCCCGTATCCTCACAGAGCTGCTGTATGAATGTTCGAACTGTTCGTCCTGCTTTTGCTTGGCCATATGCAAGTGTCCATAGGAGTACATCACTTATGAGCTCGTCCTTGTTTCTCCAGCTGTGTCCTGCATGTCTGGTTCGTATAGTTGGTGCCTTATGGGGTGTTGCTGCTAGGACTTGTTCAATATTGCTTGCAACATTCTTGTGTAATTGCCGTCTAGCTTCTTCTCCAGCCGTTTAGTTAGCGTCCAATTAGAGCATCCATATAGCAGTATCGACATGATGGCTGCCTGGAAGAAACTGCGTTTCACTTTATCGATCAGGTCTGATTTCCATATGATCGAAAGCCTATCGATAGCTGTCCTTGCCTTCGTTAGCCGTGTGTCGATGGCTTTTTCGGTTTATGAGATGCTGCTTCCTGGGTAGTTTCAGAGAGGTTCCGTCTAGTGTGGAAATGTCACGTGTTTGATAAAAGCACATATATTCAGTTTTGTGTGCATTGATATGGAGGCCAATGCCTGTGGCACTAAAGTAACCAGACCGCATCGGTAGTTTTACACCAAGTAGGTTTTTTATGGGGTGAATTTGCAAGCTCTTTACAACCGGTCAACCATGTTGGCCAGACTTGGAACACGCTGACTGAATCCTTGGTATGGTGTCCTGCATATGGTTATAATGTAACATGCCCATACAGGAATATGTGAAACGTACATAAAATGTTCATAAAATGTTCATATATAACATAGGAATCCCGAAACACAAAAAAACAAAACACTTACGACTTCTTTTTTCAGGTACGAAACTTTTTATTACCTTTGAGTTTAAAGGTTTTTCGACATAAGGAGAGAGATACACCTGACTTTTCCATCTGCCCCAAACCACGTGTGGCACCCGCCACAAGGCCTCAGTAAGCAAGCGAAAGTCACCCTTCTTCTCCAGACGGCAAGACTCAACTAATTGACTTTTCAAATCTCAGCCCACGCTTCCGATGCGTGACGTCACTCACGTTCCAGGTCACATCCTGTATCTGCAATTTATATTGTGACATCTCTGAATGACACGTCCGTTCCGCGCGCGTGAACACCTGTGCCCATGTTTGCTCCTAACTAACCTATGCACTGAGTTGAAAGGTTCTCAGCCTAACTAAACCCAAAGGCAAGATACATAAAACGAAATCCCTCGGCCATTATATTACAATAAAATATATCTAACAATGAATCTCAAGTTCTGTTGATCTTGGACATGTAAAATACCGCTTCATTTCTATTATTCCCGGTGTGATAATATGTCGTATACTCCCTCTCAAATAATGCACACCATTTTTAAATATCAGCTTGACTTATTTTGTATTGATCTTCTTAACTTAATTCTTCCCATCATTGATTGATTTTCACGGCATATCAACTCGTCTATGACTAGACGTTAAGAAACCGATTTCTTTGCACTATTTTTTTTTTGTTCGGTTTGGATTGGTTTTAGGGCATATCGACCATTGGCGGTGCCCGTGGTGTAATAGTTATCGTCGCAGGAAATGGACACAGTGACACGATTTCAAATCCTGGATGAAACTGATTGCATTTCACATAGCACTAATACCCTTGGGAAAGCTATGAATCTAATTATTCTCCCTCCAGCTATGGGTAAATTGTAGGGCAGACTAGGTTCTTCAACCTTCGTGAGGCAACTAGTCTAGGAGAATGAAAACTCTGAATTCAAACCTGTTAAACTCCGCTTAAAATATTGACCTTGTGTCATATCCTGCCCGAGTGGAGGGGTTGGGTAAATATGATATGTACAATTTAAATACCAAATCCGGTTTATACATGTTGCATAGCCGTAATACATATACAACCATACACATATACATGCGGAAACAAAATCAACAATAATGACGAACGAACACACTTTAAAAAAAAAATATACCTCTCACACTTTATTCGAAATGGTTGCGAAAGGGTTATGTGTGAGAGGTGACTGAACAAACTGAAACATATTGATCCCTAGTTCCTTTGTCTTTAGCAGCACTTCTTTTTTGTTCTGCTGGGCTGCTCAATCGGGGTCCTGAGGGCCCATAGACCTCTACTGGGTGCTGGTTATCTCTACAGCATCTTATTTTCAACTAACTGACACCAAACTAACTGAACCTGTCTGTGGCACCCGGTTATATAATTGTTTGTCACTCAACTGCACCCTTTCAGCGTCGCATCTGCACCCAATTCAACCCGTCCACAGTCAAGTTTAAACCCTGATATCTTCAACGTGATGCACCTGTTCCTTGATCGACGGCTGGGTCGGAGTTAAATATGTTACATACATATATATTAGATATGTGATTTATAAACTTCATTAAAAAAAATAGTTTTCAATAATGTATCACGAACAATTCAGTTAAACATCCGTCATTTCTTTACAAACAGTTAAAGGATCAAACAGTTCTATTTCTAACAATTCAATTAAACTCAAGTCATAAAAGTTAAATGGTTCAAAGTATTTCTTTGCATCTATAAGAATTTAATTAAACATCAATCATTTGTTTATACACAATTAAATGATCAAACAGACCTGTTTCTAAAAATTCAGTTCAGCATTAGTCATTTGTAAGCAAAGAGTTTAAATGTCAAACAGTCCTAGTTGACCTTAGATAGGACCCGATCAGATGCTACCACTCCTGGCCAGAGTGGACCTGGGAATGATAGCAATGAAGGGGTACCCTGCATTCCCCAAAGCTCCAGCATTATTGGAGCTTCACCATCAGATTAAGTGTTATATCTAGGACATTCGTTTTTGGTGGGGTCTTACCTCGCGAAAAAGATGCAGTCGGTGTATCTTATCCCAAGCAGACTAGGCCATCGTTGGGGGAGTATTCCCCTCTGCAGAAATGCAATTTGTATATTTTACAACACTAGCCAAGAGGGCCATTTTGTCGGAAGTCTTACCCCATTTGTCGTGATAGTGTCGGTGTATTCTACAGCTCAAACCGACTAGGCTGACCCCTGTTTTGCAATAATTTAACAGAGGCATTAACAGAATGGAGAAGAAAAGAAAATATTAATGGCATGTCAACCTGTGTAGGTTTATTTTAAGCCTTGAGCAAAAGGAATGGATTATTTCGATGTTCTTATTTAAATGGATTAATTCGATGTTCATATTTAAATTTGTTGTGTAGTCGTTTCTTAAAGGTATATTTTACAGGGTGGAACGCTAAAATTGTCGTCCTAAAGAAAAAAACACTACAGCTTTATTTTAAAACTTTTATTGAAAAAATCAATTCAGCTAACTTGATTATGTGGTAGAGCTGACATCTACTGGGTGGAACGATAAAATTGTCGTCCTAAACAAAACAACACTACAGCTTTATTTTAAAACTTTTACGGAAAAATCAATTCAGGTAATTTGATTATGTAGTAGTGCTGACATCTACAGGGTGAAACGATAAAATTGTCGTCCTAAAGAAAACAACACTACAGCTTTATTTTAAAACTTTTATTGAAAAAATCAATTCAGGTAACTTGGTTATGCAGTAGAGCTGACATCTATGAACTCCCAACACTTGCTCGTCCTATAATTGTTTATTAATTTATAATTACGTTGGAAATTTAACGACTCCCCAATATGAGTCGCAAGAAAGAATAAGCAACGAGGTAAGATGCTTAAATACATTTACAGGGTGGAACGATTGGGGTTTGAACTCGCTTACTCTAAGGTCGTTACGCAGAAGAATAGCCAGTGTCTGTTTTCATTGTACAGCGTGGAACGATAAAGAAAACAACACTACAGTTTTATTTTAAAAATTTATTGAAAAAATCAATTCAGGTAAGTTGATTTTGTAGCAGAGATGACATCTTTTCAATGTAGCCACCGCCTTCAGCCTCAATCGCCGCCTCGAAACGGATCCGGAACTCGGAGCATGCCTTTTCCATAAGCGCTGGCGGGAGCTCGGCGAATACTCGGCGGATGGCGGCGATCAGGCTGACTTTGGTATTGTGGGAGGTCCTGTTGGGGATGTTCTCGACGTATGACCAAATGATGTAGTCCAGTGGGTTCAGGTTCGGGGAGGAGGGGGGCAATGAGAGAAGTGTACAAAGTCGTAGCACACCTTCTGAAGCCAAGCCTGGGTCTCTATGGACTTATGGGCCGTCCCCGAGTCCTGCTGCCACACCCAGGGTCAGCCACTGGCCACCTGATTGCACTAGGGGATTACCACACTCTTTATCACATCCAAGTACACTTTAGTGTTGACTTTCAAGCCGACTTCTAAGATGTGAGGTGGCATGATGTGGCCCTCTCTTGAAATCACACTAAAGACCATAACCGTAGCTGGAAATTTTGTTTTCATCACCCTGGGCACGTCCCTGTTATTCGTGGCAATCCAGATTTGCATTTTGAGGGTGCTGGCAATGGTCCTGTTGTCCTAACTTGGATCGGTAGAGAGCATGGTTGTACAACGGCACATCTCCGATCTCGCTCGTTGAACATTGTGTCTCTTTCAGACATGAGAGAAAGCTCCCATCGCTCTTGGGATTTGTACATAAGTGGTCAACTAGTAGATGGTTTGCAACAAAAAAAGAAAACCGGTTTTCATTTAACGGAAACGCAATTATGTCATCTTTTCTATGGCGACAATTTTATCGTTCCACTCCGTACAAAAGATTTCAAAGCAAAAGAGATAGTTATATATATATATATATATATATATATATAATCTTGACTGAACTTTTATATATATATATATATATATATATATATATTCATTATTATTCTCCCTCCAGCTATGGGTAAGTAGTCGGGCAGGTAGGTTCTTCAGCCTTGGTGAGGCATCTCGTCAAGGAGAAGGAAAACTCTGAACTCAAACCTGTTAAACTTCCCTTAAAAATTGACCGTGTGTCATATCCTGCATGAGCGGTGGGGTTGGTAAATCTATCTCTCTCTCTCTATATATATATATATATGTATATATATATAAGTTCAGACAAGCAGATTATTTAGTGGGAAAGTGAACGTCAAACAAACCCACCGAAAAAAATTCAAGATTCCATGCGTTGACCTCAAAACGAGAATCAACAATTGCATCCAGCAAGAATGGCAAAAATCCGAAAAGAAAAATACAAATAATAAACTTCGCTCTATCAAACTCATCGTAAAAGAGCGCTGACAAAAAGTTTAAAAATAATGAAGAAAGAAAAAGCGATGAAGTCTCGACAATGCATCAGCGACACATATCTCACCCAATTTTACTTGCTTAAAGGAGAAAGTCAATCAATGAGTGCAATATGCAAGGCCGCACTCATAATCAAACACATATTGACTGAATGCACATATCTATCTCCTCAAAGACATAGATTCTATAAAGAAAAGAAAATAAAGAAACTATTTAAAAATGATGAAATCGACAAAATAATCCCCTTTCCCAAACGAATAACTATATACAGGGTGTCACAATATACATGGGACCCATGTGACTGCTAATAACTCTACTAATAATCTTGTCTTCTCTTTTGTTTGAGTTTTAAAAAGCGAATACTATAACAACTATTCGACATTGCTCACAATGCCTTGGAAAAGAGAGGAAAAATACATGGTTGATTCAATAAATTTCAGACTTTTTTGTACAGGCTTTTAAAATTGTCGTACACTCTTGAAAATTCAGTATGTTATTGCTATACGTCTTATGAGATGACTGACGAATCTTTATGATTTTAGATTCAAATCAACAGTTACTGCAGGAATTGAAATACACCCTACTAAAGCCTGATTGTCACAGCTGGTGAATTTCAAAAATACAATCTGGACATGAGGACAAATTAGAAGAACGATATGCAATAAAATTATGTTTTAAACGTGGAAAAATGCCAGACAAACGTATGGAACGCTTCAGACTGCCTGTGGACCATCTTACATGAATCGAGCATCAGTTTTTGAGGGGCATAAGACATTCAAGGAAGGCGAGGGATGATGAGAGGTGTGGGAGGAGTAAGAAAGTCAATACACCAGATTTGATTGGACAAAGGGTTAGGGTTAGGGTTACTATGTCCAGACCTTGCTCTCTGTGACTTTTGGTTATTCCCTAAACTCTGAGGCCGTCGTTATGAAACAATTGAGATGAAAGAGGCTGTGACGAAGGTCATTGACACGCTCACACAAGAAGACTTCGATGGGCCCTTCCAGAAGTTGTTGGAATAGTACAACAAGTGAACTGCAATCGGAGGAGATTACTTTGAAGGGAACTAGAGTTTCATGTGTGTACTATCAATAAAAGTGCCCATACGAAAAATGTCTGGAAACTTATTTAATGATCCTCGTATTTTGCATCACTAAAAAAAGCATAATTTTGCTGGAACTTTAACAGATTTATCGTTGCGTACACAAATTTTAAGCCACAGGGTCAGTAAACAACCTTAACAAGAGGGCAGAAAATCCCAGATCTGACAGGAAACTTGACAGTAACTTGACAGCAAGATGTCCTGACAATGTGGATACGGTGAGAGATTCTGTCGGAAGGTGTCCGAAAAGGTCCCTCCGAAGAAATTCCCAAGATAGCGGTCTTTCACGTGCTCTGTAGGATAATGTCTATCAATTTCTGCCTTTGTTATCTGCTTTGTCCTTTGCTTTTTAAGTCTCAGATGAAAGATGACTTGATAAAATATAGTCGACCTTAGTCGAGGGTGACTCGAAGGCTCCCTTTTCAATAGCTACTACAACGAGGTGTAAGGGAGATTAACAAAAGCATGAAAACAACTATTCACTCTCCTCACAGACTTTTTTTGACACGGTCATTGGGGATTTCTGTGATTTTTTCTTTTATAAAAACTTAGCTAGCAGCGCGTTTGGGTTCCTCATACTCTTTATAAGAAAAACTAGAGAGGAGATGTATCGGCAGCCTATTTGTTTATATTCTACTTTGACTAAATACTTAGAACTTCATAATACTCGAAGAGAAGAAACAACTCTTACTCGACTACGCATAGGACACACTCAACTGACTCACTCCTTCATTCTTAAAGAAGAACCTCCCCCAAAATGTCCATGTAGAAACAAATACTCAATCAAGCACATTTTGGTAGAATGCACAAAACTAAACCACACCAGGAAAAAGTTTTATAAGGCGAACAAACTGAAGGAACTATTTTAAAAAGTAGCTCTCAAAAACATAATCAACTTCTTGAACAATTGGCCTTCTATTAAAGATATAGACTATGTTACCAACACCATCAAGTTTATAAACTTTGACTTATTTATACTAGCTTTAAGCTATTTTAAAACACTAATTCCGGACTATTTATTTACAACTGATATTTATTTACATATATATTCACACATACATATCAGAATTTGACACTCAATGACCCTTAAGAGGTTAATTTGCCATAAAACCAAACTATCACCAACCTAAAAATATGCTTTTACAAATCATATATATAATATGTGTAAAAAGACACTGACATTAAATAGCCTTTGGAGGTTGATATGTCATTAAATCCAACCAACCAACAAACAAACTTAGAACTTCAATAGATATTAAGGAAAACGCCACTTCATTATAAAAGAAAACTGTGATATGCAGACTACGCAGATGATCGAGCACTTCTCACAAATATACCAGGCCAAGAACAATCTATACTGCATTGACTACAGGTAGCAGAAGAGGCAATGACATCTATGTGACTGCTAATAAAACAGAGTGCATATGTGCTCAGAAAAAAAGAACCCTTTTCACGCTAGGGGCAAACTTCTGGAATTAGTTGACAAGTTCAGATACCTTGGCAGCAACATCTCATCTTCTGAAAGTGATATCAGCATACACCAAGTGAAAGCATGGAAAGCTATTGACAGGTTATTGATCATAAGAATATCTGACGTATTTGATAAAATTAAACGGAAATTCGTTCAAGCTATAGCTGTATCCGTGTTATATGAATGTATCATATGGACAGTAACGAAATAAATAGATTTTAAAAAAGCAGAGCGTTACTAAACAAAAATCCTGCAAGCTGTCTTAAATAAATCATGGATGCAGCATCCCACAAAATAGCTGCAGTACAGCCTTCCATCTCATAAAGCATGCAAGAAAATCATGGACGAATGAACTAGCGCTCCTGGTCAGGGACAACGCTTTTGGCCGACTAGCATAGACTTACACCTACACTGTGCTTATACAAAACGTAGCCTTAAAACCAGCTTAAAGAAATGGAAGAATGAGATGGATGGCAAGAGAAAACCAGGGAACTTCTTGCTGTCTGCGTAACTTTATTATATACATATATATATATAGGCGATAGGGATTGTATGCTTTGCATGGAGGAAAAATTAGCAATAGCGTCTTATAAAGTAGGGATATGTTAAACCAAAGGTCAGAGGTTTTAAATAGTTGTAAGCACAAAAGGGGGTGGTTGCTTTATAATTAGGGATAGGTTTCTGAGTATTTATACCTGAGGGTTTTTTTTGTGTTTTTTTTTAAATAAAAGTAAGGGTTTTTTTAATTTTTTTTTTCCGGTTATTTTGTTGTTATGTAAATTTTAAGCTGGGTAGGTTTTTGGTGAATATAAAATACGGCGTTTTCTCCTTTATCATTGGTCAGTATGAGACTCCCTGATGAGCCGTTAAGGAGAAACTTTAGTAGGAGAATTCTGACTCGCGATTTAAGTTAATTATATATATATATATACATATGATCCGAACAAAACAATCCAAGGGGTACGAGTATCCAAATTGAGTACTCAATGCCAACGGTTATCAACTGTATAATCAATTTCGGATTTTAAAATAATGCATCAAAATTCACGTGCAGAGCCAAAATATTTTTCACCTAAATCAAAATGAAAAATCTATTAGTGTCATTATGGATTTATTTCCGGTCTATGATGACACACTATCTGAAATAGACTTGAAATAAAATTATCATGATACCAAAGAATTGAATTTTTTCTTTTTCTTTATATATATATATATATATATATATAAATCATAATAATAAAAAGAAAAAATTAAACCTAAGTCCCAAGTGCTCATTTGTAATTTTTGATTATATATCATCATCATCATCATATCGCGCTGGTAGCACGGATATCCCTGACCCTCTCTCGCCACTCCTCCCTATCGTTCATCGCCCTAGGTAGGTCTTCAGGACAACATCCTGTATCCTCACATAGCTGCTGAATGTATGTTCGTGCTGGTCGTCCTGCTTTTGCGCGGCCATGTCTGGGGATCCATAAGAGTACATCTCTTATGAGTTCGTCCCTACTTCTCCAGCAGTGTTCTGCATGTCTGGTTCGTCTAACTTGAATAGTTTTCGTGATAGGGGGCAGGTGGCCGTACAGTTGGTGTCTTGTGGGGTGTTGCTGCCAGGACTTGTTGAGGATTGCACGCAGCATTCTTGTGTAATTGCCTTCTAGCTTCTTCTCCAGCTGTTTTGTTAGCGTCCATTTAGTGCAGCCATATAGCAGTATCGATGTGAACGCTGCCCGGAAGAAACTGCGTTTCATTTTATCGGTTAGGTCTGATTTCCATATAATTGATAGCCTATTGATAGCTGTCCATGCTTTCGTTAACCTCGTTTCGATGTCCTTTTCGGTTGATTCGACGCTGCTTCCTAGGTAAGTGAATTTGTCTACTAGTTTAAGAGGGGTTCCTTCTAGAGTGGAGATGTCCCCTGTTTGGTTATAGCACATATATTCTGTTTTGTGTGCATTAACATAGAGGCCTATGCTTGGTGCTGCTCGTTCCAAACTATGCAGTAGTGTTTCGGCTTGGTCAGGTGTATTTGCCAGTATCGCTATGTCATCGGCGTTGTCGGCGTCGGTAATTGTTGTTGCGGGGTATCTTCTGCTTCTTTTCTTCGTCAGTTCGAAGCCATTCTCTTTGATTTTGTCAATCGAAGTTCTAAGTACGTAGTCTAGACCACGCTATTACGTTCACTTTCAGACAAATACCCTTGGCAAAGGTATGAACCACCTTATCTTCCCAGCTATGGGTTAAATAGCACCACTAGTGTTTCTCTAGAAGGTAGATATGCAATTAAACGAAAAAACAAACCCACGGGATTGTCAGGATCAGCCAGAGTTCTCAGAAGAATCCTGTGACCTGAGGAGACTTGTTGTCACTCAGTCTCCTGTGAAAGACCGCCAGCTAAAGTTGGCGTGAAAAACTCGCAAAGAGAATAATAATAATAATAATAATAATAATAATAATAGGTTATAAATTGAATTAGCATGACCAAAAAATCCGGCAAGCATAGCACACGACATCTGGAACTACTGGACAGCACTTTCGACCTTATTAAGTCCCATAAGTAGTGATCTCCCTCATTAGAGATCGAACTCTCACTGAGCTAGTGGTCCCACATCGTATACAAGCGATGCAAAATTAGCTAGTTATGGTAAATTCGCGGCCAATTAACCAACAATAATTGGAAGGAAAACAACTGTATCGATATTTCAAGCAACAAACAAGAGAAACCTGACACGAAAAATTTTGGACATTGCTAAGGGAAAGGGATATATAAAGAGAGAAACTGAATCTTTTCTGATAGCAGCATTGAACACCGCCGTACGAACTAATGTCAAATCAATAAATAATGTGTAAAGGTTATGTGGTGATAGTGATGAAACGATCGATCACATAATAAGTGAATGCTGTAAATTAGCACAAAATGAGTATAAGACTGGTCGGTGATGGTGATCAACTGGGAGTTGTGCAAGAAGTTTGAATTTGACCATATGAACAAATGGTATATACATAACAACGAACCCGGTCTGGAAAATGAGACGCACAGACGTCTCAGTGAGTTTGATATACAAATAGAACACCAAATCTCGGACAGGCAACCATACCTAGTGACAGTAAACAACCGAAAAAAAATGAACCTGCTGAATAGTGAAGTTTACCAATCTGGCTGACCACGGGGGAAAATTAAAAGAAAACTAATTGAGAGATAAGTACTTAAACATTGCTAAAGAAATGAAAAAACTACAGAACATGAAAGTGACGGTGATACCAATTGTGATCGGTGCACTCGGTACAGTCACCGAAGGATTGGGAAAGAGACTGGAAGACTTGGAAATAAGAGGTCAAGTAGAGACCATCCAAACTACTGTTATATAGTGCCCCTCGACTGAGCCGTCAATCAAGAGATGCACCTGTGTAAATAAGCCGAAGAAGAGCGGAAGCAGGTTGACGTTAGAAAATAATATAAGCAGGTTCCCGGGTGGGTCGAGGTCAGTTGAGACAGGAATGCCAGGGTGAGAACCAACTTGCAGACTGAGGGCTCTGCGGCTCTCAATGACCCACGGTTGAGCAACCCCAGCCAAGATGCGAAAGAAGTGCTGCTATGTTCAAGAGAACTTGGGTCAAAATAGCAGTCCGTCCTTGTCTCCACTCATCTCTCACACACAACAGAACGTCACCCTTTCCTAAATAAAGTGTGAGAGATTTATATTTTTGTAAAGAAGTGTATTTGTTCGTTATTGAAGTCGTTCATTACCGGTTAATGATCTTTCCGCATATAAGTGAATATTTGTATATATATATACGTGTAGTTTTACTATGGTTATACAACACTACAGCATTATTAAGACCGGCTAGAATAGTTAGACGAGTCCTGGAGACTTGAGGAAACTTGCTGTCACCAAAACTCCTATGAGAAACCATCAGCTAACGCTGGTGTGAAAAATAAAGTATATATATGTTATGAGACACACGAAATTCTCTGGGATTTCGCAATAAAAACGGGTCTCTCGATTCTCGTCAGAAGTCCAGTAGTTGTGTTCGATTAATGAAGAAAAAAAACTGGTCCTCGAGTGGATTTTAAGTCAATAATGATCAGCTAAAAGAATTTGAGAAACCCTGGAGTTCAGAAGAGTCTGCTATTCATTCAGCCTCCTCTGAAAACGTCCTCTATCCCAGTCAGCTACCCAGCCGAATGCATCTGATTTTGCATGAAGAGAAACCTAACACGGGATGTATATGTACATGTGTGTGTGTTGTGTATCGCTTTAATATCTACAGTTATATCCATAACTTTTATTTGTTTTTACTTTTCAGAATCCTGCTGTTCCCTATCGCATTTCATATGAAAACGTCATTTATTTTTTAACGCGATTCTTTTCGATTGTTTCCACCCACTGGGTCTTTGTTGCATTTTCTCGTTTTTTTTCCTTTCACACTGTACCAACACTAAAATGAAACACCTTTCATCGTTTCAGCCCGCTTTCCGAACTTATGGCTGATATATAATCTCTGTCGACAGGCGCCATCTTGCTAGCAACGGTTATCTTATTTGTATATTTTCCCGTTGAGTCAACGTATTTCAATTCAACATTATTTCTTGAAAATCACTTTCTCCGTCAATAGATTCTTCTTGACAGCATCATTGATGTTTGCTGGAAGCGCTATTTGTGTAACGGTTAACTTTGCACAAAATGGAAAAAGGTGGCCCGAGTTCAAGTTCCTGACAAAACTGTTTTTATTTCACATAGCACTAATATCCATGAGAAAGTTTGTTTGTTTGTTTGGGTTGTAAGACATATCCTCCTTTGTAGGTTACTTAATGTCAAATCCATTTTTATACAAATAAACTGTTCTATTTCAAAAAATTCAGTACATAGTTTAATTGTTAAGAACATTTCTATTTCAAGCTATTCAGTTTAGTTAAACAGTTCAAATTCGAACAATTCAGTTTAGTATAAGTATAGTTTTTGTTTATACACTGTGACATGTCAAAACAGTCCGATTTAAAACAATTCAGTTTAGCGCAAGTACAGTCTCAATGGAAAACATATCTATTTCAAGCAATTCAGTTTAGCATAAGTACGTAGTTTCAAGGTCAAAACAGTTCTATTTAAAGCAATTAAGTTTAGTTCTATATAACCCATACATAGGACCCTACCAGGTGCTGCCACTCCGGGCCAGAGTGGACCTGGAAGCGATGGCAGTGAAGGGGTACTCTGCATTTATCAAAGCTCCAGCATTACTGGAACCTCACCATCATATTGTTTAATATTATATCCAGGACTCTCATTGTGGGGGGTCTTGCTCGTCGGTAGAGATTTTGTCAGTGTATTCTTCAGCACCAGTCGACTGGGCCACAGGAAACTCGTTGGGGAATCGTACACATCTGCAGAGATGTTGACAGTGTATTCTACAGCACCAGCCGTCTGGGCCACAGGTCACTTGTTGGGGGTAGTTTACTCTCTTGCAGTACAGGGTGGAACGATAAAATTATCACCCTAGAAAAGACGACATGATTCCATTTCCATTTAATGAAAACCGGTTTTCTTTTTTTGTTGCAGACCATCTACTAGTTGGCCAGTTGTGTACAAATCTCAAGAGCGATAGGAACCTTCTATCATGTCTGAAACTGACACAATGTTCAACGAGCGAGATCGGAGATGCGCCGCTGTACAACTCATCCTCTCTACCGATCCAAGTTATGACAACAGGACCATTGTCAGCACCCTCACAATGCAAATATGGATTGCTACGCATAACAGAGACGTACCTAGGGTAATGAAAACAAAGTTTCCGGCTACGGTTATGGTCTTTGGTGTAGTTTCAAAAGAGGGCCACTTCATGCCACCTTACATCTTCGAAGTCGGCTTGAAAGTCAACACCAAAGTGTACCTGGATGTGATGAAGAGTGTGGTGATCCCCTGTTGCAATCAGGTGGCAGGTGGCAGACCCTGGGTGTGGCAGCAGGACTCGGCGCGGGCCCACAAGTTCAAAGATACCCAGGCTTGGCTTCAGAAGGAGTGCTACGACTTTGTACCCTTCTCTCACTCGCCCTCCTCCTCCTCCTCCTCCTCCTCCGACCTGAACCTGCTGGACTACTTCGATTGGTCATAGGTAGAGAACATCACCAACATGACCTCCCACAACACCAAAGCCAGCCTGATCGCCCCCATCCACCGAGTATTCGCCGAGCTCCCGCTGGCCCTTGAAAAAAAGGCATGCTCCCAGTTCCGGATCCGTATCATGGCTGATGGTAGTTACATTGAATAGATGTCAGCTCTACTACATAATCAAGTTACCTGAATTGATTTTTTCAATAAAAGTTTTAAAATACAGCTGTAGTGTTGTTTTCTTTAGGACGACAATTTTATCGTTCCACCCTGTATATTCTACCGCCCCAGCTGACTGGGCAACTATGAGAGAGGTGTACATCCACAATGCTCCCGCCAAATATGAGTGAATAGTAGGGTAGACTGTACTCTTTAACTTTGGTACCGTAAAGCAGACTAGGAAACGGAGCAAGTCGTACTCAGCATTAGAATTAATGTAACATTCCATCAATATTAAATTGTCTAGTGATACAGTTCATGTTGAAAGCTACAACACAAGAAAATACGAAATGTCTCTCTTGCTTCTGCAATATTACGGACGGGTACCGTCATTGAATTGCGGGGGTCTCAAGGTTGGAGAACGTTCGAGCACATCAGCTGTCATCAGTCATTGGGTACATAGGTCTGACGATCAAAAATGTCACGAACCTCGCTCGTGCAGGCAGAGTGACCAGTAGAGTTCAAGCGTGATTTTAATATAAACACGCGTGAACTTTCACGTGCTGCAGTTCTGTTCTACTGGTGATCATCGATCCTTCGGAAACCTTCGAATAGATCCATCAAATCGCTATATAAGAAAATCAAGTAGCGAGACTTTGGTAGTCCAAGACAGGTTTCCAAACAGGTTCAATAGAGGTGCACGACGCCCCGACCCATGTGATACCCCAGCCTGTCAGCAATCCGACTGATATGAAAGTATCAACAGGCCAACGAGAACAACGCCGCCGTCATCGCCTTTTCTACGTACGCTAGCTGAAATGCGCGGTGGGAAAGGAGACGTTTGATAGCGACAAAAAAAAAGAGAGAAGGCGAGGAAGAACGTTAATTCATTTCTTTTCGACCCAACGTTTTAATAATTTTTTTTTTTTTTTTTTTTTGGTCCTATGCTACATTTCAAGGTTCGGAAGTTTATATCTACTAACAAGAAACGAGAGAGATTAAATTAAAGGAATTACTTGAACCCATTCGATTGACTGAAACTTTAACCCACGATAGATGAAAAGGACAACAAGAGACATAGAGATTTCTTCTTCACCTCTTCCCACCAACTGTCCCGTCTCTGTCTCTGACTGCAGCCTAGCCCAATTCTTGATTTTCTGTTATTTCAACTCTCCAACTCCAATTGTCCAAATCTAACAGATTCTGCGTCTTTGAAATCGTCTAAGTATCTTCTCTTAACTGATCTCTTTAGTAATCTCTTAATCTCACGTAACCACTAAACTCTTTTAGTGACATGTAATAGCTATTATCAGCTGAAACCCCACAAATATTTATCTTTAATATTTTGCTGACAGCTGATTTCGAAACAAACATATCAATTTCTTATTTTGACAGGAGCTCACACGAAACTGCAAAATAAGGTCTACGCAAATCCAGATCTTTAGAAATCAAAAATCTGTATTTACGAACAATTTATCACTGATAAAGGTTGACCAGTGGATGTGAATAACGTCATGCACCGGAAGTGCGCACTCGGGGGATTTTGGGAATTTTGAAAAAGTCAGTTAGTTGAGTTGAGAACCGGAAACCGAACGAGAAGGGTTGATTTTTGCTTGCTCGCAGAGCTTTTTTGAAATTATGAGTTAAGAAGGCAGGAATTTTGAGATCCACGACTATTTCAGTTGATTCTCTTGTTTAATTAATTGACAATTAATTAATTAAATAGTTAAGGCAGTTGATATTCAAGCCTCGTTCTGAGATCACCCTAGATTTGATGATTGACGATACATTCTCCTATTGGTTTAGTATTATATAACATATTACATGGATTTTCGATTCGTTCCTTGTGACCCCGTGTTCTTTGAGAAGCTGTCACAATGTGATTAGTAAACAGCAGCGTGATAAGGGAATCGGTTACAATAAGTGTGTAGCAGGAAGGAGACCACGTGTTGAGAACCACGCGGGCAGATGTAGACAGGGGCAGAGAATCGGAGTCGAGCGAGGGGCAGGAAGCCGATCAGAGGTGTCTCGGCTTGCAAGGGGGTGCAAGCGTTGGTACTCCCTGGTTCTCGGATGAAGATATGGGAAGAAGTCCCCTCTTTGAGTATATGTCTCTCCATCTATCTCTCAAACCAACAACTAACCGTGGGCCCTTTAGAGAATAAAATGAGAGGTATATTTTTATAAAGAAGTATTTTGCACGTATCTGTACTGTTATTATTGAGATCACCAAATCATTCGATAGGTAAGGAACTGGAGTTTCACGCCTTCTTCTGTAGACATATTTTTAGTTGATTCATTGGAATTAAAAATTAAACAACTAAGGAATTGGACATTTATGCCTTCTGAAAATATTCAAACTTTGATGAATAACGAGTCATTGGACTTATAGATATATATTCGAAGCTAGAGTATCTTCAGAAGTAATCAGAGATATTCATGCTTCTTTGTTAAGATATTCTTGATTTGTTGATTGACGATTTATTAACATTAGAGTTTCCGAAAATAAGGCAAGAAATAGGAATTTGATGCATCCGTCAGAAGTTAATCTTATTTAAATCACTGCCGTTTCATTGGATCAATAGGTTAAGAAGGAAAAGCATTAGAGATTAATGCCTCCTTTTGAGGATTATCTCATTGCGCTGACTGACGATTTAATGTTTTCTGAGGATAAGGAGTTGTATATTAATGCCTCTCTCTGAAGATACTCTATTTTGGATGACAGACGATTCATTCGTACTTTCTATTAGGAAGGTGAGTTATTGAAAATTCATTCATACTTTTGAATAGTTTGGTTTGTTTTGTTTAATGGCATATCAACCTTTCCAGGTTATTGTTGTGGGAGCCTTACCCATCTCACCATAATGGACTCTTCTCACCTTTATTAGTACTGAGAGATTTCGCTGCCAGCCGAGCAATATCGGAGTTATCTGAAACAGTACGAGACTTATTACCTTTTTTATGTAACTCTATCTTTCTTGTGCAATATAATCTGTTTACCTAACATCCGTGTTTGCGGTTTCATTTGTGACCCTATCTGGGGCCACAACAGTTATCTAATGTTAAAACCGTCATACTAGAACAATAGAGGTACTTTTTAACACATTGCTGGGAGGATAAGGGGATTCATACCTTTCCCAATGGTATTTGTCCGGAAGTGAACGTAATAACGCGACTTGAGTTCGAACTCGCTTACTACGATTCCGCTGTCCATCGCTTTAACCATTAAACCACGAGAATACCCACTTCATACTTTTGGCGAAACATTCGTTGGGATGATCGACGATAAATCGGAGATTTAAGCCTTATAAAAATACTCAAGTTTGGATAATTGACCTATAAGTCAGAATTATATATTAGTGGTGTAATGGTTATCGTCGTAGGAAATGAACACGGCGACACGAGTTCAAAATCTGGACGAGATTGATTGCGTTTCACATAGCACTAATACCCTTGGGAAAGGTATGAATCCAATCATTCTCCCTCCAGCTATGGGTAAATAGTAGGATTCTTCAGCCTTGGTGAGGCAACTAGTCTAGGAGAAGGAAAACTCTGAATTCAAACCTGTTAAACTCCGCTTAAAAATTGACCTTGTATCATATCCTGCCAGAGCGGAGGGGTTGGGTAAATAGGATAAGAATTATATATTAGAAATATTGGAACTATTATTTAGAAGATCAAAGAATTACAGATTCTTGCCATTTTCTGAGAATAATCTAGTTTGTATAATTGAGGACTCCTTTGTAGAATTATTTTGAGAAAACAGATTGGATTAAATATTAATTTGTATATTGGTTTCGGAAGACAAGGCATTTGTGATACATTCCTTCATCTTTTTTTAAACATTCTATTTTGGATGATTGAGAATTCAGTGGAATAAAAGTTTTTTGGTGGGCAAGACAGAAATTCATGTTTTCCAATGATGATGGTTTCTTTTGGATGATAGGTGATGTACACGCATGTTCGGTTAAGAAGGCAAGGCATTGAGCATTCATGCAACCTTAGAAAACTGCAGTATTTGGATGAGTGAGGGTTCATTAGAATTATTGTTTATGGAGGCAAAACAGTGAAGATTCATACCTCGTTCTGAAGACATTTTAGTGTAATATAATAAGGGACACTGAGTGACTGTTTTAGCAGTATTTGTTATCGATGATGACAAATTATTCTCTTAAACTAATGTACCGCTCTTCCTCATGTCGAACTGATCAACAAAATTTGAAGTAAAACAATTTCAACAAAAAAAAAAAAAAAAACAAAAAAAAAAAAAAAAAAAAAAACATGTATCAGTCCCAAACCCAAAAGTCTTTGAAAATAAAAGTGTTCGTATTGTCCTTCATTTTCATTTTTGTCATTTTTTTTTCTTTTTTCCACCACATTTTCTAGTTCTTCTTTTCTCTTTTATTTATTTATTTATTTTTTTTTTTCAAATTTTTTCCAACAGTCACTGGTTTGGCATGTATATTTTTTTCAGTCTTTAATTTTTTTTTATTTTTTATTTTTTTCGCTATCAAGTCAATTGTTCGTTATCGGTCTTTTACTCCTATCAATAGCTTACGAGCACCCTTCTTTCTTATCTTCTTTCTTTTTTGCCTTAAAATATCCCGAGTGTTCTTTCCTAAACCACCCAAACTTTTATTAATTTACGTGTTATATATTGTACTGTTGGACAAACAACGAAGACCACGTAGATATATAAAAATATAATTCATATTTTTATTCTTCGACGGCGACGTTTGTATGAAGTAGGAATACAGTCAGGGAGAGTTTACAGATACCTTTCTTCTGTGGCGGGGACCCTTTGTGTGTATTAAAGCGACGGCTTGAGAACACATACGGGGTAGCTAACAAGTATGCTTGAGCGACCAGTGGGTCTCCCTCTTAGTCTAAAATTATAGACCTGTTATTGTCTTTCAACTCCTATTCGAGATTTTAACGATTCACAGGAATTATAGTTTAGGACGGCAAGGCTTTGCAGGTTCATGACTTCTTCTGACAATCCTTTATTTTGGTTTATTGTCATTTGTTAGATATTGCTATTCAGAATGGGAAAGTATTGGAGATTTATCATTCCTTCTTTAGAAAGTCCAGTTTGAATGACTGATGATTTGAATTTTAGGTTATTTAGAATGAAAGACACTGAAGAATTATGAAAGTACTGGAATTCGTGTGATTGATCATTTATTTTAATTTTCTGCCGGGAAATAAAGTAATTTGAGATAAATGATTCCTACTGAAGATATTCTACTTCTGATATTTTTCACAGCTTTGTATGAATCTATCTATTTATCTATCTATTTGCCTGTCTGTCAATTCATCTGTCGATTTTGGCCTAGTGGGTTGAGTGTTTTATAATGAAACGGAAGAACGGGTTCGATCCCAGTTCGTGTCAAACCGAAGACTCAAAAATGGTACTTGATACCTCTTTGCTGAAAACTCAGCACAATAAAGTACTTATCAAGAGTAAAGGTGTGCAATCCAGAGAAAGAGGTAGCACCCTCCCATAGCTTATGAAAAAGGAACCTTTGGGTCACCGTTGAATATGTTCGCAAACTTTACATTTTAAATGAATAATTAAAGGGACAACAATTGGTGTTTAATACAATATTTATCTCTCTCTTCCTCTCCACACGTTACTCCAACTCACTCTCTTTATATATATATATATATATATATATATATATATTTGCTTTTTTGGTATATATATATATATATATATATATATATATATAAGTAAATAGACACATTTATATAACTATCAATCCATTGTCTCTAAAAACCTCTCTTAGTCTATTCCGTTGAACTATGAATTATTATCTCTATGTCTCCCATAGTTATCTATCAATCTATCTATTTTTTCTGTCTCCTATCTGTCTATCTATTTTTTTTATCTAAGGGTCTCTCGTAGTTTATTTGTATGTATGTATGTATCTATTTTTCTGTCTCCTATCTGTCAATTTTTTAAAAATCTAAATGTATCTTATAGTTTATTTGCATGTATGTATGTATGTATCTATCAATCTATCTATCTATCAATCTATCTATCTATCTATCTATAAGTCTATTAAATTCTGTTCACGTCTCTCTCTCTCTATATATATATATATATATATATATACGTGAATTAGTTCAATTAAAACAATAATTTATTATATTACATCTAATAGTTTTTGCTATCGTGTTAATTTTGGAATTTCTATATTTTATTTGATTTACAACAAAAACAAATAAACAACAACGAATAAGCAAACAAAATGAATATCTTTTAAGTTTACAAAATTTGCAACATTTTCTAGAATTAACACATCATACAGTTATATACAGGAATCGTTAAAATATCCTCGTTTTTTTTTTGTTTTTGTTTTTTTGTAGTTAAGTGACACCTGATGAAATTGGCTTCCAATTCAGTGTGAGTTTCTATTTTAAAACGCGATAAAAATGGGAGACAAAACGCTATTCCTCAGGTGCTAAAATCTTATTGCTTTTTTTAGAATTGAACGGTAACTTTCAATCTCACACTGATCCATAAGGTCTTCAATTTACCCAGGTTCTTTCTATTCAAATTCAGGAAACAACTAAATGGCTTTGGTTGAGATCTGTCCATCGTTTCCAAGAGAATGAACCTTTCTAATTAGTCGTGGCCCATAAAGACGGCTAAGATCATCCCGAATATCTTCAACGTCTGGTATAACAAGTTGACAAGAGTAATCTGCAATCTGATCATGAAAACACCGTTCGCTACCAATCAGGAATTATAAAAAAACATCAAGTATAATTCCAAACTTAAATCTGATTCCTCATACATTGCCTACACCTTGTGACACTATGTGGGTGGTCCGCTAAGTAGACGATCCCTTTGTCTGTTTTGGTGCGAAACCAAATAAAGGGCTTAGAATCGAGATCTCCCCGAGACCGGAAGTAGACAAGAGACCGCCAGTGAGGAGATGGACAAAGGAACTCAGAGACGTCAGTTAGCGACGGGCGACGGAGAGGGGCAGTTGGCAGTCGACACCGGACAGAGAAGAGACAAGTTGGCATGAGATAGAGTCCAGCAGCAATAAGGGGAGACCAGTCAAAGTGAGTCAGCATTCTTCGTAGCTTGTGGAAATTTCGCAAAAACTACACGTCAGCGATAGTCTACAGATGCACAAGTAATTCAGAGTGTCACAACTTAACCTTCTTGCACTTGAGTTAATCCAAAACCATATTGTTCGTTTGTTCTTTGTTCTTTTCTCCCAATCCCTTGATTGTATTTCTTGTAGCCATACAGAAATGTGTGATACCCCTGTCGGAACCACGAGATGATCACCGTCAAGAAGTGAAATGGTTTAGAGAAGTTGTTGTATTCGGGGGGACCGAGGAGGTATTGTCACAACCTGACTTAGGGATTGATATTAATGATCCTGCCTGCCTAATCCACACCCTTCTTTCTAATTTGATTCCCCTGGACGCTTACGTGTCTACATGAAGACCAACTTGAGTTTCCGCAATATTTGTATCTATCTATCTACGTGAATGAATACAATTACTACAATAATTTATCATATTACATCTAATAGTTTTTTTCTATCGTGTTAATTTTGGAATTTCTATATTTTATTTGATTTACAACAAAAACAAATAAACAACAACGAATAAGCAAACAAAATGAATATCTTCAAAGTTTACAAAATTTGCAACATTTTCCAGAATTAATACATCATTCACTTATATACAGGAATCGTATTATTTGGAATTATTGTTTAGGATGGTAAGTTATTTGGGGTTCATGCCTCCTTATGATGATACTCGTGTTTCGATGAGTGAATTGAGGATTCACAAGAATTACAAGTTAGTTAAATAAGACGCCTTTTTATACTTTACTGTTGAATAACAAGATGCACCAGAGACCCCTGATTTGTCACTGAAGTTGCGCAACAGAGTTCCCTCACTCAGATGGCTGGGATTGTCGAATACGCCGACTGCATCCCTGTAAAAATGTAGGACTTCCCCGAAAAGTGTTCAAAGTATGATACTAATCTGTATGTGATGGTGAGGCTCCAGTCTTGTAGCTTTAGGAAATGTGCAGTACCTCCTCAATTGGATGACCCTTGGTACTCTCTTACTACTTTTATTTCTATCTGTTAAGGTCCCATTTATTGGTCAAATAAATCCATTCAATCATTTGCTAAATATAATTATTATGAGTTATTTGAAACCATACTGCTGTACCTCACGCCTAGAGGACAAGTTCATCTTCTTAGGACGCAGTGACTCATCGACCGAGAAAAACATCAACACACGACTGGCAAAGGCATGGACAGCTATCTATAGGCTATCGGTCATATGGAAGTCAGACCTGGCCGATAAAATGAAACGCATTTTTTTTTCAAGCAGTGGTCGTATTGATACTGCTATATAGATGCACTACATGGACGCTAACAAAATGTACGGAGAAAAAGCTTAACGGCAATTACACAAGAATGCTGCGAGCAATATTGAACAAGTCCTGGAGGCAGCACTCCACAAAGCAGCAGGTATATGGTCACCTACCACCGACCAAAAAACTATCCAAGTTAAACGAATCTGATATGCGAGACACTGTTGTAGAAGTAGGGACGGACTCATAAGCATCATACTCCTGTGGACCTTTTCACATGGACGAGCAAAGGCAGGAAAAAACAACTAGAACCTCTATACAACAGCTCTGTGCCGATACAATATGTAGCCTTGAAGACATACCGGGAGTGATATACGATAGAGACGGGTGGCAGGAGAGGGTCAGTGAGATCTGTTCTGGCGGCGCGACATGATGACGATAATGATGACTGCTGTACACAAAATTACTGTATTACACAGAAATTCTTGATAAATATACTTATTACTGTTAAATAGCAAAACCATTTACTGTGAAGAAACATTTATTTATATTAAATAGAAATTGTATAATTTAGGGTTTCCGGACTCTTTTCCTAATCTTTATTGCAATATTCACAACACTTCGGCCGATATTTCTCCTGACTTCTTCATGTGTTTGTTGAACTCAGGAGACTACACGGAACTTCGGAACACGTCCTTTATTTAATCCTGGGAGTCACTTGTTCTGATTCAGCTAATCTTAGCCGACTATAAGTGCTCCTGTAACGTTACTCGTCTACAGTCAGGATTGAACCTACAACCTCTAGATGATTGTCTCTTGGGGAGCTTAGGTATTCAACGCCTACAACTGTTATACTATGTGTCCTGTTGGACAAATTTGGGGACTTATAAACTTAATGTTCCTACATCACTAAGATAACTACTTCTATATATGATTTTTTACCTGAGCTCATATTCTTATTTTTTGTCTAACCTTTTTGATTATTGGTTCCCATATTGTATTTATTTCTATACTTGGTTTACTCAGCAGGTCACTGTAGCCCAACTTTTGTGCTAACTTCTTTAATGTGTCTAATTCTACATTGTTCTACTCTATCAATATTTTACATTCATCCCATATATTTTCATCTTTCATCCCAGTCGGCTGGGGCTGTAGAATACACCGACTGCTTCTCTGCAGAGGGGTAATACCCCCAACGAGTGTCCTAGATATGACACTAAACAATCTGATGGTGAGGTTCCAGCAGTGCTGGAGCTTTGGGGAACGCGGAGTATCCCTTCATTGCCATTGCTCCCAGGTCTACTCTGGCACGCTGTGGCAGCACCTGATAGGGCCCTATCTATGGGTTAAATAGAACTAACAGCATACTTATACTAAAATGAACACGGAGTGCCCCTTCATTGCCATCACTCCAAGGTCCACTCTGGCCCGGAGTGGTAGCACCTGATAGGGCCCTACCTATGGGTTAAATAGAACAAAACCGTGCTTCTTTAACTATACTGATTTTTGCATTTAAACTGCGTATTTATGCTAAACTGAATTGTTTAAAATAGAACTGTTTTGACATTGGAATTGCGTATTAGTGCTGAACTGAATTGCTCGAAATAGAACTGTTTTTGACGTCTAAACTGTGTACTTATGCTGAACTGAATTATCTGAAATAAAACTGTCTGACATTTAAATCTGTGTATTGCCCCGTCAGCTGGGGCTGTAGAATACACTGACTGCACCTCTGCAGAGGGGTAATACCCCCCCCTAACGAGTGTCCCGGATATGACACTAAACAATCTGATGGTGAGGTTCCAGCAGTGCTGAAGTTTTGGGAAATGCGGAGTACCCCTTCATTACCATCGCTCCCAGGTACTCTGGCCCGGAGTGGTAGCACCTGATAGGGCCCTATCAATGGGTTAAATAGAACTAACAGCATACTTATGCTAAAATGAATTGAGTAAACTGAATAGCTTGAAATAGAAACGTTTTTGACAATTAAACCGTACTTACACTTAAACTGCGTGCTTATGCTTATCTGAATTATTTCAAATAGAACTGTTTTTCGACATTAAAACTGTATTTACACTTAACTGAATTATTACATATAACTGCTTGAATAGTTTGAAATGGAAATGTTTTTGACAATTAAACTGTACTCATGCTAAACTGAACTGTTTTCATTAGAACAGATTATTTACATAAAAAATGGATTTGGCGTTAAATAACCTACAAAGGTAGATATGCCATAAAACCAAACAAACCAAACCAAACCATTTCATCCCATGAGGGCAGATTGTTTCCTTTTTCCTTCCATATTGTCCGCCATACCGAACTTTTCAATTTCACATCATTGTACAGCTTTTCGATGTTCTTCTAGCCTTATTTCCAGTGGGTGGCATGTCTCGCCTTTAATACTTCACAAAAGAAGGAGTACATATTGTTCTTGGTAATTTTTTTATTCAGTTGGTGGCTTGAAACGGAAGAGGTACCTTCTGAGAGTTGAGCTACTTTTGAATATTGTCCTGTTCTCATATGGACTACATATACATTTTGCCTTAGGAATTGGCAATTAGAGGCACTTTTGATAATTGCAATTTTTAAAAAGGAATCTATGGTCACAAAGCCTTTCTTGGCCCAGATTTCCAATATTAGCTGCGCCCAGAACATTCTTTACCTGAGAGTCAGCACATTTTAACGCTATGTTTTTTGTTTTTTTTTACAAAGACTTACGTAGCGAACCCATCTATTTGTAAACATCTTTTCTAAACCCTGCTTCTCGGAGGCAAATGATACGTTCTTCTGTTAATTTTCAATAGTTTGTATTTCTCAGCAGCTGAGGGTTCCTCGGGTAGCGTAATGGTTTGTAAGCTAGACTAGCAAACCAACACGGGTGAGTTCGAGTCTCATTGGGTGCCCTATCCATATGGCCTTGTGCCTCATCTAAGCCAAAAGCTTTGTAAATTAATACTTCTCAGCAGCTGAAAATTGCGGCTAAGTCTGTTTGGAGTGTAAAATATACCAACGGCATCTATGCAGTGAGGTAAGATTCCCTACCAAACGAGTGTCCAGAATAGGTTCAAATCTATAGGTCAAATAGAACTGTTTGATATTTCAACTGTGAACTTATGCCAAACTGAATTGCTTGAAATAGAAACGTTTTTACATTTAACTGTGTGTAAACAAAAATTATACTTATGCTAAAGTGAATTGTTCGAAATTAAGTTAAACTGTCTCCAGAAATGAGTTTAAAATATTTTTTACAATATGTGTTTAGAAATCATATTTAGAATATGTATCAAAGGATTTACCATTAAATAACCTACAATGGTTGATATGCCATAAAACCCAACCAAACCAAATTATATATATTTAATATATATGTATAAAGAGGATTTGGCATTAAATAACCTACAATGGTTGATATGCCATAAAATCCAACCAAACCAAATCATATATATTTAATATATATGTATAAAGAGGATTTGGTATTAAATAACCTACAATGGTTGATATGCCATAAAACCCAACCAAACCAAATCATATATATTTAATATATATGTATAAAGAGGATTTGGCATTAAATAACCTACAATGGTTGATATGCCATAAAACCCAACCAAATCAAATCATATATATTTAAGATATATGTATAAAAGTATTTGACATTAAATAACCCATGAAATTAAAATACTTGATTAGGAATTTAACTGGATAAAAAGATGTCTTAAAGAAGCAACGCAAACGTTAAAGAGACTAAGTATAGAGATAAATGGTAGTTGTTATGTTATATATTGACCCTCGACCGAGCCGTCAATCAAGAGATGCACCTGTGTAAATAAGCAGAAAAACAGCGGAAGCAGGTGGATGTTAAACAATAATATAACCAGGGCACCGACAGCTTGACTCAGTTTGGGAAAAAATGGAGGAGTGAGAGCCAGCGGCAGACAGAGGGCTTTGGCCCTTAGTGACCAACGGTTGAGCAACCCAGCCAAGATGAGGAAAAAGTACTTTTATGGTCAGAAAAACTTGGGGTCAGTATAGCAATCTGTCCCCGTCTCCAGCTCATCTCTCACACACAAACAAAATCGCCCTTTCAAGAATAAAATGTGAGAGATTATATTTTCATAAAAAAGTATGTTCGTTCGTTCATTGCAGTTCATCATTATTGTTGATTATGTTCCGCGAATATTTGTTTATGTATGTGGCTATACAACAGTTAGAATTTTATAACATATCAACCTTTTTAGGTCATTTAACGCAGAATCCATTTTTATGCAAATAGTCGTTTCTATTTAGCATGAGTTCACGGATTAATTGTTAAAAACATTTCTTTTTCAAGCTATTCAGTTTAATCAAAATTTTAATTCAAACAAATTCAGTTTAGCATTATCATGCAGTTAGTTCTATTTAACCCATAGATAGAACCCTATCAGACGCTGCGACTCCGGGTCTGAGAGGACCTGGAAGTGATGGCAATGAAGGGGTACTACACATTTCCCAAAACTTCAGCATCACTGGAGCCTCACCATCAGATTGTTTAGTGTCATATTCGGGAAACTCATTAGGAGGTCTTACCCATTTACATAGGCTCAGTCGGGGTATTCTACACCCCCAGATGACTGGGCAAGTATAGAGATGAATATGGTATTGGAACCGTTAAGCAAAAATCTCGATTAAAAATTACGACATGAACTTGGATAAAAAAAGACGATTATGACGGCAGGCAGATGCGTCTCATGGGTTGATAGTGACATTAGGTTTATAAGTCCGCAAAATATCGTCTGAATCGTCCTGCAAGGACACCAGATGCAGTAGATGAAGTGTTTGGTTGGAAAATGCTAAGTGAGATCATCTGGAGGCTGCAGGTTCAATCTCAGCAACAGGTAAGACTAACAAGAATTACTTACTAGAACTTAACACTTGTACCCGGTTATGGTTAACAGAATTGGAACAGTGCATACCCGTGTAGCCTCCCTAGTTCAATATGAAACACCCGAAGAAAGCCGAAGGATGAATCGGGTGAAACATTGTGAGTATAACAAAGAAAACGAGGTCAATAATCCGAATATTCTTAGTGATAAATATATATATAAAAGATGGGACAAAAGTATAAGAGAAATAAGGATACCCATACTCACCAACCCCATCCGCTAGGGTAGGATATGACACAGGGTCAATTTTTAAGCGAAGATTAACAGGTTTGAATTAAGAGTTTTCCTTCTCCTTGACTAGTTCCTACACCAAAGCTGAAGAAGCCAGTCTGCCCAACTATTTACACATAGCTGGAGGGAGAATAACTGGATTTATACCTTTCCCAAGGGTATAAGTGCTATGTGAAATGCAATCAGTCTCGTCAGGGATTTGAACTCGTGTCACTGTGTTCATTTCCTCTGACGATAACCATTACACCACAGGCACTTCCTAAATAGGTAATAGGAAAACCACGTTTTTGATGGCTCTAAACTAATTTTTACCTTAAAAGAGAAAAAACATTTTTGTGAAAAAAAGGAAGCTTTTTTGGTAAATTGATTTTTTTTAAAAAGAATTTTAGGAAAATGAAACCTTTAATGTAATTGATATTTTGTATATGTTCTCCATTAATCTTCATATATATATATATATATATATATATATGTGTGTGTGTGTGTGTATTATTTGGTCCAGTTAAACCGGAGTTGGGAGTATTTCCATCAGGACAAGAAAACCATTCAACAGTGAACATTTAAATTTTCCTGGTAAAGAGCTCAATGTAACTGACATTACAGAGCAATAATTTCTTTAAGAAAAAACAACAAACCAGTCACATTAGGATTATAAATTATAAATTATAAAAGGATGGAAATAAATTTATAATCCTAATGTGACCGGTTTGTTGTTTTTTTCTTATTGAAATATATATATATATATATATATATATATGTGTGTGTGTGTGTGTGTGTGTGTGTGTGTGTTCAAAGAAAGCTCAACGGATATAATACCATTATAATTTTATTTCGTCTAAACATAAATCAACCTGCCTTCAGATGACTTTGTAAAAATGCAACTCCACTTTATTCGTTGGGAAAAACTATTAAAAAAAAATAGATAAAATATTTCATGAATGTAATAAAAAAAACGAATGAAATAACACCAATAACACCGTTGATAACACCCGGTGAATTCTCAAAGTGAACCAAATAAAATTATAGTTTTCCTTCCTATTTACAAGATTTTAATTTCGGTGACATGTTTCAAATTATCCCTTATTTTAATATTTTCATTTTTCAGCTATTTTATTTTTCACATGTTTCTAATTGATCAGTTCAATTCTTTTTTTTTTTTTTTTCATTTATTTAGTTCCTTTAAAGATTCTATCTATCTTATTTTTTTTCCTTTCAATTGGGAATTTTTAATTACTATGTTTTAGATTTTAGATTATTCTCACTAAAGGCAAATTCATCTGGTGATATATCCCTTTATTTTCTTGTTATCTTTATTGTGTCTTTTAATTATTTTATCATCTTAATATATCAATAAATCGTTAATTATCTCCGACTGCTATTATATCATATTTAATCTGAAGAAATTACTTATTTAATGTTATATTTCATTCTAATAAAGAACGGATATAATTCATATCTAATTCGATTTATTTGTTGATTATTATAAATATGGAGTCATATTGATAAATTATTGTTTTAATTTTACTCGTTTAATACATTAAATAAACTGGGCCATTTGCCTATAGAGTTGAGATGAGTGTTCGCCAATGGTCCGGAAGACTGGGGTTCAGTCCCAAGTCAAGTCATAGCAAAGATTCAAAAAATGATACCGGTGTTATAGTTATTGGAAAGGGGGCCTTCGGGTCACCCTCAATAAGGTCGCTGACGTTACTTATTACATGTTTAATACATTAAATAACCCGCGCCATGGGTCTATTGAGTAGAGTATTCGCGAATGGTCCAGAAGATCGGGGTTCAATCCGATGTCGAGTCATACCAAAAGCTCAAAAATGATACGGCCTTGATTAAAACTCATCATTATAAGGTAAGGATCAAGAGTAAAACAGAGCAAATAAGGTAATGGAGTAGCGCCCTCCCCTACACTTCGGTGTGTTAACTACTGAAAAGAGGGCCTTTGGGTCACCCTTGACTAAGGTCGCTGACTTTACTTATTAGACGTTTAATACATTAAATGAACCGAACCATTGGCCTAATGAGTGGAGCATTCAGCAATACTTGGGAAGACCGGGTTTCAGTCCCAGGTTGAGTCATACCAAAGACTCGAAAATGGTACTTGATTCCACCTTGTTTAAAACTCAGCATTATAAGGTAAGGATCAAGGGTAAAGTATAACAATCCAGAGAATAGAGTAGCGTCCTACCCTACACCTCGGTGTGGTAATGAAGCTTTCGGGTCACCTTCGACTAAGGTCGGAGACTTTACTTACTATATATATATATATAGTTATCCACAGACAGATCTGTTTCGTTCTATCAGAACTGATCAGTGTGGCTAGACAGTATCTCCCCGTAGCTGGGATCGAAACCCGGTTGACTCAAACGCCAAGCCAAAGCTTCTAACCATTTAGCCACGAGGAGATATTAGCAACGAAGTACATTTTAAACGGTTATGAATCAGAATTATTATTGTTTACATACATCCGTTCAACAGCCGCCGATATATATATATATATATATATATATATATATATATAAGATATTCAAACCAGTAGATCCGGAGTGGGGAATAATTCCAATCAGGACCATTATATTAAATAATTGGTATTTCTAGCCATAATCATCCAACTTACAGTCATGGCCAACATATTCATATTAGACTTTTATCAATTCATAACCACTATCATATTAGATTAAACCTATTTTTGTGTCGAATTTTTAATAATAATCTAAAAATGTATAGAGGAACGGACATTGGCATAAAGGTTAGCGTGTTCGCCAATGACCTGGTAAACCTGGGTTGAATGCCAGGTCGAGTCATCCCAAAGAGGCACAAAATGGTACGTGTTAACACTCAGCATTATAAGGTAAGGGTCAATGGTAAAATGGAACAATCCAGGGAAAGGAGTATCACCCTCCCCTACAATTGGTGTAGTAGCTATCGAAAAAAGAGCCTTCAGGTAACCCTCGACTAAGGTCGCCAACTTTACTATATATATATATATATATACTCCCCTACCCCCGTAGGGTTGAGTTCTCTAGCGAGTGAAGTAATCGTGTTGCCATTAGCGTTTATTGCAAGTCTCTTCATATATGAATTGAGGTCTCGGTAGCCGTTAAACGGATGTATGTAAACACTAGTAATCGTGATTCATAACTGTTTAAAATGTACTTCGCTCCTACTGGTTCCTCGTGACTGAATGGTTAGAAGCTTCGATTGGCGTTTGAGTCAACCGGGTTTCTATTCCGGCCACGGGAAGCTAGTATGTCTGGCCACACTGATGAGTTCTGATAGAACGAAAAAGATCTGTCTGTGGATGACTATATATATATTTGAATGAGTAAGATATTAAATCCCGTAAATCCGGAAGAAGGAGTAATTCCTGTCAGGACAAATAAAACATTCAAAAGTAGAATGTTAAATTTAAATAAATCTGGTAAATAGCTCAAAGTAAATAAAATGCACAGGGCAAATAATTTTTTTCAAAAGAAAACAGCAATCGGTCACATTAGGATCATAATAAATTTATTTCCATCCTTTTAAAAGTATTAATATGAATCAATGTTCTAAAAAAATTAACGGGACTTCTATTGTATATTGACCTCCGACCCGGCCGGCTGTCAAAATAGGAAATGCACCAGTGTAAATAACAGGTGCATCCGGTCGAGGAATATCAGGATGTTATAATCTTGATCGTGGACAGGTTGAATAAGTGCGAAATTGTGACGCCCACAAGAAGAAGGTGGGCGATGAACTATTAGTAATTTACGAAGATCTTTACTTCGATTTAGCACAAGGCCAAATGAATGGGGCACCCAATGAGACTCGAACTCACTCGTGTAGGTTTGCTAGTCTAACTTGCTAACCATTACACCACCAGAGGTGCCCAGGGCGATGAACTATTATATAACTCAGTGCACAGGAAATGCAATCAGTTGGGGATCCGCCGAGTTGGAGATTAGATGCAGTAGAGAAAACCAACACTCAGAGAGGCTAGGCCCCCAGACCCCCGGTTGAGCAGCCCAGGAGAACGGCAAAGAAACGCGGTTATTGCCAATAGAGTGGGGGTCAATATGTTGCAGTTCTGTTCAGTGTCCAACTCCCTCTCACACACAACCCTTTCATATAAGGTGAGAGGTATATTTTTCTAAGAACTGTGTCACTCGTCTTTATTGTGTCGTCGTTATGATTCTGCATGCATCTGCATATGAGTATACAACAAATCTTTAAATCCAACAATAAAATAAAATAAAATTATAATCAGATGCATAGAAAAAAATATGACCGATTGTTGTTTCTTTTAAAATATTTATATATATATATATACATCAGTGGCGACTCTAGCCTATTTTTGCTACTCGTACACCCCCACCCTCTGTCAACTTCAGTTCCCAACCCGTGGTCCGTGGACCCGAAGTCATCATAGTTGCTATTGCGTGATTCTCCATTGTATAGCACAGATTGTCAAACGTACCTTGCATGGTGCTTTTTCGGAAACAATCAAGATACTATATAATTTGTAGTCTTGTTAATACAGTAGATAAGATAATTTTTTTCCTTTCAAAAGTATAGAAGAAAAGAGAAGATGTTCATTACTATGACGAGAAAAATATGTTTATTAGAATAAAGAAATTGATGACAATATACACAGTAGTAGTTTCAGTTTCGCTTAATATAAAGATTTTTTGTTGAAAATGTATTCAAATAAACACATTTTAGTTAGAGAATGTAATATATGCAACATTCATTAAAGAAATAGACATCTGTTAGTGAAAAAACGAATTAAAACACGCCGTTTAACCAACATTTACCATAGCGATGAGGATGACGTTTCCCAAGACAGTTGTCAGCAGTCACATTGTGTTAATTTTTTTGAGCACGGTATTCTGGCTTGCTTTTTCTATTGGCTACAGCCAAAAGCGAGATTTCGCTAACATTACTGTTATTATAAGGGTCTAGTGCCTGACACGGATTACGTGTGTTCAACATTATAGCCGATTTTATGGGATTTTCAATGGATCTGACGGTGGCCGGACAAAGACCATCCGTTCAAAACAGCATCGTTGTATTATTCCCAGATATATTTATGAACTTTTGGCTACTTAGTTATCGAAACTTGAATAGATACGTAATTTAATTGAGATCAGACTAAGTATGTTTGCTTGAAATTAATGGATGATTTTTAATCCATTTTGAATAACATTGACCGAGTTATTGGTCGTGCCGGGCACGAGTAGCACTAGTCCCATCTTCGCCCCTGATATATATATATATTTCAAATGTAACTAAGAATCAAAGAGTTTTTGGTAACTTTACTTTTATATGAGTAGTTATATCACATTAATTTGTTTCAAGTATTCTTCTCTAACAAGAAAAGTTCTCTGTGATATTTATAATTTGTTTCAACTCGCTCAAATGGATTGCTATTTAATACAAATAACTCTATACATTAAAGAAATTCAAGTACGTCGAGCCTTTAATAAGTTTCCAGACTTTTTTGTACAAGCATTTAGAATTGTTGTACACTCCTGAAAATTTAGTATGTTATTGCTATACGTCGTATGAGATGACTAACCAATGTTTATGATTTCAGCTTCAAATGAACACCTCAAGCAGGAATTGGAATACACCCGACTAAAACCGGATTATCACAGCTGGTGATTTTCAAAAATGCAATCTGGACGTGAGGAAGAACGATATGCAATAAAATTCTGTTTTAAACTTGGAAAAATGCCACAGAAATGTCTGGAATGCTTCAGACTGCTTTTGGAGCATCTTGCATGAATCAAGCATCAGTTTTTAAGTGGCATAAGAGATTCAAGGAAGGAAGGGAGTCTGTGAGGGATGATGAGAGGTGTGGGAGGAGTAAGGAAGTCAGAACACCTGAGTTGATATGCTAAATAAAGGATTTCATGAATAAGGACCGTCTTGTGTCTATAGAGACAATAAGTGCACAGTTTGATGTCAGTGTAGGAACTGTACACACAATTATTTGCGAGGAACTGAAGATGCTGAAGATTTGCGCGAAGTTTATCCCAAGGGTGCTCATCCTTGTCACAGATTATTTGACCAAGATGGGCATCAAGACAGTTCCTCAGTCTCCCTATAGTCCAGACCTTGCTCCCTGTGACTTTTGGTTATCCCTTAATCTCAAGGAAAAACTGTCGTTATGAGAGAATAGAGGAGATGAAAGAAGCTGTGATGAAGGTCATTGACATGCTCACACAAGAGGACTTCGATGGGGGCCTTCCAGAAGTTGTTGGAATGGTAGAACAAGTGCATTGCAGCCGGAGGAGATTACTTCGAAGGGGACTAGAGTTTCATGTGTGTACTATCAATAAAAGTGTCCACACGTAAAAAGTCTGGAAAGTTATCGTATGCACCTCGTAGGTATATTCCTGTGCACGGTTAAGGAAAACTTACTATATTCTACTAATGGTACAGGTCAAGAACTCATTTACTCTTAAGAAAATCATTTGCTTTATTACTTTTTTTTTTTTTTTTGTTAAAGATACGATTGTTTTTCAAGATAGGGTTTCCCCACAATGCATCGTCTCAGTTACTTCCTCAAACTTTAATAGCATCGTGGTGTTCAAAACCGTTCCTTCAGTTTCCCGTATCAACAGCTACAGCGCATGCCCAACAGGATATCAAATTAATTATAAATTTCCGCTCCTAAAGAATCGTTTTTCTTTTATATTTTTTTTTCCTCAGCTTTCTTTATTTATTTATTCAGAAAAGCGCAGTCGAGAAAAAGATTCGATAATGGCAAAATAATTATAATAATAATTGAATTTATAAATATATTGATAAATGTACCTCTTATATTTACAATCCAGAAAACTGATTCAGACATTTTTTTAAACTTTTAAGCAGAGTATAAACAACGTCCAATCCTAAAAGGTGGCCATGTTGTTTTCCTCAAACATTTCCCCCAAACTAACCATCATAAAATCTCAGCAGGAATTTGATGTTTTTAAGACATACATTTAGTAATTAACTCTAACACCAACCCTAACTCTAGCCCTAATTAATTTACCAATCAAACATGTTTTGAAATGACCAATATCCCACTGATGTATAGGGGATTGTCTTCTCTAATGAAAAATCAATATGGCCGTATTTTAAGACTAGACGGTTTTCGGATCAATTTTTGAGTGCGTAGAATAAAAAGAAAAAAAATGACTGAAACTTATTCTTATCATATCCATGTCGAGTAAAGATGAGGAATACACCAAGTTTGTCCGTGCAGAGCGGTAAAATCCCACCCCATAGAGTGCTCATCGACCTGCTATGATGCTGACGCTCCAGAAATGCTGCTTTAGGGGAAAGTGGCGTACTCCTTGTGACGTACTCCTTTCTTTCCATTACTCCATTGACTTTTAAGGGTCCTTTCTATGGATCAGATAGACAATCATTTTCTTAAAATCATTATTTTGATTATATGGAACCATACAACTTGTTAACCATTTATATCAGATAAGAATATTTGATCTATTGGTTTGGTTGGTTGGTTGAGTTTTATGGCATATCAACCTTTGTAAATCATTTAATGCCAAATCCATTTTTATACAAATAATCAGTTCTATTTCAAGCGATTAATTAGTACACAGTATTATTGTCTATACCGGACATTGGCCTAGGGGTTAGAATGTTTGCCATTGGCCCGGGAGACGTCGGTTCAATCCCAGGTGGAGTCATACCAAAGACTCAAAAAATGGTACTTGATGCCTCCTTGCTTAACACTCAGCATTATAAGGTACGGATCAAGGGTAAAGTAGAGCAATCCAGGGAAGAAGTAGTGCCCTCCCCTACACATTGGTGTAGTAGCTATCGAAAAGGGGCCTTCGGGTTACCCTCGACTATGGTCGCCAACTTTACTTTTATTATTGTCAAAAAAATTCCTATTTCTAGCTATCTAATCCATTCAAACAGTTCTAATTCAAACGATTCACTTTAACGTAAGAATATTTTCAATGTCGAAAACATTCCTATTTCAAGCAATTAAGTTTAGCATAAGTATGCAGTTAAACTATCAAGAAAGTTCTATTCAAACATATCTTTTAAAAAATATCTGCTTTTAAAATACGAACAAGTAGTAAATGAAAGGGTTACAAAATCATTTACAAAAAAAAACAGAAATAAAAAAAAAAAAAAACAAAAAAAAACACAGATCTCAGAAAACCTTTGTATTCCTTAAAGAAAAATTTAAAATATATACGCATAAAATATTGTACACAATATTTATAGTACCCAATAGAATAAACATAATATATCAATGTCATAAAAGTAGTTCCTGAAATGTCTTTAAGAAATGATAACGTTTTCTGAGATATGCGTGCTTTTTTTTAATCCATCACAAACTGTTTTTTTTTCAATATGAGTTCACACGGATCTAAATTTAATATTTATGAAAGCAAAGATTTTCAAGATTTTACAAATGCCAACATACGTGGCACATTCAATAAGTTTTCAGACTTTTTTGTACAGACATTTAAAATTTCCGTGGACTCTTGAAAATTCAGTATGTTATTGTTGTACATATTATGAGATGACAGACCAATTTTTATGATTTCAACTTCAAATCAACAGCTACAGCAGCAATTGGAACACACCCTACTAGAGCCTGATTGTCACAGCTGGTGAATTTCAAAAATGCAATCTGGACGTGAGAACACTTTAGAAGAACGATATGCAATAAAAATTTATTTTAAACTTGGAAAAAATTCCACAGAAACGTATTGAATGCTTCAGACTGATTTTCAACAATCTTGCATGAATCAAGCATCAGTTTCTGAGTGGCATAAGAGATTCAAGGAAGGCAGGGAGTCTGTGAGGGATGCTGATAGGTGTTGGAGGAGTAAGGATGTCAATACACCAGAGTTGATTGGCTAAAGGGTTAGGGTTAGGGTTACTATGTTGAGGTTTTCAGGGAGTTCAGAAAGAGATTCCTTGGGAAGAGGCCAGCACTCTTCAAATCTGGTCAGTGACATTTCTACCAGGACAATGCACCAGTTCATAACTCCATCCTTGTCACAGACTATTTGACCAAGATGGGCATCAAGACAGTTCTTCGCCCTCCCTATAGTCCAGACCTTTCTCCCTGTGACATTTGCTTATTCCCTAAGCTCAGAGGCTGTCGTTATGAGACACTTGAGGAGATGAAAGAAGCTGTGACGAGGGTCATTGACACGCTCACGCAAGAGGACTTCGATGGGGCCTTGCAGAAGTTGTTGGACTGGGAGAACAAGTGCATTCCAGCCGGAGGAGATTACTTCGATGGCGACTTGGATTTCACGTGTGTACTCTCATTAAAAGTGCCATACGAAATGTATTTAATAATCTTCGTATATCTGCGTTGATATATCGATAAATTAAACCCAGTTTTTTTTTTCCCAAACAGCGGTCGATTCTGCTATATGGATGCACCACATGGACGTATGGAGAAAAAGATTGCTGCGAGCTGTTTTGAACAAGCCCTGAAGGAACACCCTACAAAACAGCAGCTATACAGCCACCTACCACCCATCACGAAAATTATCCAAGTTAGACTAACCAGACAGGCGGGATGCTGCTGAAGAAGTAGGGACAAACTCATAAGCGATGTACTTCTGTGGACCCCAGTTAGAACCTATCTATAACAGCTCTGTGCCGATATCTGATATAGCCTGTACCCCCCCACCTGGGAGCGATGGACGATAGAGACGAGTGGCGAGAGAGGGTTAGGTGGATCATTTTCTATTTTAAGCTATTCAGTTCAGTCCGACTGTTCTAATTCAAACAATTCATTTTAGCATAAGCCTGCAGTTTAGTTATATTTAACCCAGAGATAGGACCCTATAAGGTGCTACCGTTCCGGGCTAGAGAGGACCTGGGAGCAATGAAGGGGTTCTCCGCAATCCCCTCTGCAGAGAAGCAGTCGGTGTATTCTACAGCCTTAGCCGACTGGGCAATTATCTCTCTCTCTCTCTCTCTCTCTCTGCTATACGCCCACACACAGAGGCTTATTTCGTTATATATATATATATATATATATATATTAAGTTAGAAATTACCATGACAAGAATATCCGGCACACACCTACACACGACATACGGAGCACTGAACAACTGTTCCGACCTTATTAGGTCTCATTAGCAGTGCACACCATGATCTTCATCACTGATGATCGAACCAACCACCAGAAGCCGAAACTCTAGCATTGGGCCACTGGTTCATGCCACATATAAGCGATACCGATTTAACAAGTCATCGTAAATTGCCCGACCACTTGACCTATTGAGTCTTTATTTATAGGTACGTATTCCCTATGTCTTACCCCTCTGCAGAGAAGCAGTCAGTGTATTCTACAGCCCCGGCAGACAGGGCAATTCTCTCTCTCTCTCTCTCTCTCTCTCTCTCTCTCTCTCTCTCTCTCTCTCTACATACGACCACACACGGGCTTGTTTCGATTACCTCCGGAATTTAGGTAATCAATTATCGCTCGCTCGATTTTTTGGTGCTAGGGAAAATATGTAATCGCGTTCTTCAATCACCAACATTCACTATTAGTATTAGCATATGGAGGTGCTCGTGGTGTAGTGGTTATTGTCGCTGGATATGGACACGGCGACACGAGTTCAAATCCTGGACCAGACTGATTGCATTTCACATAACACTAATATCCTTGGTAAAGGTATGAATCCAATTATTCTCCCTCCAGCTATGGGTAAATAGTAGGGCAGACTAGGTTCTTCAGCCTTGGTGAGACAACTAGTCTAGGAGAAGGAAAACTCTGAATTCAAACCTGTTATACTCCGCTTAAAACTTGACCTCGTGTCATATCCTGCCCGAGCGGAGGGGTTGGGTAAATAAGATTAGTATTAGCATATACAATGATATAGAAACACTGAAGAGAAAGAAAGAAAGAAAGAAAGAAAGAGAGAAAGAAAGAAAGAAAGAAAGAAAGAAAAGATAATCCCATTGACACAAAAGAATATTTAATACATAAATAATATGCAAAGAGGAAATCGACGAATTGTGGTGGTTAACCGGGCTGCTCTAAAACCTCATGGAAAGCAAGTTCAAGCCCCAGTTGAGCTATTATATTCCATTTCGGATTCATGCTGTTGAGAAATGTATGAACCCCTAATCCTTCCAATCGATAAATTATTCCGACATTGTTAAATTAATAAATAGTATATAAAACACTGTTAAAAGTCATACCTGAAGATGGCTGTCACATACTTTAGGTCATGTTAGTTTAAGATTTCAATGACGAAGCCTGTGACAATGTTCATCACTGGGTGGTGATACCAAATCTCTATGATTCGATGAACAGTAAAAAAACAAATGTCTTAATTTGTCACAGAATCGAACCAAAAAGAGACTGAGATGGTTTATAAGAATAACAGGTGACTGTCAACGGATATGGAAATTTACTAAGCTTTTTGCTTAGATGTAGCACAAGGCCATATGAAAGGGGAACCCAATGAGACTCGAACTCACTCGTGTAGGTTTGCTAGTCGAGCTTGCTAAACATTACACCACCAGAGGCGCCTCACTGTCAACGGATATGCCCTTAAAACAAAGGAGACATATATTTATTGTCTTTCTAAACAGGAAACCGACTAACTCTGCCTTTGCAAAACTCTGCAAACCTCGTGACTGACTGCTTCTCGTACAGCATGAGTACACATAGTTAACGAGGAGATTTGCTAGAGATGGAAGGTTGGTTGGTTGGATGGTTGGTTGGTTGGCTTTAATGACATATCAACCCCTTTTGGTAATTTAATATCAAATACTTTTTGTATATGCATATATAGTAAATATATATGATTTGTAATGAAATAGTTGCTTGGTCATACTTTAAACAACCAAGACGACATTAGTTTGCACACAGTTTAAAGGTCACACACACATACATAGATAATAATAATAATAATAATAATAATAATAATAATAATAATAATAATAAATAAATAAATATATATATATATATAATCCATGGAAAATAATCTGCAACCTAGGTTTCATGAAGTTTTTTCCAAACCAACAAAAACTGCAAAAACTACACGTAGTATATATATATATATATGTGTGTGTGTGTGTGTGTGTGTGTGTGTGCGTGTGTGCGTGTAGTTAGGCAGCAGTCGTTTATTTAAGCATGTTTCATTAAATAATAAAGACAAATTTTGTCTGTATAATTCATTTAGGATACTTTCAAGTTTTCTGATAAGGGTCTTACTTTCAAGTTGGAATTGATAGATGAATTTCCCAAAGTTGTCTCGAGCGCTTTCAGACTCATCTTACACAAGCAAGCAAACCCTGATGATGGCCTACGAAAGGTCCGAAAGCACTCGGGACAATTTTGGGAAATTCATCTACCAACTCTCACTGAAACTAAGACACTTATTTGAAAACTTAAAAGGATCTTAACTAAATTATACAGACAAAATTTGTCTTATATATATATATATATATATATATATATATATATATTATGAGAGTGTTGGTCGTCAGTAAATCACTATGTGGTTATGTACCGAACTACGTGCAATATAATATGGAGAGTGCTGAATATCTATGATAGAACTATTATAATAATTATGATAATAAATAAATGTATATTGTGTATATATTTAATCCATGGAAAAGATTGTTCTGCAACCTAAGGTTTCTTAAAATTTATAGCAACATTCGTCAGGCAGTTATGAAGATGGAATGAAATTGAAAATTGAAAATGGGACAAAATACAGACAAAAAGCCGTTAAGATTTCGTTTATGAGTGGTTGTAAGTATGTGTGTGTATATGGGTATGGGTGTATGTGTGAGCGTGTGGATGCGTGTTTTTAAGTTAAGTCAGACCAGGAACTTAAAGCGTTAAAGGTTATCGTCGCTGGATATGGACACGGCGACACGAGTTCAAATCCTGGACGAGACTGATTGCATTTCACATAGCACTAATACCCTTGGGAAAGGTATGAATCCAATTATTCTCCCTCCAGCTATGGGTAAATAGTAGGGCAGACTAGGTTCTTCAGCCTTGGTGAGACAACTAGTCTAGGAGAAGGAAAACTCTGAATTCAAACCTGTTATACTCCGCTTAAAAATTGACCTCGTGTCATATCCTGCCCGAGCGGAGGGGTTGGGTAAATAAGATTAGTATTAGCATATACAATGATATACAAACACTGAAGAGAAAGAAAGAAAGAAAGAAAGAAAGAAAAGATAATCCCATTTACACATAAGAATATTTAATACATAAATAATATGCAAAGAGGAAATCGACGAATTGTGGTGGTTAACGGGCTGCTTTAAAACCTCATGGAAAGCAAGTTCAAGCCCCAGTTGAGCTATTATATTCCATTTCGGATTCATGCTGTTGAGAAATGTATGAACCCCTAATCCTTCCAATCGATCAATTATTCCGACATTGTTAAATTAATAAATAGTATATAAAACAGACTGTTAAAAGTCATACCTGAAGATGGCTGTCACATACTTTAGGTCATGTTAGTTTTAGATTTCAATGACGAAGCGGTAATGGGTAACGAATGTGTATACATTTGTTGCAATATATTCATTCGTTGACAGTAGATGTGGGACAAATTATCATCGGCGCAAGTTGGGGGGAATGAGTGTGAATCTGATTTCAGAAGGTGTATGGTGAGCAAGAGTTACAATGGGTGTAAGTATGGTTATATTGTGTTGTAAATATGTTGGTGAAATATATACAAATATAATATATCTATTTAGGCAGCAAATCGATATCCTATATTAGCCCAAGTAAATGGTCAAAACGGTCGAAAGCGTTTAGACTAATATAGCGTTCTTTCTTTACCAATTTGACCCAGAAGTATGAAAACTAGGAAGAGGACTTGAACGTCTTCACTTGATGATTTAAAAAAAGAAACAATCTGTAGTATTCAACCTAACCTGTTTATATATATATATATATATATATATCATCATCTCACGTTATCAGCAGGCTATCCCTGACTCTCTATCTCTCACCACTCCTCCCAATCATCCATCGCTTCCAGCAGGTCCTCCGGGCTACATCCCGTATCTACACAGAGCTGCCGTATGTAGGTTCGAGCTGGTCGCCCTGCCTTTGCTCGGCTATGTGAAGAGGTCCGAAAAAGTTCATCAATTATGGCTTTGTTTCTTCTTCTCCAGCAGTTTCCTGCATGTCTGGTTTGTATAATTTTGATAGTTTTCGTGATGGGTGGAAGGTGGCCGTACAGCTGCTGCTTTGTGGGATGTTGCCTTCAGGACTAGTTCAATATTGCTCGCAGCATTCCTCCGTGAAGCTTTTTCTTCATCCATTTCGTTAGCGTCCATGTAGTGCATCCATATAGCAGTATCGACACAACCACTGCTTGAAAGAAACTGCGTTTCATTTTATAGGTCAGGTCTGTCTTCCATATGACTAATATATATATATATATATATATATATATATATATATATATAAATGTATATTTAGGCAGCATTTCTTCGTTAATGCAAATTTCATTAAACATAATAGATATTTTATGCCTACATATTTTCTTCTGGATCCGTTCGAATTCCCGTATTACTTTTATCGTATTCGGGGGGAATTGATTTAGGTATTGCCCATAGTTGTATGTATCCCTAGTACTTTCTGCCCGACTTTGGGACATCATCAGGGGAGAATCTATTACAAAAGTGATGTAACTTTTGTTTTAGCAAATTACAACTGTGTAAGGACGTCTTTGCTGTTGGAGATTATGGCGTTTGCTTTTAAATGTAATTCTGCAAATAGTGCCAGTAAGTAATATATATATATATATATATATATACATGTGTGTGTGTGTGTGTGTGTGTGTGTGTGCGTGTGTGTGTGAGAGATCACCCGATTTAGAGTAAATTGATACGTCGACACGAGTTCAAGTCCTATTCGTATTTAACATAGTGTCAATAACTGAATAATTTCAAATTTTCCGCTATGGGTAAATATTCGTGCAAACTAGCAGTTTAATGGTATGGTCACAAATATTAAACAAGGACAACCCTGAATTAAAATCTGTTAAACTCCTCGTGTCACATATTGTTCTAACGGAGGTTTCGATAGATATTTGAATCAACAGATAAACAATTAAAAGACTGATATATATATATATATATATATATATATATATATATATATATATATATAAGAGAGAGAAGCAGAGAAAAATAGATCGATGGACCCTTGTTGGAACATCCAGATATATCAGGGACTATATCTCAACAAAAAGTAAATTATTTAGAAAAGTGAAAATACATATGTAAGAAACTGAAATAGAACACACACACACACACACACACACACACACACACACACACACACACACACACTGTTTCTTAAAATTTGTTTTTTCAATCGAAAATTCTTTTTTTATTTAATATCCCTAAAGTGAGAATTGAACACACACACACACACACACATATATATATATATATATATATAAGTCAAGAAATATAATGAAAGGTCAGAAAAAAGTAAAGAAATAACCCTAAAACATGGAGACATATAAGTGCAAATAAGAATTAAAAAAACAAAAAACAAACAACATTTTTAAAAAACCAAAAAAATAAATAAGCCAAAGGTGAGCAGAAAAAGGCTTCAAAATTGGATAGAAATGGAACGTTGGAGACGAAGCGAAAATGCTAAAATGCCGAGGTAAATTTTTTTTGAAGGGGCATAGACGCATGCGCACTGATGCTGCAATCATACCATACGCGGGAAAAACGGTCTATCAGGTCACGTAAAATCACGTTTCATCACGTTCTGGCACGCCAGTGCGCATGTGTTTCCTATTCCTGTGAATAGAAAGTTAATTTCAGTTGAAGTTTTAGAGCACAAAATAATTTTGCTTTCTTTCGAACAGTTTCAATTAATTATGAATACAGAATACCTAAGGTCTTATATATATATATATATATATATATATATATATAGTGTCTACAAAATGCCAAGATTAGGTTGTACCTGTTGTAGTCTGTCATAAAATACACGACTTGAACTTAAATTTAATCGGAAAACAGATCCTATAATAATTATTACATAGAATATTCAGACTATTGACTGCATCTTTATTACTATAATCACAACGTTTCTGCCGGTATGTCTTTCGGCCTTCTTCAGCTATTTTGTGTTGAACTAGGAAGTCGACACAGAATCTCGAACTGAAACCGCATGTAAAAATGTTACATGCAAATAGCAATACTTAAAAATGTTGCTCTCGCCTTCACAGCTTCGCGTCTGGTGTGAAACCCCTTTTTGAAACTCACCTCGAATTGGGGGCCGCAACTTTCGGCTTTCTTCACATTGCCGTGTCTGATCTTCAACTGCTGTCTTTATGTCGTCGTGTCCGGCCGCCAATTATCTCTCTTCCTGTTTTGTATCCTGTACCCACTACCTTGTGGTGCTTTCCTTTGAGTTCCCTTCGGCCAATCGGAATACGTTGTCTATTTGCTGCTGATACGCGTATCTATTTTAAACTCAGTCGTCCCTAATTATTTTATTATATTCCTTTCTGATTTAATATCAGTTTTTTGTTTGCATAGAGTTAAAGGATTTCGACAATATTAAAAGATTAAATTATTCTATTGATTGATAGATGGCGCCTTAGGACCAGGGAGTAATGGTAATGACAGTGTCCCCTACTTTTCCCAACCAACTGTCTCTAAAGAAAAGAAAAAATTTAAACGAAAATGTTTGTGTTTAATGCATTAAAACGTACATCTGTTGAATAATAAGCAATAGTTAATTTGACACAATCTTTGTAAATTAACACATTGTTGTTAAAAGATTAATCATCATTTTTCATCATCCTTTTGTGCCATCTGCACGGAAATCCGTGACCGTTTCTCGCCACCTCTGCCTACCGTTCATTGCTTCCAGCAGGACCTCAGGACTACACCCCGTATCCTCACAGAGCTGCTGTATGTAAGTTAGAGCTGGTAGCCCTGCTTTTGCTCGGCCATGGAAACTAATACCAACGGTCTTTATATTTTGGTTCTATTAGTGTTTTTTTTTCTTTAATTTTTCTTTTGCGGGTGCTTCGATTAATGTAATGGTTAGTGAGCTTAACCTCCAAGGGTGAGTTCGAGTCTCATTGGGTGACGCATTTATTCGGCCTTGTGCCACATCTACTGCTTAGTAAATTACTATTTCTTTCTTTCACAGAGATAAATCTAATTCAATTTTACAAAAAAACAAAACAAAATACGGTTTTCATCACTTATCAAAATGTTGTGAGTTAAAGTTTTTCCATATATATATCATTCTTCTTGATTCATACTCTTCTGAAAATCTGGAAAACCTCTCCTCACAGTAATTAGTGAAAAAGTACTACAACTGTTTTTTAACGTCGTGCCGCTTGCACGGATAAACCTGACCTTCTCTCGCCACTTCTCCCTATCGTACATCGCCTCTGGCAGGTCTTCAGGGCTACATCCCGTATCCTCACATGGCTGATGTATGTAGGTTCGAGCATGTCCCGCATTTGCCCGGCCATAAGTGGGGGTCCATAGGAGTACATCACTTATGGGCTCGTCCCTGCTTCTCCAGCAGTGTCCTGCACGTCTGGTTCGTCTAACTTGGATAGTTTTCGTGATTGGAGGCAAGGGGCCGTATAGTTGGTGCCTTGTTGGGTGTTGCCGCCAGGACTTGTTCAATATTGCTCTCAGCGTTCTTGTGTAATTGCCGTTTAGCTTCTTTTCCAGCCGTTTAAACATAGAAACTAAACCAATACTACAAGTTAAACTTTTAGTTTCGTTTGGTTTCATTTTAGGGTATATCAAATAAAAGTTGGCGACTGTAGTCGAGGATGACCAGACGGCTCCCTTTTCAATAGCTACTACACCAAGGTGTAGGGGAGGGCGCTACTTCTTCCCTGGATTTCTCCACTTTACCCTTGATACGTACCTTATATTGCTGAGTGTTAAGCAAAGAGGTATCGAATACCATTTTTTGAGTCTTTGGTATGACACGATCTGGGATTTAACACAGGTCTCCCCGACCATTGGCGAACACTATACACACTAGGCCAATGAGCCGGTTACATATCAAATATTGTAGGTTATTTAATGCCAAATCTATTTTTATACATAGAAACAGTTTTATTTCAAGCAATTCAGTTTAACGTAAGTACGCGGTTAAAAAGTCAAAACAGTTCAATTCCAAACAATTCAGTTAAACATAAGTTTAAATATCAAAAACAGATCTAATTTAAACGATTTTGTTTAGTATAAGTACACCGCTCAGTTTTATTTGACCATATCAGGTGCAACCACTTCGGGCCATAGTGGACCCGAAAGCAATGCCCAAGAAGGGGTCTTCAGCATTCCCTTAAAGCTTCAGCATTACCGAAGCCTTACTATCAGATTCTTTAGTGTCACATCAAGGACATTCGTTGAGCCAGTCTTACCCCTCTGCAAAGATGCCGTCAGTGTATTCTGTAGCAGCTGCCGACTAAGCTCTTTAGCTTTTATTGTCATCTCTCTTTTTAGCGAGTTGATTTCTTTGTTTAATGGCATATCAATCTTTGTAGGTTATTTAATGCCAAAGAACAGTAGTGGTAATATTTAACCAGGGGGTTTCATACCTTTCCCAAGGGTATTTGTCCGAAAGTGAACGTAATAGCGCGACTGGAGCATGAACTCACTTACTACGATTTTGCAGTCCATCGCTTTAACCATTACACCACGAGAACACCCCCTAGCGAGTTGGGTTAGCAGATCATTTTAATGAGTTCTAGCCTCATTGCGTGTCTTATACCACTGGATGTATGGCAAATTAAGCTTACGTGCATATCGATAATGTTATAGTTGCTTTCCTAAAATTGTGTTATGCTTGACTAGATTTGATTTCCTTAGTCCATGCGATTCACAGTGAGAAGAGACTTTGTAGCTCCATGCTGTATACAGATATTATCAAGGTTTGGTTTTTTCATTCCTTTTGTTTAATGGCATATCAACCTTTGTCAGTTATTTAATGCCAAAGTCACCCATCTATAAGAACAGTAAGTTGGCGACCATAGTCGAGGGTAACCCGAAGGCTCCCTTTTCGATAGCTACTACACCAAGGTGTAGGGGAGGGCGCTACTCCTTTCCCTGGATTGCTCAACTTTACCCTTGATCCGTACCTTATAATGCTGAGTGTTAAGCAAGGAGGCATCAAGTACCATTTTTTGAGTCTTTGGCATGACGCGACCTGGGATTGAACCCAGGTCTCCCGGGCCATTGGCGAACACTCTAACCCCTAGGCCAATGACCGGTATATAAGAACAGTAGTTGTACTATTTAACCCACAGCTGGTACGATTAGGGAGTTCCATGCCTTTCTCAACGGTACTTGTCCGAAAGTGAAGGTAATAGCGCGACTGGAGTTCGAACTCACTTAGAACGATTTCTCTGGCCAACCCCTTATACATTACACTACGAAAACACCCTCCCTAATATTATGAAGTGATGAAGTACGCTCTTAACGCGCGGTGGAGTTTTTTTCAGAAGAGTTTCTCATTGAGTTTGTTTATATACTAAGGTGGTCATATGATAAAGTCATTAAGACGTTTCCAGACTTTTTTTCGTATGGGCACTTTTATTGATAGTACACCCATGAAACTCTAGTCCCCTTCGAAGTAATCTCCTCCGGCTGTAATGCACTTGTTGTACTGTTCCAACAACTTCTGCCAGGCCCCATGGAAGTCCTCTTGTGTGAGCGTGTCAATCACCTTTGTCACAGCCTCTCTCATTTCCTCAATTGTCTCATAACAACAGACACTGATCTTAGGGAATAACCAAAAGTCGCAGGGAGCAAGGTCTCGACTAAAGGTGAGGAATTGTCTTGATGCCTATCTTGGTCAAATAGTCTGTGACAAGGATTGAGTTGTGGACTGGTGCATTGTTCTTGTGGAAATGCCACTGACCCGATTTGAAGAGTGCTGGGCTCTTCCGACGGAATCACTTCCTGAACTCCCTTAAAACCTCAACATAGTAACTTTAACCCTAACCCTTTGACCAATCAACTCAGATGTATTGACTTCCTTACTCCTCCCACGCCTCTCATCATCCCTCACAGACTCCTTGCCTTCCTTGAATCTCTTATGCCACTCAAAAACTGATGCTCGCTTCTAATCAATCTGATAGTGAGGTTCCAGTTCTGGAGCTTTGGGAAATGTAGTTAACCCCTTCATTGTCATTGTTCCCAGGTCCACTATGGCTAGGAGTGGTAGCACGTAATAGGGCTCTATTTATGGGTTAAATAGAACAGAACTGCGTACTTATGCTAATCTGAAATAGCTGAAATAGAATTGCTTTGATATTTAAACTGCGTACTTATGCTAAAATGAATTGTTTAAGATTAAACTGTTTTATCATTTTTGTGTGTTCAAAAACTATACTTATACTAAACTGAATTAGAATTGTTTGAATAAACTGAATAGCTTGAAAAGGAAATGTTTTTGACAATTAAAGTGTTTACTCACGCTAAACTGAATTGTTTGAAATAGAACTGATTATTTGTATAAAAATGGATTTGGTATTAAATAACCAACAAAGGCTGATATGCTATAAACCCCAAACAAACAACCAAACAACCTTTCATAAAGGAATTTGAGCAAAAATGAAACATTATAGGGGTTAAAAAATATTCTTTTTAAAAATGCAAAAAAATAACGGTTTCCTGGGAGGACTCTGGCAGGAAGTTAAATCGGTGCATGCCTAAAAAGAGTGGCTTCTTGGCGCTGAAGAATAATACTTTCTTTAAGCTGTGACTTCCTCAACCAGGAAAATTTTTTTCTCATGGCGGCTTGATGTGAAGAGGGTACGTGCTGATTGGGATCGGGGGTCTAGTAGCCAGCTCTGTTTTTACTAGTAACCACTTTTGCTAAAAACACCTATCTGAACACCTGGCGAATTTCAAAATTATAATTCATAAAAAATAACGTGACTATTTCGTCTTGTTACGGAAGACGTTTCTAACCACAGAATAGTCGCTAAACACTTAAATAAAATTTGAATTTAAAAGTATCTTTGTATATCTACTTCCTTACTCAATTTTTTTACAGACAAAAGAAAAAAAAAACTTGTGTATGGGTTCAAAACTCAGAATCCCCCCATTAGCAACTAACTATACACTGTCAACTACAACGACGAAAATAACAAGCCCATAACCCATAAACCCCATAAACTACCACATGAAGAATTTGAAACCGGATTGCTGTGACTTTGTTCTAAGATAATAAACGTTGGTCTACATGTCTCCCTAAAAATAGGCCTCTGGCTGCCATTAATTTTCCACTGTTGTGTGCAATTAGAATCGCGTTTCTAAAACCGTACCATGCCTGACTAAATTTGAAATCCCAAGTCTGAACCGTGTACAGCTACAGGCGAATTACAAGCTCCATGCCGAGTGCGAACAAAATCAACTGCTGACCCATACTTTTCACATACGGAGGAATTTTTCAGAGAAGTTTTTCGTTTTCTTCACACTAAATTTGTGGTCAAAAACGTTGTTACTTTTCCAGTTTTCCTCAAATGAACGATAGAAATTAGATCTAGATAGAACCTTGAGGATATTGAATATCGCTCGAAAGAATATGACTTTCCGAACATGCTTCCTGAAAAGAAATACAAAGCGGGCTTTATTTGGTAGAGTATTAGACTATTACAGTAAATAAATTCTGATTATTGAACTCACAAGAAAAGATTTTAGAAGCACAGAAGTAGTCCTATTTAACGTATAGCAGGTGTTCGTTTCTTCTCCAATGGTATTAGACCGAAAGTGAATTTAATGCCACATCTGAAATTCGAACCTGCTTCAACAATATTGCTGTACAGCACTTCAACCATAACACCATAGGGACCCCATACTACTTTGTACGATTAGATTTTAAAGAGATCTCTCTTTAACCATATTTACTAACCCCTCAGCTCGGGCAGGATATGACACAAGGTCAATTTTTAAGCGGAGTTTAACAGGTTTGAATTCAGGGTTGTTCCTTCCCTAGACTAGTTGCCTCAACAAGGTTGCAGAACCAAGTATGCCCCACTATTTACCCATAGCTGGAGGGAGAATAATTGGATTCATACCTTTCCCAAGTGTATTAGCGCCATGTGAAATGCAATCAGTGTCGTCCAGGATTTGAACTCGTGTCGCCGTGTCCATTTCCTACGACGATAACCATTACACCACGGGCACCTCCTTCAACAGGTTTGAATTCAGAGTTTTCCTTCTCCTAGACTAGTTGCTTCAACAAGGCTGAAGAACCTTGTATGCCCCGCTATTTACCCATAGCTGGAGGGAGAATAATTGGATTCATATCTTTCCCAAGGCTATTAGCGCTATGTGAAATGCAATCAGTCTCGTCCAGGATTTGAACTCGTGTCACCGTGTCCATTTCCTTCGTCGATAACCATTACACCACGAGAACCCCCCTCCTGTCTTTAACATGTACTTGCATTTCCGATTGGAGTTACCTTGTTGTAATAGATTTTTTGTTTGATTTTATTAAGCCTTAAACTGCAATTTAATCTCCATGGTAATTTAATTGTACCAAAGCCAAAGCAATCCTTGTTGAAAAACAGTAATGGTGCTACTTAACCCATAGCTCGTTAGCCATTAGGCCACAGGTACTACCCCAAGGAATAGTGGAAAAGAAGGACAATGTACCCCCTTCAATGCTCTCGGATTAGATCCTTTCAAGAGGGATTTTTTAGCTTTATATCCAGAACAACTTTTTGCGGGAGTCTTACCTACCTGCTGGTCCATTGGCATAAGGGTTAGTATTTCCCCAAAACTAAAAAAAAATGTTACTTGAGACTTCCTTGCTTAACACTCAGTATTATAAGGTACGGATTAAGAAAAAGTGGAGCAATCCAGGGAAAAGTGTTGTAACCTGTGTTGTATAGTCATCTTCTGATTCATGCAGAAATATACATATATATACTGGATACATACCGACGCAATGATAACAGACGCAAGAATAAAGGACGCAGGAAGACTTCTTTACAAATATATTTACCTCTCACTTTATTGCAAGGTTTCGAAAGGGTTGTTCAAGGTTTGCATGTGAGAGAGTCCTGGAGACCGAACATAAACTTCATATTTTGACCCCACTGTTATGACCGTCACGTTGTGTCTTTCTTGTTCTCTTAGATGCTCAACCAGAGGTCTTTAGGGTCCACTGCTGGATGCTGGTTTTCTTTACTACAACTTATCAGCATCTTCCCTGGACCCCAGTTCATCAAGGCTTCAAGCTCCATCGGCCTGGTGTGGCTTTCCTTACCACATCTCGTCTCTAACTCTCTGAAAGTCTGCTGGCAACTGCTTTGGCACCCCGAACTCAATTGAGTTAAATAATAATTCAACGCCCACACGATCGCCCACTAGATCTTTGAAATCAGATGTTTAATCGTCATCAAGTGGAAATAACTGTCATGCAGTTCAGAGCTTACTCTCTTCCGGTGCATCACTGTAGTGGCACCGTGGGACCTTCACCTTGTCCCATATTATAAGCCTTAATCCGCCCACGCGATCTCTTTCGATTACTGGCCATTGGAATGTGTCACTTACTTCCGGTGCATCACCTTGGAATAGCATTTTTGTGCTGGGTCGAAGGTCAAAATATAACACCTGTTCTACACTTCGGTTGTTGAAAATGGAGCTTTCGAGTCACCATCGCCTAGGGTCGGCCAACTTACCTATCTGCAAACGATTTTGTCGGCATACTCTATGCCTCGCTGACATGACGATATGAAGAAGGTATTACAAAAGTTTTGTTTTTGAAATGCATTGCTAACAATATTTATCTAAAAAAAAGATCTTCCAATAACTTATTCTTCCGTTATAATTCGATAACTGAATTTAATATTTTTATCTTCATAGCGTGTTGTCAAGTGAACGAGCTTATTTTTGATGTCTATCTTATCTAATTTTTTTTAACGCGTGTGAAATACTGTCTCCTTGTTTAGCCTCGATATCTCGTAACATTATCATAAAAAAAAGCTCATCTTTTTGCAGATTATATGGGATTTTGTATACGTATACGATATTATCTAATTTCTTCTACTTTCCGAATTATGTCAGCAAATTTGATATCGGTATTATATTAATGCCTCAAATTTGCCTGTGTACGTCACTGGGATATTGGAAACTAGATAAATAATATGTAACATTAATATTAGTTATATCGTGGATTATAGACACTTCTAAGATATCTCTATTTAATAATCATTCCAGTGGGTCTGTCGAAAAAGAAAATACCTGGATGGATGGCAAAGGGAAAAAACTACACTTATCCTAGAAAGACGTCCTAAAACATTCCTATCAATTATTGGCTAATGACGTGTTAAAGAATAACGTGAAAGATGCCGGATAAAAGAGGAAACGTCAGACACGCTTGAAAGCTGAAAGTTATTTTAAAATAATATCTGAGAACAATGCTATGAGGGCCAATTATATTAAAGTGAAAATTGATAATGCACTAGGATACTATGTCATGTTTATGTGGAGGAGGACGTGAAATGGTTACATACATTATGAGCGAATGTAGAAAAATATCACAGAAGATGAACCAGGCTAGGTACAACTAAATGAGAAAGGAGATCCACTTGGAATTGCGCAAGACATTAGAAGGTTTGTTCGTTGTGTTTTAGGGCATATCAAACTTTGTACGTTATTTAATGCCAAATCCATTTTCATAAATATGATCAGTTATATTTCAAAGAATTCAGTTAAGTATGAGTACATAGTTTGATTGTCAAAAACATTTCTATTTCAAGCAATTCAGTTTAATCACAGAGTTTTAATTCAAATAATTCAATTTAGCGTAAGTACAGTTTCAATGTCAAAAACAGTTCTATTTCAAGCTATTCGGTTTTGCATAAGTACACAGTTTAAATATCAAAACAGTTCTATTTCAAGTAATTCAGTTTAGCATAAGTACGTCGTTTTGATGTCAAAACGGTTCTATTTTAAGCAATTCAATTTAGCATAAATACACAGTTTAAATAGCAAAAAACAGTAAGCTTTCGAAACCATGGTTTACTTATATATAACCCATAGATAGGACCCTATCAGGTGTTACCGCTCTAGGCCAGAGTGGACCTGGGAGCGAGGGCAGTGATGGGGTACTCAGCATTCCCCAAAGCTTCAGCATTATTTAAACCCCACCATCAGATTGTTTAGTGTCATATGCTGGACACTCGTCGGTAGGGGGCACTTACCCCTCTGCTGAAGTTTAGTCGGTGTATTTTACAGCAAGTGATTAGAATTAAAATACCTAATAATATATGGTTAACCAACAATCCGTCCTACAGAAGAAGACGGATGAAATTAAAAGATCTTGAAATACAAAAGGATAACTTAATTCCGGTCAGATGACCAAACCGAGGGTATATTAGCAGAAAAAGAAAAAAGAAAGGCTTGTAGATTACGTCACAGAGTGAAAATGAAAGAAATCGAAAAGATAGACAAATACTTAGAGATTTAAATAGAAAACAAAAACAAAACAAAACGAAACAAAACAACAAAACAAAACAAAAGTGTGGAACGTGAGGAACACGGTGACAGCTATCAAGATCAGCAGATCAGACAATATATAAAGTCAGTGGAAGGTGTTGTATACCAGCAAGAGAAGGTGACAACAACACGTGTATTAAAAATATAAACTTTATTCAAGACGTCGTAATAGTTGTGTGTACGAGAGAGAGAGAGAGAGAGAGAGAGAGAGAGCTGCTATAATTGACACTACCTTTGGATAGATATATGCAGATCCTTGGTTCTTTGACCGGAGGTTTGATACAAAGTAGGGTTCTCAGCCAGGAGGTTAATAAGAAATAAAAAAAAGGTATGAAACTGATACTCCTGGAGTGACGGATAACTACACCAAAAATACCCCCCAAAAAAAAAGAACAATGCCCTCCTCCCATCCCTACCCCGTCTTGAAATCGTAGACACTGTTAGGATACCATCTATATTAAAAAAAGACATGTTAAGAAATATTTATGTTTGTGGGTTGGATTGATTTTATGGTGTATCAGCAGTTGTAGGTTATCTAATGCTTATATATATATATATATATATATATATATATATATATATATATATATACGAGGTGCACACGATAAGTTTTCAGACTTTTTCCGTATGGGCATTTAGAATTGTCGTAGACTCTTGAATGTTCAGTATGATATTGCTGTGCATCTTATGAAATGACTGACCAATGTTTATGATTTCAGGTTCAAATCAACAGCTACAGCAGCAATTGGAATACACCCTACTAAAGCCTGATTGTCACAGCTGGTGAATTTAAAATATGTAATCTGACACTTTAGAAGAAAGATATGCTATAGAATTCTGTTTTAAACTTGGAAAAAAATGCGACAGAAACGTATTGAATGCTTCAGACTAATTTTCGACAATCTTGTATGAATCGAGCATCAGTTTTTGAGTGGCATAAGAGATTCAAGGAAGGCAGGGAGTCTGTGGGGGAGGATGTGAGGTGTGGGAGGAGTAAGGAGTCAATACACCAGAGTTGATTGGCCAAAAGATTAGGGTTAGGGTTATTATGTTGAGGTTTTAAGCGAGTTCAGGGAGAGATTCCTAGGGAAGAGTCTAGCACTCTTCAAATCGGGTCAGTAGCATTTCCACCAGGACAATGTACCAATCCACAACTCTATCCTTGCCACAGACTTATTTGACCAAGATGGGCATCAAGACTTTTCCTCACCGCCCCTATAGTCCAGAGCTTGCTCCCTGTGACTTTTGGTTATTCCCTAAGCTCAGAGGCTGTCGCTATGAGACAATTGGGGAGATGGGAGAGGCTGTGATGAAGGTCATTGACACGCTCACACAAGAGGACTTCAACGGGGCTTTGCAGAAGTTGTTGGAACGATACAACAAGTGCATTGCAGCCGGAGGAGATTACTTGGAAGGGGACTATAGTTTCATGTTTGCACTATCAATAAAAGGGCCCAAACAAGAAAAGTCTGGAAACTTATTTAATGATCATCGTTTATATATACATATATATGTTTGTAAGCGAAAAGTTTGTAGTTAACATTTTAAACAAGTCAAAGGTCATTGGTTTGCATATAGATAGATGGCTCTAAGAATGACGCACTAACAATTCAAAACGACATCAAGCATTTGTTTGCTTACAAAACCATCAATAGAAGAACAGCAGCGATAGAATAACGGTGGGAAGATATGTGAAGTAACCACGATTTGTTCTGCATCAGGTTTTGAGCCCTGAGTGAACCATATTCCACAGGATCTTCTTGCGGACTTTAAGAATGATTGTCTCTACCGGTGATAAGATCTTGCACGGACGGTGCCCTTCACAACGAAGAACATGATCAAAATAACTTTGATTTTTTAACTGTAGTTCTTTCTTAGGCTTTTGTAGCGTAGGAATTAGTAGAGGAAGCTAGCAGGGACAGTTTTGCATGTAGTCACACGGGCATACGACGGAGAACATGAAGGTTAATATAGAAAAGCAATACAGACACATTAATATTTTCTTTTACGGTTTATAGCTGGCTCACTACAGTGAGTTTTCCGATAAGAGAGAGAAAGATGGGTTGATATTTTATATTAAAAGGTCGCAGCCCCTCTTGGGATAAAACTTTATCCAACTTCCTTCTACTTGCTTAATCTCTGTCTCTCTAAAAAAAAAAAAAAAGAATAAAAAAACGACCCGTCCCCTTATTTCCGCCAGTCGTTTCGGAGGCAGAAACATATCCGTTTTCCGGTGGTTCTACACTTGCGCTGAAGTTTTCGAACCCCCTGATCTTTTTCAAGTCATTTTTAATTACCACGAGTGCTTTGGACTGGCCGTTCGGGGACTGATTTTTTTATTTGTTCATTCTATTTCAATTTTCTATGAGCTCTTCAATTACGTTACACTTTAGTGACGGTGGAGATATCCAGAGGTTGATCAGGTGCTTAGTTTCCGTGTTGCACTCGAACCCTCATATCTCATCACCAGTGATAATTCTACAAAGCAAGTCTAGTTCAGTTTATAGACACTCGATGGTGCCCTACCATACCTGCACGCAGTCAACAGTCTTGTCTCAAATTCTGAGCACACTATGCTAAAATCGTCGCTGATAATCTTTGAAACATAGCCCTTTTTATCATTTAGTGTTATCAGAATATCAACATTTAGTGTAATCAGAATATCAACTTCAGCTTTTATGGTTATATTCCCAACGTTTCGACCGATGTCTCCGTACACATTCTTCAAGTGTTTCAAGTCAAACTCAGGAACATACATGATTCTCAAAACCAAACCTTAATATTAATTATCAAGACTCATCTCGGAAATTTTGACAGATACTGTGCTTATTTAATTTCCGGTTGACTTGCAATTATACGTAGTAAACCGACAGTCATGTTTGTTTAAGGTCTCCCGTATCTAAAGTCATCTTTCACCTCCTCACAAGTTGAATTACTCTTGTCAGTTTGTCAACATTATAAGATGGTCTGAAAAAGGCCACAAAAAATATCTGTTGACCAAACCCCTTCGGTCACCGAGAGGATATAACACAAGGTAAATTCTAAGTGGAGTTTAATTGATTTCGAAGTCAGATTTTTCCTTTTCCCAGGCAGCTTTCTAAACCAAGGTACAAGAGCCCAATCTGCCCTGCTATTTATCCTTAATTAGGGAGAGAATAGTTAGATTGATTACTTCCCCAAGGATAATTCCGCTGTGTGGAATGCAAACAGTCTCGTCCAGGTTTTGAAGCCGGGTTGCAGTGTTCATTTTCTACGCCTCTTTAGAATATATATATATATATATATATATATATATATCAGTGGAGACTCTAGCCTATTTTTACTACACGTGCCCCCCACATCCTCTGTCAACTTCAGTTCCCAACCCGTGGTCCGTGGACCCAAAGTAAGTCATCATAGTTGCTATTGCGTGATTCTCCATTGTATAGCACAGATAGTGTTTTTTTTGTAAACAATCAAGATACTATATAATTTGTAGTCTTCTTAATACAGTAGATGAGATAATTTTTTTCCTTTCAAAAGTCTAGAAGAAAAGAGAAGATGTTCATTACTATGACGAGAAAAATATGTTTACCAGAATAAAGAAACTGATGACAAAGATTATTTGTTGAAAATGTATTCAAATAAACAAATTTTAGTTACAGAATGTAATATATACAACATTCATTAAAGAAATAGAGATCTGTAAGTGAAAAAACGAATTAAAACACGCCACTTAACCAACATTTACCATAGCGATGATGATGACGTCGGCGACGGCTATAATCTGCTACCCCCTCTCTCTCTTTCTATCTCTCTATCTTGGTCCCTCTCCCTCTTCCCAAGACAGCTGTCAGCAGTCACATTGTGCTAATTTTTTGAGCACGGTATTTTGAGTTGCTTTTGCTATTGGCTCTAACATTACTGTTATTATAAGGGTCTTGTGCTTGGCACGGATTACGCGTGTTCAACATTATAGCCGATTTTATGGGATGTTCAATGGATCTGACGGTGGCCGGACAAAGACCATCTGTTCAAAACAGCATCGTTGTATTATTCCCAGATATATTTATGAACTTTTGGCTACTTAGTTATCGAAACTTGAATAGATACGTAATTTAATTGAGATCAGACTAAGTATGTTTGCTTGAAATTAATGGATGATTTTTAATCCATTTTGAATAACATTGACCGAGTTATTGGTCGTGCCGGGCACGAGTAGCAGTAGTCCCATCTCCGCACCTGATATATATATATATATATATATATATATATATATATATATATGTGTGTGTGTGTGTGTGTGTGGATAGATAGACAGGTAGATAGATAGACAAATAGATAGATAGAAAGAGAGAGAGAGAGAGAGTGAGAGAAAGAAGGGTGGAGAAGAAAGGAGTGGGATTGAGAGAGAGCAAGGGAGAGAGATAAAGAGATCATCTAAACGCTATGAACTGCATTGCTATGATTAGAGAGAGTACTGGAGAGATTGCATGGGTATCGTAATGAATTTACGGTTACTTGATCTGTCATTGATGCCACCAGTTACTACGGGTGAGAAAACCCAATGAATAATAATCATGAGAAAAGTCGCAAGAGAGCAATGGGATGGGCACTGTGTAGGGGACAGGGGCAGGCCATTGTAATTAAAAGATATCAGGACAAATCGCAGTGTGTCCCTTGTCGAAAGAGTAACACTTAAAATGATGTTGGAGAAAATGAAGTGGAAGAAAGAATGAAAATTGAGTTATGGATATAAAGAGAAAAGAAAGGGAGGGGAACATGGGGATAAATAATAATAATAATAATAATAAGAAGAAGAAGAACAACAACAACAATAAAAACAACAACAACAACAATAACGACAACAACAACAACGACTACAACAAAACATGGCAGAAGCAACAGCAAAAGAAGAAGAAGACAAAGAAGAAATCGTAGCAGCAGCAGCAGCAGAAGAAGAAGAAGAAGAAGAAGAAGAAGAAGAAGAAGAACAACAACAACAACAACAACAACAACAACACAAACAACAACAACACAAACAACAACGACAACAACAACAAGAAGACGAAGCAGCAGCAACAGCTAGAGAAGAAGTAGAAGACAAAGAAGCAGTGGCAGCAGCAGCAGCAAAAGAAGAAGGAGAAGAAGAAGACCACCACCACCAACAAGACGTGATGGCAAGAACAGCAAAAGAAGGAGATGACAAAAAAGAAGTCGTAACAGCAGCAGCAGCAGAAGAAGAAGAAGGATAAGAAGAAGAAGAAGAAAAACAACAACAACAACAACAACATTTAGAAGTGGCAGCAGAAACAGCAAAACAAAACAAAACAAAAAAAGAAGTAGGGGAAGCAGCAGCAGCAGCAGAAGAAGAAGAAGAAGAAGAAGAAGTCATTGAAAACGAAGCTTTTGCATAAGCGAGCTCAGTATCTTGATGGAGAAAATCAAGGTTTATGAAGAAAAAAAAATCGTGTCGACCAAAGAAAAAAACATTTGAAGAAGAAAAAAAAGCTTAGGAAGAAGGAATGAATACCGGGGTCAGAGGCGTAGAATTTTTAGGAGAAAGCGTAGCACTAAGGAAGAAAAAAATTTTTTAAATGCTTCTTTCAAAAGAAAGAAACATACTGACAAAGAAAAAATGTCTGAATAACGAAAGTTGATTTGGTTAGCTTCATTAAACGACATACCACTTCCTTACGGGTTATTGATGTCGACATTTTCTTCATTAGAAAATGTTTGAACATAATAAATGGTTATATTTTCATCGCTCAATTGCAATAATTTTCCATTAGTAACTATTTGTTTGCACTCTGCTTGATGGTATCAAATACTCCAACCGAAGAGGAATAATTCTATGCAGAAATATATGTTTTCGAGTAACTTTTCCTACTTAACAACAAAAATCCATTGTTAGCATAGATTTATATGTGCCCTATTGGTTTGGTTCGCTTTGCTTTGGTTTGTTTGGTTTTATGGCATATCAACCTTTGTAGGTTATTTAACGCCAAATCCATTTTTATGTAAATAATCAGTTCTATTGAAAACAGTTCAGTTTAGCATAAGTACACAGTTTAATTGTCAAAAACATTTCCATTTCAAACTATTCAAGCAGTTATATCTAATAATTCAGTTAAGTGTAAATACAGTTTTAATGTCGATAAACACTTCTATTTGAAATAATTCAGTTAAGCATAAGCACGCAGTTTAAGTGTAAGTACGGTTTAATTGTCAAAAGCGTTTCTATTTCAAGCTATTCAGTTTACTCAATTCATTTTAGCATAAGTATGCTGTTAGTTCTATTTAACCCATAGATAGGGCCCTATCGGGTGCTACCACTCCGGGCCAGAGTGGACCTGGGAGCGATGGCAATGAAGGGGTACTCCACATTCCCCAAAGCTCCAACACTGCTGGAACCTCACCATCAGATTGTTTAGTGTCATATCCAGGACACTCATTAGGGGGGTCTTACCCTTCTGCAGAGGTGCAGTCAGTGTATTCTACAGCCCCAGCTGACTGGGCAAGTGCCCTATTGGATGGTGCTGTATAATATACCGAATTCACCCAAACAGGCTGGTAAGACCCCTTCAGAAAGTATCCAGTGTATAACACTAAATCATCTGATGATGAGGGTCCTGTTCTGGAAGTTTATGAAATGTGGAGTACTCTTTTATGATCATTACTCCCTGACCCACTCTTGCCCAGTCGGCTGGGGCTGTAGACTACACCAACTGCTTCTCTGCAGAGGGTTAATACCCCCTCATTGAGTGTCCTGTATATGACACTAAACAATCTGATGGTGACGTTCCAGCAATGCTGGAGCTTTGGGGAATGCGGAGTATCCCTTCATTGCCATCGCTCCCAGGTCCGCTCTGGCCCGGAGTGGTAGCACGTAATAAGGGTCCTATCTATGGGTTAAATAGAACTAAACCGTGCTTCTTTCACTATGCTGATTTTTTGCATTTAAATTGCGTATTTATGCTAAACTGAATTGTTTAAAATAGAACTGTTTTGACATTGGAACTGCGTACTAGTGCTGAACTGAATTGCTAAAAAAAGAACTGTTTTTGACGTCTAAACTGTGTACTTATGCCAAACTGAATTTTTTAAATAGAACTGATTATTTATATAAAAATGGATTTGGCTTTAAATAACCTACAAAGGTTGATATGCCATAAAACCCAACGAACCAACAATCAAACCAGACCCACTCAGCCTCAAAGTCAAAGTACTGCTCAGGGTCCAACCTAAAGGTTTAATGGATGTTTTCAATTATTCACTATAGTTGAAACATTTAAACAAATGATTGAAAATAAATAGACTGATTTTAAATTATCAGTGTTAAGTAGCAACACTTGGAACTGTGATAATACTCCTGCTGGCCTACCCCCACTATCTCAACCTCTTAAACCATTCACGGCCATCCGATCGTCTATCAGTTTCTCTCATCTCCGGCTAGGGGTATTTCACATTTCTTTACAAACACACAAGGCACAACATACACAACCGAGAGGGTTGACGAAAAGAAGAACAAACAATCACGGACTTGCGCAAGTTTGTGATTCTTTTGTGTAGCTTTCTGTGCTTCTGTAGGCTATCGCAAGCCTGTATTCGAGTGAAATTCCCACAAAGCCACCAGGAATACTGACTCATTTTCTTATGTTGGCCAACTCGGCTTCTGGGTCCACAGGTCCTTAGTGTCGCCTTTCTCTGACCGTCGGCTTCCCCCAACTTCTGTTGACTGCTCTCTCCTGCTGACTGCCCTATTCAGTCGATTTACTGTTCTGTTCATTCTGGGACCTTTCCTTCTTTCGTCCACTTCCAGTCTCGTGGGAGATCTCGCACGCATGCCCTTTGTGCAATTATCGCGCCCAAACAGATAAAGAGATCCTCTGATTGGTACTCATCCACACCCACACAACGAATGCCCAACATCGTGCCACAGAACTAAATCACTATAAGCCAAGAATCGAATAATATTTAACAGAACTATTAATTTCAAATATTAATACTTGAAACCTTTTAGTAAATGGCATTAAACTGCATCTGATAAAGCTCCATTCTTGGAGTTGGGAGAATGTGGGGTACCTCTTGTTTGCTATTACGCTCTGGTGTACCCCGAACCGGAATGGAAGTACCCGTTAGGGTGCCATTCCTGGGGCAAAAAGTTCCGTTCAAGCTTTCGCCTGGAATCATTTTAGTTATTTGAAACAATATAGATGTCTCCATGAAGTTCATATTTGTAGGGAATACTTAATAGATAGAATTACTTATGTTCATTAGCAATACGTGAAACCATTTAACTGTACGCAAACAAAGTATTAATGTTTGGTGGAATTATTAACCTTAAATAGCAATACTTGGGCCCATTTAACAGTGAGCAAGCAAATGATTAAAATTGAATAAAAGGATTACTGTTAAATAGCAATACTTGAGGCCATATACATGTGTTGTATACTTACATATATGAATTACGAAATTCAATGAACGAACAAAACACTTCTTTATAAAATTATATCTCTCGTTTTATTCCCGAAAGGGGCACACTGTTTGTTGTTAGTTTGAGACATAGATGGAGAGACATATTTTCAAAGAGGGGACTTCTTCTTGTCCCATATGTTCTTCCGGGAGCCAGGGGGTGCCAACGCTTGCAATCCGTATCGACAAAGACGTCCGAGGCGCCTCTGATCGGCTGCCTATCCCTGGTTCGACTACCGATTCTCTGGACTTTGTCTAATTCTGACCGCGTGGTTCTCATATCACGTAGTCCACTTTCCGGTTACACACCTGCTCGACCGGTCTGCCCAGACGCACTACCATCCCCGTTTACTAATCACAACGTGACAGCTTGTTAAAGCACACGAGGTCACTAGGAACGAACCCGGGAGTGATGGAAATGAAAGGGGTACTCTGCATTCAATTGAATTGCAATACTTACACTGGAAATGTAAGTTGGTAATTGAAGAAAACTGAGGAATATGAAAGTGTCAGTAATACCAATGATTGTCGGTGTACTTGGAAGGATCTCCAAAGGCCTGAAAAAGAGAGAGGGGGATCTGGAGATCAGAGGAAGAATCGACATATCTAAGGTCACTGCAATGTTAGAATGTGGGATACTTTAAAGAGTTTTGGTGACCTGTAAAGACTGGGTACCTATTAACTTTAGTAAAAAAATTATATATATTTAATATATATGTATAAATTTGATCTGGCATTGAATAGCTTACAATAGTTGATGTACCATAAAAGCCGACCAAACCAAATCCTATATATTTAATATGTATATGTGTAAAGTGTATTTGGCATTAGATAACCTACAGTGGTTGATATGGCATAAAACAAAACCAAATCAAATCGTATATATTTGATATATATGTATAAAGTTGATTTGGCATTAGATAACCTACAATGGTTGATATGGCATATATTCCAACCAAATCAAATCGTATATATTTGATATATAATTATAAAGTGGATTTGGCATTAAATAACCTACAATGGTTGATATGACATAAATTCCAACCAAATGAAATAGTATATATTCAATATATATGTATAAAGTTGATTTGGCATTAGATAACCCACAATGGTTGATATGGCATAAAAACAAAGAGAACCAAAGCAAACCTAAATATTCTTTGAGGGGAATTATTCTTCTTCGGGATGGACTTAGGAAATTGAGTATAAGAGGATGATTTTTTTTATAGAAAACTTGGAAAAATATCTATGATTAGTGACAACGCTAAGAATTCCTGCGAATAAGGAATTTTCTCTAAAATTAAATTGAATATATTGCTCAAAGATTGTGTATATATATTTTTTTCTGGCAAAATAAGATATCAATCTATGAAAAAATAGACGCTTCGGTTTCGGGAGACACATAAAGACAGACAGACAGACAGAACGATAGATAGATAGAGAGATATTCACAAATCTAGCCAAGACGAATCGATCATGACTGACATTAAAACAGTAACATATAATAGAAGAAAAAATATATATACATCGTCAAAAAACATCGACAATAAAACGGGGAAAAAAAGATAAGAAAGACGCACAGAGGAAAATCAGAATAGGGAAGAGAGAGTTTCTTAATAAATTGGGTGAATCGTTTTCTTGAGTGCAAAAAAAAAGTATTGAATGGAATCTTAGTCAAGTCGTCTCCAGCACTGCAATCATGTGACGCAAGCGACACCTCCCCAGAGATTTCGTGGCTGGCGCCGTTCTTCTTTCTTTCTTTCTCTCTATGTCTCGGCTTTGCCGCCAAACGAAATGGCTGTTACTTGTTCTCCAGCAAATTTCAATCATTGCGATCAGCAGGCCTTAATGCTAAGAGCAAATGTCGAAAGACGTTCAGGTCTCAATCTATTGTTTAATCTATACATATTTTTCAGTTGTTTTAATTTAATTAAATCAGTTTTAGATTTTTTTTTTTAAATATCTTTTTTCTTCTTTTCCATTTCTGTCTTAATAATAGAATGGAAATTGCTGTTTGTATTTTGAAGGCATAAAATGCTCATCTTTAACTTGTGTTTTTGAGTACCCATCTCTTCAAAAATTCCGTTGTTTTCTTTATGAGAATTCGTCGTTTCATCACATTACTGACTCGTGGAATTCCGAGGAATATGTATAATAATTTATTAAGGAATCTCTAGAAAAGCCGAAAACACTTTAGTGCTCATAACATTTTATTGTATTATATTAAGTGCCTTAGTCCAGCACACGGTCCCAAGGGTTCATTTCGTTAGGAGGGTCTAATTCAAGACTAATGTCAAATTACTTGAATATTATAGCAGATTTATAGGAGAGGTCACCGTTGAGTAGTGGCTAACATACCTGATTGCGATATCATAGTAAGCGTGTTCAAACTCCAGTCGCATCATTACTTTCCCTTTTGGAAAGGTTTGGACGCTCTTATCCTCCCCAGATATGGTTTAAGTAGTACCACAACTGTTCTTCTGCTGCGATGGTTTTGTAATTGAATAATTGAATCGCGCACAAACAAACCATATATATATATGTATATGTATATAGTTTTGCCGGTGAATCTTAGAATACACAGCAATGAGATCGTCCCTTCTTCTCGCCTGAAGATAAGCTTTGGTTTTGTTTTGTTTGGTTCGTTTTTATGGAATATCAACCATTGCTGGTTATTTAATGCAAAATCCTCAAATATACATATGTTGGCCAGTCGTCTGGAGCTGTAGGATATATCAACTGCTTTTCCCCAGAGAGGTAAGAACTCCACAAAGAGTGTTCTGGATATTACTCTTAACTTTCTATTTGTGAGGTTGCTGTAAAACGGGAGCTTTTGTGAATGATGGGTACTCCTTCATTGCAATCGTTTCAAAGTCCACGATGGCGAGGAGAGGTAGCACTTGATAGGATCCTTTCTATGGGTCAAAGAAGATTAAACTATGTTCTTACGTTAAACTGAATTGTTTGAAATAAAATTCTTTTGACATTTAACTAAATTGTTTTGACGTTTAACCCTTATTAAAAAAACTATACATATATTAAACTGAACTGTTTGAAATTAAATTGGCGTTAAACGACCTGAAAAGGGTTGATACGCTGTAAAACAACTAACCAATCTTATCCTCCCCAGCTATGGTTTAAGTTGTACCACAACTGTTCTTCTGCTGCGATGGTTTTGTAAGTGAATAATTGAATAGTGCACAAACAAACCATATATATATACATATATATATATATAGTTTTGCCGGTGAATCGTAGAATACACAGCAAGAAGTCTAGCTGAGCAGTAAGATATGATTGACTCATTCATTGTCTAGAGGGTAGAGTGTTCGCTAATGATCCTGGAGACCTGGGTTCAATCCCACATTGCGTCATACCAAAAACATTAATAATGGTACTTGATACCTCCTTGCTTAACTCTCAGCGATATAAGGCACGTTACAGGGGTAAAGTGGAGCAATCCAGGAAAAGGAGTAGCGCCCTCTACTACACCTCGGTGTAGTAGCTATTGAAAAAGGAACCATCTGGTCGCAATCGACTAAAGGGAGACAATTGCACATTTTCATATATGAACGATAGCCCTACTTCATCATTATTTAATGACGTATCAAACTAGGTGGGTTATTTAAAACCAAAGACATCCTTGTAGAAGAATAGCAGTAATACTGTAGTCATCATCTTGTAACTTCTCCCTATCGTTCATTGCTTCCGGCTAATCCTCAGGGATACATCCCGTATCCTCACATAGCTGTTGTATGTAGGTTTGAGCTGGTCACCCTGCTCGGCCATGTGAAGGGGTCCATAGAAGTACATGACTTATGAGTTCGTCTCTTCTTCTTCAGCAGTGTCCTGCTTGTCTGGTTCGTCAAATTTGGATAATTTTCGTGATGAGTGGTAGGTGGCTGTACAGCTGCTGCTTTGTCGGGTGTTGCCCCCAGGACCTGTTCAATATTGCTCGCAGCATTCTTGTATAGTTACCGTCAAGCTTTTTCTCCAGCCGTTTCGATAGCGTCCATGTAGTGAATCCATAGAGCGTTATCGACACGATCGCTGCTTGGAAGAAACTGCGTTTCATTGGTAGGATAAAAGGGTTCTCATGGGCATTAGTCCGAAAGTGAATGATATGGCACAAACTGGAGTTTGAATACTTTTACTTTGGGGCTGCATTCAACAACTTTACGCCAGTATTCAGTCTATTGTCGTTATCATTATTTTTACACTAGAATACACCCGTCAATAAAGACATTTAAATATTATATAAAAGATATTTTATATAAAATATATGTGTATATGAAGATAACTAAATGAATGAAAAACAAAATAATTGCCATTTTTTTCAATTTAAACTGATGATTCCATAAATAGTTATCTCATAATAGGAGGAGCAAAAATCGATATGAAACGCGAAAAAATATACCCCTAAGAAACATCTTTTCATTTAAAAAAAAATGAATTCAGTATTAAAAGAAAAAGATTAAAATTTTTTCTAAACGGAACATTTTCGAATTTGGGAAATATTTGTTCTCCTCAGCCACATGACTGTTTAAACAACATTGAAATAATAGTTTTCATAACTTTTATAATCATTCTGTGGACACATCTCTCCTTGTTTAACTTACTTTTGGAATCTTCTTAGACAAATCACTCAATTTCTTCGATTTTTCTTTCTTTCTTTCTTTCTTTCAGATTTTAATATCACAAACTAAAAGACCAGACATTTTACCTTTCTTTCTTTCTTTCTTTCTTGCTTTTTTCTTCTCAAGTTAGCCTGCTGTTACGACTGCTGACCGGACAACTTTTCTTTTCTTTTCTCTTTCGATGTAGCAAGCTACAAATCACACGATTCTTTCTTTCTTTCTTTCTTTCTTTCTTTTCCACTTTGATTTTTTTCGTACTTGAAAGATTATGACAAATAAACGTAAGAGATCTCATCTTCTGTTTTTTCTTTCTTCCTTTCTTTTTATCCTTTATTTTTTAAAAATATTACGTGTACATACACACAGATATACACTTAGAACACTTGAGTTTTATATTATTAGAATATTCACAAAGCTTCGCCCGACGCATTCTTCGGCCTTTTTCAGATATTTCAGTTCAAACTCAGTTACCCACATGGGAATTCGAACTGAAATCGTCTTTTCATCCACGGATTAGGTTCGAAGTAGCGTTTAAACTCATGTGTTCGACAGGGAACATCTGAAGAAGGCAGAAGGATGAATCGGCCGAAACGTTATGAATATAACAATACAAATGAAAGCAATGATCCCAATACAGTAAATGATATATTTATCAAGATTCAAGGAAAAAATTTAGACAAATTACTGAGGGTCTAATTGTTCACAATTTGAAAACGCTTTACAAATATTTGTCAAGATATACATATATATATATATATATATGTGTGTGTGTGTGTGTGTGTGTGTATCTGTGTGTAAACAAACAAAAGCTAATTGATAATGCGTTATGAACCCCTTGGTGATGTAGGTTGCCTGTGGGTTAAGTGGTAAGATACTAAATCTAAATTAAACTTAGGCAGGTTTCGATTCCAGCATGAAGCATCCTGCATGTCTAGCCACACGGAAAAGTTGTGATATAACGGAACAGTTTGTCAGTAGATGACAATATATAGTGACAAATATTTTGTTTATATATATATATATATATATAATAGGGGAGAGAGAGAAAGAGAGAGAGAGAGGTGGGAGGAAAACTAACTACCTAGGTTTAATTTACTGAATCATTAGGATAATTCTGACAAAAGAAGTAGTTAGTTTCTGCCTCTTTAGCTTTGCTCATCTTTGTGTATTGAACACTTTTTCGTGTTAGTTTAGGTAAATATGTTGATTTTTTTTTCTTTTAGTTTGACATTGCGGTGCTGGTTCATTATTTTCAGGCAGTATAGATATTTTTATTTTTCTATTTTTTTTTACTGAATTTTTCCCCGATAGCAGTTTGTGCGATTCTCTTTTTTTATTAACAAATTGCTTCATATGTTGGTTCTTTCACGCCAACTGAGTCAGGGGTGTCCTCGTGGTGTAATGGTTTAAGCGATGGACTGCGGGATCGTAGTAAGCGAGTTCGAACTCCAGTCGCGCTATTACGTTCACTTTCGGGTACATACCCATGGAAAAGGCATGAACCCCCTTATCCTCCCACCTATGGGTTAAATAGTACCACAACTGTTATTCTAGGAAAATGGATTTGGCATTAAATAACCTACAAAGGTTGATATGCCATTAAACTAAGAAACCAAAAAATTGGTATAACAAATTTAAAAAGATTATATATATATATATATATATATATTGTAGAAAATAACAGTCAAGTAGTGGGAATTTTTTTTGTAGTTCTTGTTTGCGAGCAAAATGTCGGTAGTTTAAAAACTGTCCTTAATATCTATTTGTGGGAATTAAACTTGACTGACCCCCCTCTTAACGAACCGCAGATTAAATCATGAACATTGGAGGGGGTGTCCTCGTGGTGTAATGGTTAAAGCGATGGACTGTGGAATCGTAGTAAGCGAGTTCGAACTTCGGTCGTGCTATTACGTTCACTTTCGGGCAAATACCCTTGGGAAAGGTGTGAACACCATTGTACTCCCAGCTATGGGTTAAATAGTACCACTACTGTTCTTCTAGGAGAATGGCTTTGGTACAACATAACTTACAAAGGTTGATATGCCATTAAACAACCAAACCAAACCATGAACATTGGAACACACTTGTGCCCTCGTACACAACTATGACCAACGATAGTCGAGAGTGCATTCCACCCATTATGGTTTATTAAAAAGACATCAACACCTTATGGGTTTTACCAATCATTCTTTAAATTACATTTTTTCAAATTGACTGTCATAGTCATTTATCTGCGCATAACTATATGGTATCAAGTATTCTTTTTTAATGTAACACTATGTAGGTGGCCCGCCAAGCAGACGATTCCTTTGTCTGTTTTAGCGCGAAACCAGACAAAGGGTTTTGGACTTGAAATCTCGGCGTGGCCGGAAGAGGTAACGGGACGCGAGAAGAGAGTTGGTTGGAGAAAGGAGCTGACTCATAGTTGGCGACGGGACACGGAGAGAGGCGGTCGACAGTGGACACGATCGTTACATTAATATAAATAATTATTCTCAATTGTACCTCCAATGGAGATAATTTCTACAAATGATCCATATGAAAACTATTTACAACGGAACATAAGCTTTGATTTTGTTTGGTTTGATTCGGTTTTATGGGATATGAACCATTGTAGGTTATTTAATGCAAAATCCTCATATATACATATGTTGGCCAGTTGTCTGGGGCTGTAGGATATACCAGCTGCTTTTCCCGAGAGAGGTAAGAACCCCACAAAGAATGTTCTGGATATTACACTAAACTTTCTGCTAGTGAGGTTGCTGTAATGCGGGAGCATTTGTGAATGGGTACTCCTTCATTGCCATCGTTCAAAAGTCCACAATGTCCTGGAGAGGTCGCACTTGATAGGATCCTTTCTATGGGCCAAATAAGATTAAACTGTGTTCTTACGTTCAACTGAATTGTTTGACATAAAATTGTTTTGAAATTTAACTGAACTGTTTTGACGTTTAATCCTTATAAAAAAAACAAAAAAAAACCTATACATATTTTAAACTAAATTGTTTGAAATTTAAGGCGTTAAATGACCAGAAAAGGGTTGATACGCTGTAAAACAACCAACGAATCGGCAACCAACCTATCTTTACTCATAAATATTAAATATATAGAATTTGGGGGTGTTTGGATATTATGGCATATCAACCATTATATAGATTATTTAGTGCCAAATACCCGTCATATATATATATATATATATATATATATATATATATATATGATTTGGTTTCGTTTGTTTTTAGGGCATTTTACATTTGTGGGTTATTTAATGTAAAATCCATTTTTATATATAGAAACATTTTTTTTTCAAATAATTCCGTTAATTTTAAGTACACAGTTTAAATATCAAAAGCATTTCTATTTCAAGCTATTCAGCATAGTCTGCAAAGTTAAAGATCATAAATGATCATACGGCTTTTAGCAACAATTCATATTAATTAACAGTAATGATATATTTGTACACAGATATATACATTTCGTTTGCACACATTATTCAAGCATTTTTATCTAATACTATTTTCAAACTTGTAAGATGTGACTCTTACAAGGACTACTAACTTGAGTCAGTGTGAATCTATGCTACCAATAAAAAAATATGAATTTCTTAGATGAAGGCATCATATAATCTCAAGTTGTTTGAATTTCTTAGATGAAGCCGCTATCATTAAATTTCCAAAAGCTTCTTTTTTTTGCCGCTTTTTATTTTATTGTAACATTTGTCATGTAATTTTTAGGTTTGGTTTCTTTGTTTAATGGCATACCAACCTTTGTAGGTTATTTAATGCCAAAGCTATTCTCCTAGAATAACAGTAGTGGTACTATTTAACCTATAGCTGGGAGGATAAGGGGGTTCGTACTCTTCCCAAGGGTATTTGCCCGAAAGTGAACGTAATAGCGCGACTGGAGTACGAACTCGCTTACGACGATTCCGCAGTCCATTGCTTTTACCATTACACTACGTGAACACACCTTCTTTATTTAATGGCATATCAACCTTTGTAGGTTATTTAATGCCAAAGCTATTCTCCTATTTAAGGGGGTTCACACCTTTCCCAAGGGTATTTGCCCGAAAGTGATCGTAATAGCGTGACCGGAGTACGAACTCGCGTACTACGATTCCGCAGTCGCTTTAACCATTACACCACGAGTACACCCCATGTCAATTTGTTCTACAACTTAAATAAAAAGCAACTCCCAATGAGAACTAAAATCATATCCTGTTCCTAAGAATCCTGTATATTATGTCTGAGCTTGTGTCTTTTTCAATTCATGCAGCTTATTTGATGTTCATTGAATGTTAATAGGATAATAAACGGTGTTACATTTTCTGTGAGTTTTCACAGGCCACATAAAGAAATGCTGCTTTAATTCAAATATATCTCTTTATCGTTTAATCATGTGTGACGTTACCCCCTCGGCTCCCACGTTACATCAATTTCTTCGAACCATTTCACTATTTGGCCGGTGATCAACTAGTACTTCCGATAGGGGCATCGCACATTTCTTTACCGCTACAAGAAATACAATCGAGGGAGCGTGAGAAAAAAGAACAAACAAACAATATACTTGGGTTAACTCAAGTGCAGAAGAGAAGTTATGTAACATTGTGCATATGTAGACGAACCCTAGCGAGGGTTACTAGCGAAAATTCTACAACGCTACTGGAATGCCGACTCATCTTGACTCGTCTTCCCTCACTGTGGCTGGACCTCATCTCATCCGACTGGTCTCTCTGCTCCGGTGTCGACTGGTCACTCGCGTCACCCTTCGCCGACTGCTTCCTCGAGCTCCTTTGTCCAACTCTCTGACCGGCGTTTCCTTCCTACTTCCAGTAACCCGAGATCTCGTGTCCAAAAACCCTTGTCTGGTTTCGCGCTAAAACCGACAAAGGGATCGTCTGCTTGGCGGACCACCTACATAGTGTTACACATGGTAACTTTTTTACTAGAAATAAGATGTATAAAACGAGGAAAAAATTCAACAAGATGAACGATTGTAATGATTATGGATTAAAACAGAAGCCTCACTGCATAATTCAGTTTAGTATCATACACACGATGGTCGTACCTCTTTGCAAAGGATGCAGAATATATATAGTCATCCACAGACAGACCTGTTTCGTTCTACCAGAACTCTTCTGTGTGGCTAGACAGGCTAGATTCCCGAAGCTGATATCGAAACCTCGCTGACTGAAACGCCATTGTGAGATTCTACCACTCAGCCACAAGGAGACCAGCGCAAGCAAAGGATATTTAAACGCTTATGTATCACACTTGTTTGCACATATCCGTTTAACGGCTACCGAGAACTCAATTCATTAGAAGAGCCTTGCCCTACGCTAGTGTCAACCATCTACTTCCTTCGATATATATATATATATATATATATATATCCAGGGAAGGAGTAGCGCCCTCCCCTACACCTTGGTGTAGTAGTTATCGAAAAGGGAGCCTTCGGGTTACCCTGGACTATGGTCGCCCACTTTACTTACTTATATATATATATATTAAAAAAAGAAAAACCTTTAAAAATAACTCATATTTTTTGTTATGATATTTATTTCAGTAGACCCTACATGTTTTTTAAATGCTAGAACTGCCCCTTCAGACAAAATGTTAAAAATGAAATTGCCCACAACCATTTGTGGAAACAAATTACTGATTATAAATTGTGACTGTTATATAGCAATAACTGAAACCAGTTCACTGAATGGAAAAAATGAGTAACCACTCGTATTAAAACCTTGCCATCAAAAGGTATTTGCAATCATATATCAAATATGATGAACTGTGGGTGATATATAACAATTCTTGGAACCATTTGGCTATGTGCAAATGAACGAGTAAAGCCTTTTAGAATAATTAGTGTTAAATAGCAATACTTGTCACTACTTTTCTATTTACGAGCCAACACCATATCTCATTCTATTCTTCCCTATCTATCTATCTATCTAGTATTTATCTATCGATCTCTCTGTCTGACCTCAAATTCCTAGAAAAAAAAACAAGAATGCTTTATGGGGAACTCTCTACTAAATAAACCGCAAACCCTACGAATTAATGTCACGAAACGCCACTATCAATGTACTATCAATAAAAGTGCCTTTACGAAAAAAATTCTGGAAACTTATTTAATGATCCTCGTAATTTCATTACGCTTACACATTTGGTTGTGATTCATGTGTTCTGCTTCCGTTTGTTAACCTATGTGAGCCGTCTTTTTGTTTAAACAGCTAGAACTTCCTGTCGCTGAAATCCCTGAATATCGGTACTGTCAAAGGTCAACATGCAATACAAGCATTCTTATTTTGTACCAACAATTTACTCACCGCTGAATAGCTTCAAATAACTAATGATAAAAATCCTTAGTAAAGTATTAAACACCTACTACGACTCCAGGTCAGAACAGAACTGGGAGTAATGGCAACAAAAGGGTAATACACATCCTTTTTACTCCACGATTAGTGTCTCAAAATAAGATGAAATTTATGCCATTCCTTGGATACTGAAATACTTTTTTCTCAGTGCAGTGAACCCTCAGTTACCGTTTACTAGCTTCTTAAAATAAAAAAAATAGTGGGTGTTTTTAAGAATTTTAAGAATACCGCCAAGGATCAATCATATAGGTGCATGTACTTAAAATGACAAGCCGATTGATTGGATCAGGCTTCTCTGAACACATATCAAGATCATTAAAGGTCTACGGGAAGAATTGAAGGTTACATGAGCATTTTTGATGCTGGGTCATGGATAACTGAGCCACCCAGATCAAGCGTTACGGGTCAGCACCCTCACCTAACAAGTAACCTCGTAAATGGGGGTTATTTACCTATCTATAGGGATGCAGTCGGTATATTCTACAGCGCCAGGTGACAGAGCGGAGTAATGATGATGCCAATCACCCATTGGCACGATAATAACAGTCCCCATAGACTTGAAAAAAAGAATGTTGAAATTTGAAATCTGAGGAAAAATCGAGACCAGACAGATTACCCTATTTACCCTATTTACCAACCCCTCCGCTCGGGTAGGTTATGACACAAGGCCCATTGTTTTTTAAGCAGAGTTTACCAGGTTTGAATTCAGAGTTTTCCTTCTCCTAGATTAGTTGCAGCACTAAAGTTGAAGAACTTAGTCTGTCCAACTATTTACCCATGGCTGGAGGGAGAATAATTGAATTCATACCTTTCCCAAAGGTATTAGTCATCATCATCATATCGCGCTGGTAGCACGGATATCCCTGACCCTCTCTCGCCACTCCTCCCTATCGTTCATCGCCCTAGGTAGGTCTTCAGGACAACAGCCTGTATCCTCACATAGCTGCTGAATGTACGTTCGAGCTGGTCGTCCTGCTTTTGCGCGGCCATGTGTGGGGATCCATAAGAGTACATCTCTTATGAGTTCATCTCTGCTTCTCCAGCAGTGTCCTGCATGTCTGGTTCGCCTAACTTGAATAGTTTTCGTGATAGGGGGATGGTGGCCGTACAGTTGGTGTCTTGTGGGGTGCTGCTGCCAGGACTTGTTCAGGATTGCACGCAGCATTCTTGTGTAATTGCCCTCCAGTTTCTTCTCCAGCCGTTTTGTTTGCGTCCATGTAGTGCATCCATATAGCAGTATCGATGTGACCGCTGCCTGGAAGAAGCTGCGTTTCATTTTATCGGTTAGGTCTGATTTCCATATAATCGATAGCCTATTGATAGCTGTCCATGCTTTCGTTAGCCTCGTTTCGATGTCCTTTTCGGTTGATTCGACGCTGCTTCCTAGGTACGTGAATTTGTCTACTAGTTTAAGTGGGGTTCCTTCTAGAGTGGAGATGTCCCCCGTTTGGTTATAGCACATATATTCCGTTTTGTGTGCATTAACATAGAGGCCTAAGCTTGCTGCTGCTCGTTCCAAACTATGCAGAAGAGTTTCGGCTTGGTCAGGTGTATTTGCCAGTATCGCTATGTCATCGGCGTAGTCGGCGTCGGTAATTGTTGTTGCGGGGTATCTTCTGCTTCTTTTCTTCGTCAGTTCGAAGCCATTCTCTTTGATTTTGTCAATCGATGTTCTAAGTACGTAGTCTAGACAAATGATAAAGAGGTACGGGGCCAGCGTGTCCCCTTGTAGTACTCCTGCTACCATGCCAAAGTATTCTGTGTCTCCATCCGGTGATCGTACTTTTACTTTAGTGTTTCTATAGAAAATCGTTATTGCCGCTACGGTTTCTTTAGGTATGCCGTACGCTAGTAGGATTTGTTCCATCTTTCCTCTGTGAATGGAGTCGAAAGCCTTGGGAAAGTCGACAAATCTTAATGTCGCTTTTAGGTTCTTTGCCCGTACACCTTCGAGGATTCTGCGGATGGTTAATATTTGTGAGGTCGTGGATCTATTTCTTCGGAAGCCATTTTGGTTTTTTCTAAGTATGATGTCGATTTTGGGTTCTATTCGGTTTCGTAGTAGGGCATTGTAGATTTTGGCAGCTATGGATGTAAATGTTATGCCTCGGTAGTTTTTGGCTAATCCGAGGTCCCCCTTTTTAGGGAAGGGGAGTATGCATCCCTTCATCCATCTATCTATCGGATTTTGATTGTATACTGCGTTGCAGTGTCGGAGCAGTATGTCGTCGAATTGTCTGGTCTTCCATACTTCCGGGGGAATTTCGTCCAGCCCTGCAGCTTTCCTATTTTTAATTTTTCTGAGAACCGAGTCGAGTTCTTCTTGTGTGAACGGTCCTAGTTTAATGTCTAATTGTTTGCTAATTATTCTGGTGATTGGTTCATGCGTTATTTTTGGTGGGTTTCCAAGTAAGTTTTCGAAGTGCTGTTTCCACAGTTTTATTCTTTCTTGTTGGTTTGCTGCTTTAAGTTTTGCTTTGGCTGTGTTCTTTCTTCTGCTCACTTCGTTTATTGTTTGCCATGCTATCCTAGATTGTCTATCTTCCACCGAGTCTCTGATCTTATCTATCTGATTTTGAATGTATTCTGTCTGTTCCTTTATATATATGCCTGCTAATTGATATTGTGCCGTTTTTAGTTTTAAGGCATTTGTGTTTGTTGGGTTTTTTCGATAGTTTTTGGAGGCTGTTTTCACTAGTGCACGTTTTTCTCTCACAGCTAAAGTTTCCTATGGGACTCTATATTTAGTTTTAAGTTTTGTTGGAATGTATTTTGCTGCTGCCTCGAGGTGTGCATTGACGAAGTTTTCATATTCGTCGTTTGGTGTACTTGTTTCCGTCTTTTCTTGTAGTGTTTCGAATCTGTTTCTTAATTCTAATACGTATTTATCTCTTATATCTTTGTTGTTTAATAGGGCCCAGTCATAGTGTTTGGTGGTCGCTGTTCGTTTGGCGTTCTTTCGTAGGCTTAACCGTATTTTCGCCGTGACTATTCGGTGGTCGGTGGACACACCCTCAAAAGAGGAGTATGCCTCGCAATTCAATGCGCTATTTTTCCATTTCTTGTTTATAAGGACGTAGTCTATCTGAGCTTTAGTATTGTTTGCGTACGTGTATGTCCATAGTTTACCCTCTCTTTTTTGGTAGTTTGTATTGAGGCATGCTAATCTATTTTCTATCATGAAATCTGTTAGATGTTGCCCATTCCTATTTGACGTGTTGTGGAGGCTGTATTTGTTGTTTCCGTTTTTCCCGATTTGGGCATTCATGTCTCCACCAATGACTAACATGTTGTGTTTCGGGATGCTACGCACTAATGAGGATAACTCATCGTAGAAGGCGACTAGTTCATTTTCTTCACTAACATTGGTGGGGCTGTAGCATGAGATGATTGTTGCTCTGGGGTTTCCGTTGAATGTAGCTGCCATAATTCTAGGCTGTATTTTCTCAACGCTATTAAGCGTTTTTAATGCTCTAGGTCCTATAAGTAATCCTACCCCTCCTACTGCGGCGTTGACAGAGTTTTTCCATGCGGATACAGTGGCGAGCGACCAGCCATTGCCAGTTTCGTGATATTTGATATCTTCGGAGTGCGTGTATCTGTGTTCTTGTATGCATATTATGTCTATTTTATGTTCTTCGGCCGATGCGATTAGCTCTGGGAGTTGTCCTATTCTATCTAGGGTTCTAACGTTAAATGTGACTATTTGTAGTGTTTGCTTGCATTTTAGTAGTTTTGATTGTTTGAGCTCTGTAGCTGATTTTTCGAACACCGAGGCCAGGGCTCCAACCTCAGCAGGACGCGCCCCTTTTTTACCCGCGCGAAGAGCGATGCGGTTTGTGTAAGTGGTTTGAGTGTGGGTCATGGTTATCTTTCGATGGCTGTTTTATTCTCTTCTATAGAAGCCACTCTTATAGAAGAGCAGCAGTAGTTCCCCGATCGAACTAGCGATCCTGTGCGTAAAGTTGTCAAACTCACGTCCAGGACCCGTTTAGGTATTGAGTTTGGTCGTACATGGGATTATTCAAATACCTTTACGTACATCATGCTGCTTACCATGTGTACGCAAAAAAAAAAAAGGGGGGGGTAATTTTGGTTTAAGTTTTCTTAAGTTTTAACTTAGTTAAAGTCCAACATTAAGGTACTTTCACTGGTACTGACTTGTGCTTTTTTTTTTCTGTATTGGGACTTATTCCAATGTCAGCGAACAAGGCAGAATGTTTTTGAATGTCTTCTATCGAATAATTAAAAAATTCGTAAAAAAAAAAAAAAAAAAAAAAAAGGCCCTAACAGTAGTTTAAAAGATAAAGCCTAAAACACCTAATGCTACCATAGCCCCCCACCCCCAAGAGAAAGGGAAAAAGAGAAAAAAAAAAAATGAAATGAATCCCCCCCCCCATAAGACCGCCTCCAAAGCTACGTAAAATTTCAGTAGTAAATAAAAGTCGAAACGAGGAAGAGACATTTGAACTCAGGAGCCAACCGGAAGAAATATCAATTTTGGTCAGTATGTCTTTAAGTCCTATCAATTTAAAATGCTGAATTTTACAAAATGTTATGCTGTATTTTGTTTGTGAAATAATGCTTAAACTATGCGTTTTAAATGTAAAGACACGCTTACTCTACTATAAAGCCAAATTGATGTTATTCATTCCAGTGTCAGCGAACAAGGCAGAATGTTTTTGAATGTCTTCGATCGAATAATTTAAAAATGCGTAAAGAAAGCCCTAACAGTAGTTTAAAAGAAAAAGCCTAAAACACCTAATGCTACCACAGCCCCCCCCACCAAGAGAAAGAGAAAATTTTTTAAGCTCTATAATTCCTGAAGCCTGCTAGGTTCCCAACTGTAGTAAAAGGAAAAAAAAAAAAAAAAAGGTATTAGTACTATGTGAAATGTAATCAGTGTCGTCCAGGATTTGAACTCGTGTCGCCGTGACCATTTCCTACGAGGATAACCATTACACCACATGCACCTCCTTAGGGACCAGACAGATTACACTTTGTTGAGATTGGCTTAAATACTTAGAAAAGTCTCGTAGATCTGAAGAAACTTGCTCTCACGCAGATTCCAGTGAAAGACCGCCAGATTACGCTCGTGTGACATATCGCAAGAAGTCAAATATAAATGATAACGTAAACACGCACACACACACACACACACACAAGCACAAATACACAGAAACACACACACACACACACACTCCATACACAAACACACTGTACCAGTACCACTCAAACCTATATCTGTTTCCATCCCCTTTTCTTTACTTGTCTGTCTCTCGTCTATACACCCTTTCCCCCTACTTAATTTCTTTAAGAATTTTCATCATTATCTTATCTATTTCCTTAATTACTAAAATGTAGAACATCCCCGCCAAGGTTTTTTAGTCTGAAGAAGTTCTTCCTAGAATAAAGAACGAAATAATTCAACTAAAGTCTTTAAAATGTAGGATTTATCCACTTTTCTA
>OY757943.1:49392483-49437483 GCA_963585895.1 Sepioteuthis lessoniana | reverse complement strand
TCGAAGCCGGGATCGAAATCCGTCCAATTTACGTTAGACTTGGTTTCAGACCTCTCGGCCACCAAGCGGACCATGTTGGTTAAGGGAATTTTAAGGTATATTATTTAGCAACAGCAGCAGCAGCAGCAGCCTTTGTTTACATTTTTTTATACCCTATTGGCTACCAGAGTGCTCAATTCTTTCGAAGAGCTTTGCATTACGCTAGCGACGGCCGACAATTCCTTCTCCAGAGAGCTCAACCCCCATATATATATATATAGTAAAGAAGGCAACTGTACTTGAGTTTGACAAGGAGGCTTCCTTTTAAAATGCTACTGCAACGAGGTGTTAAACAGGGTTCTACGCCTTTCCCTAGATTGCTCCACTTTACCCTTGATCCGTACCTTATAATATTTAGCGTTAAACAATGTGGAATCAGATACCATTTTTTGAGTCTTTGGTATGACGGGACCTGAGATTGAACTCCAGTTTCCGGGGTTGTTGGCAAACACACTACACACTATATATATATATATATATATATATATATATATATATTGCTGAACGTCAGCGTCCAGGAGACATTGCTAGCAAGCCAAGAATTTTGTGGACCAATGGTAATCAGATAGTTACCTGGACAAACTTGGACCTGGAGCTTTCTTTTAACTCACCACCCATCTTGAGGACTCCATTGATCAACAAATAACATCTTTCAGCAGAATTATATATGATGTTTGTCTCGAGTGCTTTTGTGCAGTAACGCAAACAAAAATAAATAAATAAAACTGAAGGAAAACGAACCGAATTGATTACGGATATAGAAGGGATTGCAACATGAATGCAATGCACGCGGAACCACCATTCCCGTATGATTACGCAAAATCAAGAAACGGTTGCTATGATATCAACAGCCGAAAGTAAACGCGTTTTTAAATCACAAACTGCACTAAAATGAAGATGAACGAACGTCCAATGTAATGTTTGCTTTTAGTTGATCTGGCGTATATATAGATATATATTTCTTTGAATACCCAATCCGGTGGCAAAAGCTGCTTGGTAACGCTAGGAGTGGCAGTACCGCCTTGAGCTACCGAAACTGTGTTATCACCCTGGTTGGCGGCTGATGAGGATAGGGTATCGCACGTACTTTCACACGTTGTATGATGAAATATATATATATATATATAAATGTAAATGTTTGTTATTAACCGATAATATCCAGTTTTAGACCACTAATATGTTTAAAATTTTCAGGAGTGTTTTTATATACTTATTTTCCAAAAATATTACTACAATTAAAAAAAAATATTTTTAACAAGTCGTTTTTCTTCGACAAAAGCCGAACCCGAAAATATAAATTCCGTTTTAAAGAATTTTACACGTGACTTAAATTTTTTGCATAGTCACTTTCCTTTTTGGTTGAATTAAACGGAAACACTAAACTTTAAACCATATTTCCTTGGTTCAGTAGTAAGTAATTTTTTTTTATTCTAACGAATTGTTTACAAAATATTTTCTTCTATTTTTTCAACATTCCTTTTTTTTGTTTAACTTCGACGAAAGACATTCATTAAAAAGCTTTCTTTCTTAAACCATATTTCGTTGGTTCTGTAGTAACGAATTGTTTACTAAATATTTTATTTTCTTTTTTTAATATTTCTTTTTTTGTTTAACTTCAACGAAAGACATTCCTTAAAAAGTTTTCTTTTGTTAATAAACTTTAAACCATATTTCGTTGGTTCAGTTGTAAGTAAATTTCTTTTTATTCTAAAAACTTATCCATAAATTTTACACGGAAACTGGAACTGCCAAGAATATTGTGTATCCACAAGTATTGGAAAAAGAAATATGCACTTTCTTTTTTTTCCCCACATTTAAACAAACTAAGCCACATAAACGCGTGGTCGAGTACAGCTAGTATATATATATATATATATATATATATATATATATATATATTGTGTGTGTGTGTGTGTGTGTGTGTGTGTGTGTGTGTGTGTGAATTGTTTTTTAATAACATTTTTACTGTAGCCAGCGCAGAGATAAATAATTTTAAGCATTGCTTCCTATCACGAATAATTATCTAATAATCATTTTTTCCTCATTTAAACAGTTACAATTTCCCTTGCCCAGTCGGCTGGGTGGGGGCTGTAGAATACGCCGACTACACTTCTGCAGAGGAGTAAGACCCTCCGCAATGGCTATCCTGGACAATCTGATGGTGAGGTTCCAGTGATGCTGTGGCTTTAGGGAATGCGAATCACCCCTTTATTGCCATTGCCCGCAGGTTTGAATTAGAACTGTTTTACTAAACTGAATAGCTTGAAATAGAAATTTGTTGACAATCGAACAGTGTACTTACATTTAAGCGGCATACTCATTCAAAACTGAAATTTTTGAAATGGAACTTGCTTTGACATTGCAACTGTACTTATGCTAAAATTAGTTGTTTAATATAGAACTGTTATGACATTTACTTGTAACTATGTGTATAAACAAAATCTATACATATCATATTTACGAACCCCTCCGCTCGGGTAGAATATGACACAAGGTCTATTTTTAAGCGGAGTTTAACAGGTTTGAATTCAGAGATTTCCTTCTCCTGGACTAGTTGCCTCACCAAGGCTGAAAACCCAGTCTTCTCTACTATTTACCTATAGCTGGAGGGAGAATAATTGGATTCATACCTTTCCCAAGGGTATTAGTGCTATGTGAAATGCAATCAGTCTTGTCCATGGTTTGAACTCATGTCGCCGTGTCCATTTCCTACAACAAGAACCATTACACCACGGGCACAAAATCTATACTTATAATAAACTGAATTGGTTGAACTAAAACTGTTTAAATAAACTGAATAGTTTGAAATAGAAATGTTAATGAGAATTTATGTGTACTCATGCTAAACTGAATAGTTTGAAATAGAACTGATTTTTTTGTAAAAAATTATTTGGTTTTAAATAACCTACAAGAGTTGATATACCATAAAACCCAAACAAACAACCAACAGTATTGTTTTGCAACACTAACAATTCACTTTAAAATCAGTAATTTTTTGCATACTTTTAAATGTGTAAATTATTCTATTTAACCCATAGTGGACCTTGGAGAAATGACAATGACGAGGTACACGACACTCCGCAAATATCCAGGACTGGAGCTTCACCATATGATTTTTTTTGTGTCATAGTCAAGACACCCTTTCTGGGGAGGTTCTTACACCTCTGGAGAAATGCAGTGTGCATATTCAAAAGCTCCTGCCGACCAACGTTAATCACTTGTCATATATATTATTCTATAATTTAACGAGAAGTGTTAATATATATGATATGCGTGTTTTAAGATGGATATTATAAAAAAAAGGTAGTAGTGTTTACTATTTTTAACTAGCAGCACATCGCAACATAAAATACTTGTTGCATTACAGTCATTATAACAAATTTAAAAAATAGATGAGTGGCTTTTATTATTTTAAAGGACCAACAAATAGTCATGTTAAATACTTGTTGTTAGATGATCATTATTAGAAAGGAAAAAGGGTAGAGTGGCTTTTCTATTCAACTAGCCTCACTTAGCCGAATTAAATACTTGTTTTAAGATGATCATTATAAGAAATAAAAACAGGCAGAGTGGCTTTTCTATTAAACTAGCCTCAGTTACCCCAATTAAATTCTTGTTTTGAGATGGTCATTATCATAAAAAAGGGCAGAGTAGCTTTTCTATTAAACTATCCTCACTTTGCCAAATTAAATAAATGTTGTAAGCTGTTCTATATTAAAAATGAAAGGTGTTTTCAAGTTCAGAATAATTAGTTATAGTCATTACATACCTATATAATCATAAGGGTAGTAAGATGCTAATTATTAAAATCTAAGTCGATTTTATTAATGTTTTGAATGATTATATTGCGAGTCATAAGTTCATATGATTTTAGAGACTCGTTATTTTAAATAAAGTGTCATCATCCTATTTTTCTTTTACGTTGTGCCTCCAATAAGTTTCAAGACGTTTTTCGTGCAGGCATTGAAAATTGTCGTAGACTCTTGAAAATTCACTGTTATTGCTATACATTTTATGAGATGACTGACCAATTTTTATGATTTCAGGTTCAAATGAACAGCTACAGCAGCAATTGGAATACACTCTACTAAAACCTGATTGTCACAGCTGGTGAAATTCAAAAATGCAATCTGGACGTAAGGACATTTAGAAGAACGGTATGCAATAAAATTCGATTATAAACTCGGAAAAAAAGGCCATAGAAACAACGTATGGAATGCTTCAGACTGCTTTTGGACCATCTTGCATGAATTGAGCATCAGATTTTGAGTGGCCTAAGAGATTCATGGAAGGCAGGGAGTCTGTGAGGGATGATGAAACGTGTGGGAGGAGTAAGGAAGTCAATACATCATAGGTGATTGGTCAAAGGGTTAGGGTTAGGGTTACTGTGTTGAGGTTTTAAGGGAATTCAGGAAGAGATTCCGTCGGAAGAGTCTAGCAGTCTTCAGATCGGATTAGTGGCATTTCCACCAGGACAATGCACAAGTCCACAACTCCATCCTTATCACAGACTATTTGACCAAGATGGGCATCAAGACAGTTCCTTAGTCTCCCTATAGTCCAGACCTTGCTCCCTGTGACTTTTGATTATTCCCTAAGCTCAGAGGCTGTCGTTGAGACAATTGAGGAGATGAAAGAGGCTGTGACGAAGGTCATTGACACGCTCACACAAGAGGACTTCCATGGGGCCTACCAGAAGTTGCTGGAACAGTAAGTAAGTGCATTGAAACCGGGGGAGATTACTTCGTAGGAGACTAGAGTTTCATGTTTGTACTATCAATAAAAGTGCCCATACAAAAAAACGTCTGGAAACTTATTTAATGGTCCTCGTAACCTAGTCAATTGTAGATAAGGCATTTTGCAACTTCATAATAAATGACGAAAATCGAATTTAATAAATATGCGAATACCTCTATTTAAGCAGATAATATACAGTTTCTAAGATGGTCGTAAATGTTGCGTTCTGGTTTGTGAACGTTTGTAATATCAAATAAAGGACAAACCACGATATGAGAGGAAATAGATATATTCTCAGGAAAAGGTATATACAATAGAGAGACTATTAGTAGACAAGAACATAGGATTAGTGAATACAGAATAAAGATATAGTACTACGATACTGTTGGCTTCCGTTATTAGGGTAGCTAGTAAGGTGATCTAGTGCGATCTCCAGTCTCCAACGTTCTAATACTATTCCTATAAGAAGCTGCTCTTCACCTTCTAGTCTGCCCTGGTATTAGTAGCTTCTGCTATATGTGGCAGATTGACTAGTTCATTGTGTGGAAAAAGATGGGTGATACCCAACAGTTATTAAAATAAAATATGTAAATCGCTTTTATTATTGCTAACTAGTAATACTTACCCATGTTACAGTCAGGATGGAGTCTGAGGGTCATATTGACTAAAATGCAGAACTATGACCTCGTAGTAAATGAGTTCCAACTCCTGTTCCACTATAACGTTCAATTTTGGACATAATTTTTTTTTTTTTTTTTTTTTTTTTTTTCATCATACAACGTGTGGAAGCACGTGCGATACCGTAGCCTCATCAGCCGCCATCCAGGGTGATAACACAGTTTCGGTAGCTTAAGGCGGTACTGCCGCCTTAAGCTACCGAAATCATAATAAGGCATAAACTACTGAATCTCTAGCTACAAGTTTAATCATTCACTAAAAGGATGGCTTTGGCATTAAATATTCCACGAAGTTTGATATATCATTAAACAAAGACACAAAAACATATTATATAAAGGCAGTAAGATGGTCATTATGGAAAACGAAAGACGTAGAATCATAATTTTTAAATAATTTGTTATACTTTCTCGTGTTATTGGTTGTAAGTCATTATTATAAAATCGAAAACACAGAATCGTCTTTAATGGTCGTTGTTTTTGGTTGAAATTTTTGTTGGTTGTAATCTGTAACCCTATATCAAGTTTTGTTTACTCTTCGATTCCCTTAATTATTGCATCAACAAAATAATCAATATATAGCATTTTAAACATATATTCTCTTGTTTATTTCCGATCTAGCCTTTTCTCTATGCGTTTTGTAAGTCTCCATGTTGTGCATCTATACAATAGGATGGGCACAGTCTCTGCTTGGAAGAAATCTTGTTTTATTTTATCTGAGAGATTAGTAGCATCACTTGTATGATCCACAAAGTTTTTTCCATCTCTCTGGTAAGATCTTAGTATTTGTTCATCTTTTTGTCTTATTTATTTTTACACTAAAGTTGGCGACTGTAATCAAGGGTGACTCAGAGTCCCTTTTCAATAGCTACTACACCCAGGTATAAGCGAAGGAGCGACTCCCTTCCTTGGATTGTTCCTGTTTAACCTTATAATGCTGAGTTTTAACCAAGGCCGTATCAAGTACCAATTTTTGAGTCTTTGGTATGACGTGACCTGGGTAGTAGCAATTGAAAAGGGAGCCTTCATGTCGCCTTCCAGTACGGTCGCCAACTTTATAACTTTGCTGGAATGGTAAAATCCACTAGATAACTAGTATCAAGCACCAATTTTTGAGTCTTTGGTATGACGTGACCTGGGTATAGCCTATTGAGTAAAGTGTTCGCCAATGGCCAGGGAGACCGGGGTTCACTCGCTGGTCAAGTCTTACGGAAGACTCAAAAAATTTTACTTTATATTTTTTGCTAAACACCCAGCACCTTAAGATACGTATCAAGGGTAAAGTGGAACAAGGAAAGGAGAGTCCCATTCCCCTTCGACTTAGTGTTGTAGCAATTGAAAAGGGAGCCTTCGCGTCGCCCTCTACTACGGTCGCCAACTTTATAACTTTGCTGGAATGGTAAAATCCACTAGATAACTATTTCTTTTTTTTTTTTTTTTTTTATATATATATTTGGCTTGGAAGAAAGCGAGCGTATTCAAAGAGCAATTATTTTCCCGAAAAATATTTAATATTGTTATCAATGGGCTACATTGATAGAATAATCTTCTTGAAATGTATTTCATCAGCTTTGGCCACAAGTTCGTTTTTTAAGTGTAGACCTTTCGATGAATATTTAGTCGGTGACAAAAGTAGCCTGGCTTCATTGGCATTCTTCTTCAGCATCACATTAGGTATCAGGTAATTTGCCCCAGTAGGTAGAATGTTCGCCTATAATCCGGGTAGACCTGGGTTCAATTCTAGGTCACGTCATACCAAAGATTTTTAAAATTGTACTTGATACCTCCTTGCTTAACACTCAGCAATATAAGGTACGCACCGAGAGTAAAGTGGAGTAATCCAGGGAAAGGAGTAGCGCCCTCCCCTACACATCGTTGTAGTAGCTATTGAAAAGGGAGCCTTCTGGTCGCCAACTTAACTTTTTAATTAACCTTATCCTACACCTTTTAGATGATGGGGTAGTTGCTTCCCGGGAAGTCGGCTCCCCGAATCTTTGTCCATTAATTTAAATTCTACCAACTGGTGGTGTGAAAGATAATATTCTTTCTAGTCATCATCATCATGTCGTGCCGCTAGTACGGATATCCCTAACCCTCTCTCGCCACTTCTCACTATCATTCGTTGCCTCTGGCAGGTCTTCTCGGCTACATCCAGTATCCTCACATAGCTGCTGTATGTATGTTCGGGCTGGTCATCCTGCTTTTGCTTGGCCATATTGGGGGTCCATAGGAGTACATCACTTATGAGCCCGTCTTTGCTTCTCCAGCAGTGTCCTGCATATCTGGTTCGTCTAGCTTTGATAGTTTTCGTAATGGGAGACAGGTGGCCGTATAGTTGGTGCCTTGTGGGGTGTTGCTGCCAGGACTTGTTCAATATTGCTCGGAACATTCTTGTGTAATTGCTATCTAGCTTCTTCTCCAGCCGTTTAGTTAGCATCCAAGTAGGGCATCCATATAGCAGTATCGACACGACTGCTACCTAGAAGAACCTGCGTTTCATTTTATAGATCAGGTCTGATTTCCATGTTAAATCGTGTTTGACCTATCCAATGGTGTTCTAGTTCTTCCTCTATCTGTTGTGGCTTCCGTAGGGAAAAATACAACTGGTAGACATTACTTCCTGAGACTCTTTCATTTATTTATCATGTGAGTGGGATGCTTTTCTTGCTTTTCCTCTTCTATACGCCTTTCTCCTTTTTTTCTGATTAAAATAAATGCTTTTATCTCGCATTTCAACGGCTTTTATCTTTTCCCTTTCATAATTTCTCTTCTTCTGAGAATCCAGTTCCGTTTTTCCAATCAAAATAATTTTCCGTTGTTCTATTTACCAGAGAGTTCATGGGGAACCTCCCTAGAATTCCCGTCTATTTTCAAAACGAGTGAAATAATCTCTCTCTCTCTATCTATCTATATATATATATATGATTCTAGTTGCTCTTAATGTTTACGAGTATTGCTTCCGGTTTCTTTGCTAACCTATATTTTAAAAGGCTTTGTAAGAAAAATTTTATACCTGGATAGTATTTGTTATTTTTAATTGCTTAAAGAGTAGAATTATAGAAAATTGCCATTACCCTCTAACTACTTTGGGTATTTACCTTGGATAATACCATGTATCAACAGTTTTTCCTGGATATTATATGCTATTTTCTTATTGCGTATTTTGTAAAAATATAGAAAATGGCAATTATTCAAAAATATAGAAAATGGCAATTATTCAAAAATGTAGAAAATGGCAATTATTCAAAAATACAGAAAATTGCCATTATTCAAAAATATAGAAAATGGCAATAAATCAAAAATACAGAAAAAGGCCATTATTCAAAGATATAGAAAATGACCATTGCTCAAAAATCTAGAAAATGGACATTATTCAAAAATCTAGAAAAGGACCATTAATCAAAAATATTGAAAATTGCCATTATTCAAAAATATAGAAAATGACCATTATTCAAAAATATAGAAAAAGCAATTATTCAAAAATATAGAAAAAGGCCATTATTCAAAAATATATGAAATGGCAATTATTCAAAAATATAGAAAATGGCCATTATTCAAAAATATAGAAAAAGCAATTATTCAAAAATATATAAAATGGCAATTATTCAAAAATATAGAAAAAGGCCATTATTCAAAGATATAGAAAATGGCAATTATTCAAAAATATAGAAAATGGCAATTATTCATAAATATAGAAAATGGTAATTATTCAAAAATATAGAAAATGGCAATTATTCAAAAATGTATAAAATGGCAATTATTCAAAAATATAGAAAATGGCAATTATTCAAAAATATAGAAAATGGCAATTAATCAAAAATGTCGAAAATGGCAATTATTCAAAAATATAGAAAATGGCAATTATTCAAAAATATAGAAAATGGCAATTATTCAAAAATGTATAAAATGGCAATTATTCAAAAATATAGAAAATGGCAATTATTCAAAAATATAGAAAATGGCAATTATTCAAAAAAGAATAAAATGGCAATTATTCAAAAATATAGAAAATGGCAATTATTCAAAAATATAGAAAATGGCCATTATTCAAAAATATAGAAAATGGCCATTATTCAAAGATATAGAAAATGACCATTGCTCAAAAATCTAGAAAATGGACATTATTCAAAAATATAGAAAATGGCAATTATTCAAAAATGTAGAAAATGGCAATTATTCAAAAATATATAAAATGGCAATTATTCAAAAATATAGAAAATGGCAATTATTCAAAAATATAGAAAATGGCCATTATTCAAAAATATAGAAAATGGACATTATTCAAAAATATAGAAAATGGCCATTATTCAAAAATATAGAAAATGGCCATTATTCAAAAATATAGAAAAAGCAATTATTCAAAAATATAGAAAAAGCAATTATTCAAAAATATAGAAAATGGCAATTATTCAAAAATATAGAAAATGGCCATTATTAAAAAATATAGAAAAATCAATTATTCAAAAATATAGAAAAAGCAATTATTCAAAAATATAGAAAATGGCAATTATTCAAAAATGTCTAAATGGCAATTATTCAAAAATATAGAAAATGGCAATTATTCAAAAATGTAGAAAATGGCAATTATTCAAAAATATAGAAAATGGCAATTATTCAAAAATATTGAAAATGGCAATAATTCAAAAATGTAGAAAATGGCAATTATTCAAAAATATAGAAAATGGCAATAAATAAAAAATATAGAAAAAGGCCATTATTCAAAGATATAGAAAAAGACCATTGCTCAAAAATCTAGAAAATGGACATTATTCAAAAATCTAGAAAAGGGCCATTAATCAAAAATATTGAAAATTGCCATTATTCAAAAATATAGATAATGGACATTATTCAAAAATATAGAAAATTGCCCTTATTCAAAAATATAGATAATGGAAATTATTCAAAAATATAAAAAAAATGACCATTATTCAAAAATATAGAAAAAGCAATTATTCAAAAATATAGAAAATGGCCATTATTCAAAGATATAGAAAATGACCATTGCTCAAAAATCTAAAAAATGGACATTATTCAAAAATATAGAAAATGGCAATTATTCAAAAATATAGAAAATGGCCATTATTCAAAAATATAGAAAATGGCAATTATTCAAAAATATAGGAAATGGCAATTATTCAAAAATATAGAAAATGGCAATCGTTCAAAAATATAGAAAATGGCAATTATTCAAAAATATAGAAAATGGCAATAAATCAAAAATATAGGAAAAGGCCATTATTCAAAGATATAGAAAATGACCATTGCTCAAAAATCTAGAAAATGGACATTATTCAAAAATCTAGAAAAAGGCCATTAATCAAAAATATTGAAAATGGACATTATTCAAAAATATAGAAAATGGCAATTATTCAAAAATATAGAAAATGGCAATTATTCAAAAATATAGAAAATGGCAATTATTCAAAATTATAGAAAATGGCCATTATTCAAAAATATAGAAAATGGCAATTATTCAAAAATATAGAAAATGGCAATTATTCAAAAATGTAGAAAATGGCAATTATTCAAAAATATAGAAAATGGCAATTATTCAAAAATATATAAAATGGCAATTATTCAAAAATATAGAAAATGGCAATTATTCAAAAATATAGAAAATGGACATTATTCAAAAATATAGAAAATGGCCATTATTCAAAAATATAGAAAAAGCAATTATTCAAAAATATAGAAAAAGCAATTATTCAAAAATATAGAAAATGGCAATTATTCAAAAATATAGAAAATGGCCATTATTAAAAAATATAGAAAAAGCAATTATTCAAAAATATAGAAAAAGCAATTATTCAAAAATATAGAAAATGGCAATTATTCAAAAATGTAGAAAATGGCAATTATTCAAAAATATAGAAAATGGCAATTATTCAAAAATATAGAAAATGGTAATTATTCAAAAATGCTGAAAATGGCAATTATCCAAAAATATAGAAAATGGCAATTATTCAAAAATATAGAAAATGGCAATTATTCAAAAATATATAAAATGGCAATTATTCAAAAATATAGAAAATGGCAATTATTCAAAAATATAGAAAATGGACATTATTCAAAAATATAGAAAATGGCCATTATTCAAAAATATAGAAAAAGCAATTATTCAAAAATATAGAAAAAGCAATTATTCAAAAATATAGAAAATGGCAATTATTCAAAAATATAGAAAATGGCCATTATTAAAAAATATAGAAAAAGCAATTATTCAAAAATATAGAAAAAGCAATTATTCAAAAATATAGAAAATGGCAATTATTCAAAAATGTAGAAAATGGCAATTATTCAAAAATATAGAAAATGGCAATTATTCAAAAATATAGAAAATGGCAATTATTCAAAAATGTAGAAAATGGCAATTATTCAAAAATATAGAAAATGGCAATTATTCAAAAATATTGAAAATGGCAATTATTCAAAAATATATAAAATGGCAATTATTCAAAAATATAAAAAATGGCAATTATTCAAAAATATAGAAAATGGCAATTATTCAAAAATATTGAAAATGGCAATAAATCAAAAATATAGAAAATGGCAATTATTCAAAAATATAGAAAATGGCCATTATTCAAAAATATAGAAAATGGCAATTATTCAAAAATATAGAAAATGGTAATTATTCAAAAATGCAGAAAATGGCAATTATCCAAAAATATAGAAAATGGCAATTATTCAAAAATATAGAAAATGGCAATTATTCAAAAATGTATAAAATGGCAATTATTCAAAAATATAGAAAATTGCAATTATTCAAAAATATAGAAAATGGCAATTATTCAAAAAAGAATAAAATGGCAATTATTCAAAAATATAGAAAATGGCAATTATTCAAAAATATAGAAAATGGCCATTATTCAAAAATATAGAAAATGGCAATTATTCAAAAATATAGAAAATGGCAATTATTCAAAAATATATAAAATGGCAATTATTCAAAAATGTAGAAAATGGCAATTATTCAAAAATATAGAAAATGGCAATTATTCAAAAATATAGAAAATGGCAATTATTCAAAAATGTAGAAAATGGCAATTATTCAAAAATATAGAAAATGGCAATTATTCAAAAATATATAAAATGGCAATTATTCAAATATATAGAAAATGGCAATTATTCAAAAATATAGAAAATGGTAATTATTAAAAAATGCAGAAAATGGCAATTATTCAAAAATATAGAAAATGGCAATTATTCAAAAATGTATAAAATGGCAATTATTCAAAAATATAGAAAATGGCAATTATTCAAAAATGTAGAAAATGGCAATTATTCAAAAATATAGAAAATGGCAATAATTCAAAAATTTAGAAAATGGCAATTATTCAAAAATATAGAAAATGGCAATAAATAAAAAATATAGAAAAAGGTCATTATTCAAAGATATAGAAAAAGACCATTGCTCAAAAATCTAGAAAATGGACATTATTCAAAAATCTAGAAAAGGGCCATTAATCAAAAATATTGAAAATTGCCATTATTCAAAAATATAGATAATGGACATTATTCAAAAATATAGAATATTGTCATTTTTCAAAAATATAGAAAATGGCAATTATTCAAAAATATAGAAAATGACCATTATTCAAAAATATAGAAAAAGCAATTATTCAAAAATATAGAAAATGGCCATTATTCAAAGATATAGAAAATGACCATTGCTCAAAAATCTAGAAAATGGCAATTATTCAAAAATATAGAAAATGGCCATTATTCAAAAATATACAAAATGGCAATTATTCAAAAATATAGGAAATGGCAATTATTCAAAAATATAGAAAATAGCAATCATTCAAAAATATAGAAAATGGCAATTATTCAAAAATATTGAAAATGGCAATAAATCAAAAATATAGGAAAAGGCCATTATTCAAAGATATAGAAAATGACCATTGCTCAAAAATCTAGAAAATGGACATTATTCAAAAATAAAGATAATGGCCATTATTCAAAAATATATAAAATGGCAATTATTCAAAAATATAGAAAATGGCAATTATTCAAAAATATAGAAAATTGCCATTATTCAAGGATATAGAAAATGGCAATAAATCAAAAATATAGAAAAAGGCCATTATTCAAAGCTATAGAAAATTGCCATTATTCAAAAATATAGAAAAAGCAATTATTCAAAAATATATAAAATGGCAATTATTCAAAAATATAGAAAATAGCAATCATTCAAAAATATAGAAAATGGCAATTATTCAAAAATATAGAAAATGGCAATTATTCAAAAATGTATAAAATGGCAATTATTCAAAAATATAGAAAATGGCAATTATTCAAAAATATAGAAAATGGCAATTATTCAAAAATGTAGAAAATGGCAATTATTCAAAAATATAGAAAATGGCAATAATTCAAAAATGTAGAAAATGGCAATTATTCAAAAATATAGAAAATGGCAATAAATAAAAAATATAGAAAAAGGCCATTATTCAAAGATAGAGAAAAAGACCATTGCTCAAAAATCTAGAAAATGGACATTATTCAAAAATCTAGAAAAGGGCCATTAATCAAAAATATTGAAAATTGCCACTATTCAAAAATATAGATAATGGACATTATTCAAAAATATAGAAAATTGCCATTATTCAAAAATATAGATAATGGAAATTATTCAAAAATATAAAAAATGACCATTATTCAAAAATATAGAAAAAGCAATTATTCAAAAATATAGAAAATGGCCATTATTCAAAGATATAGAAAATGACCATTGCTCAAAAATCTAGAAAATGGACATTATTCAAAAATATAGAAAATGGCCATTATTCAAAAATATACAAAATGGCAATTATTCAAAAATATAGGAAATGGCAATTATTCAAAAATATAGAAAATAGCAATCATTCAAAAATATAGAAAATGGCAATTATTCAAAAATATTGAAAATGGCAATAAATCAAAAATATAGGAAAAGGCCATTATTCAAAGATATAGAAAATGACCATTGCTCAAAAATCTAGAAAATGGACATTATTCAAAAATAAAGATAATGGCCATTATTCAAAAATATATAAAATGGCAATTATTCAAAAATATAGAAAATGGCAATTATTCAAAAATATAGAAAATTGCCATTATTCAAGAATATAGAAAATGGCAATAAATCAAAAATATAGAAAAAGGCCATTATTCAAAGCTATAGAAAATTGCCATTATTCAAAAATATAGAAAAAGCAATTATTCAAAAATATATAAAATGGCAATTATTCAAAAATATAGAAAATGGCAATTATTCAAAAATACAGAAAATTGCCATTATTCAAAAATATAGAAAATGGCAATAAATCAAAAATATAGAAAAAGGCCATTATTCAAAGATATAGAAAATGACCATTGCTCAAAAATCTAGAAAATGGACATTATTCAAAAATCTAGAAAAGGGCCATTAATCAAAAATATTGAAAATTGCCATTATTCAAAAATATAGAAAATGGCAATTATTCAAAAATATAGATAATGGCACCTATTCAAAAATATAGAAAATGGCAATTATTCAAAAATATAGAAAATTGCCATTATTCAAGAATATAGAAAATGGCAATAGATCAAAAATATAGAAAAGGGCCATTATTCAAAGATATAGAAAATGGCAATTATTCAAAAATATAGAAAAAGCAATTATTCAAAAATATATAAAATGGCAATTATTCAAAAATATAGAAAATGGCAATTATTCAAAAATATAGAAAATTGCCATTATTCAAAAATATAGAAAATGGCAATTATTCAAAAATGTAGAAAATGGCAATTATTCAAAAATATAGAAAATGGCCATTATTCAAAAATATACAAAATGGCAATTATTCAAAAATATAGAAAATTGCCATTATTCAAAAATATAGAAAAAGCAGTTATTCAAAAATATATAAATGTCAATTATTCAAAAATATAGAAAATGGCAATTATTCAAAAATACAGAAAATTGCCATTATTCAAAAATATAGAAAATGGCAATAAATCAAAAATATAGAAAAAGGCCATTATTCAAAGATATAGAAAATGACCATAGCTCAAAAATCTAGAAAATGGACATTATTCAAAAATCCAGAAAAGGGCCATTAATCAAAAATATTGAAAATTGCCATTATTCAAAAATATAGATAATGGACATTATTCAAAAATATAGAAAATTGCCATTTTTCACAAATATTGAAAATTGCTATTATTCAAAAATATAGAAAATTGCTATTATTCAAATCAAAGTTTGCTTTTTGCCGTGTATAACCCAATAATAACTTTTTTCTTGGATATTATGTATCATATCTTAATTGTTTTTGTTGTAAAAATATAAAAAATGGCGATAATTTCCTTCAAATTTCATACATGTTCCCTGGATAATTCGACCTAAGAACAATTTTTTCCAGGATATTATATTATTTCATAATTGCATATATACAAAAATATAGAAAATAGCTCTAATTTCTTTCAGACTTTAATTCTATTCCCTGGATAATACGACTTAAAAACGTTTTTGCCGAACATCATGTTATTTCTTAATTGCATATAGTACAACAGATAGAAAATGGCAATAATTCCCATCAAACTTTGATTTTGTGCCATGGATAATGAGACGCAACCAAAAAAAAAAATTCCTGGATATTATGTGTTATATCTTAATCACATATTGTGCAAATACATCGAAAAAATCCGTTATTCACTTTATACATTCCTTTTGTATCTTGATTAGTTTGGTTTCTTTGTTTAATGGCATATCAACTTTTGTGGGTCATTTAATGTGGAAGTCATTCTCATACAAAAACAGTACCTGTACTATTTAAGCCATAACTGGAGAAATAAGGCTGTTCTTGCTTGTCTGTAAATGTAATAGCGTGACTGCTTATATCCCAACTCGCTTATATCCGTCCCGCATTCCATCATATGTGATATATCACCACGTGGATTCGCCTCTTTTTCTCCCCTGGATAACTATATATACCCCACGTATTTATCCTAGATCCTTTATTGTTTATGTTGCAAATATATAGAAAATGGCCAGTATTCAGGCGACAAGTGATAATCTTCAAAATGCTTAAACCCATTTTGAGCTAATGATACACACACACACACACACACACACACGTACACACACACACACACACACACACATATATATATATATATAAAGCAGGACGACCAGCTCGAACATACATTCAGCAGATATATGAGGAGACGGGATGTTGCCCTGAAGACCCGCCAGAGGCAATAAACTATAGGAAGAAGTGGCCAGAGAGGGTCAGGGATATCCATGCTAACGGTGCGACATGATGATGATGATAATACATATATATATATGTATATATATATATATATATATATATATATATATATATATATATATATATCGAGTTGTTTGTCATCGTGTGAAGACTCTTTTTACAGATCAGTCCAATTTAGATGAGCCCAGGATATACAGATATACAGATATAGGGACTGTGAGATTATGAGTGATGATAGTGTTCTCGGAAAGAATATATATATATATATATATATATATATATATATATATATATATTGCAACATTGTTGGTTGTCTCTAATACACTTCGTGGGTTTGTGGCGGAACCAAATGCGATATAATTTGGAGAGTGCTCAATATCTTAGATAGAGCTATTACACAGTAATAATAAATAAATATATATTAGTTTTATATATTTAATGCCATGGAAGTTTGTCTGCGACCTTTGGTTTGATGAAGTTTTACAAACAACAATCGGCAAGTAAATAACGAAAGGAATTGAAGAAATTGAAAAAAATCGAAAAATACTGTCAAAAACCGTTGGAATTGTGTTGAAATCTTTACGTGTGTTTGTGAGTGAGTGTATGTTTGTTTGCGTGTGTGTGTGTGTGTTTGGGTGGGTTATAGCTGGGTATTATTGTGTGTGGATGTGTAAGTAGTGTTTAGTGTATATGAAGATACATGCACAGCGCGGTAAACTTGGCGTTGTTTAACGGATGGGAGAACGGAGTCGTATCGAAACATTGTTACAACAGAGGCGAGAAAAACTGAGAATTAATAATAATTAATTAATAATGAATTAATTAATTCTCAGATTAAGAAGCCTCATCTCAAAATGATTCCAATTAAAGACAATTACAAAATTTCGGTACGGACCCGACTATAGAAGACCAGATAAGAATTTATAAGACCAAAAAATCCATGCTTGATCGCCCTTCGGGGCCCGTGGCGCTGCGGATGGAGGCGTTGAGTCTCTACGGTTCCAGCTGAGCATTGTCAGAAGATAGCGGTTTCAAATCCTACCCAAGCCGGCCAGAGGTTTACTTGGTCAAAAACGTGGTGCGATAGACAACAACTATGGAAAGCAGTAAATGCGGTTACAAGACTCATCATTCTTATCCGAGGTCGCGATAAAATCACCTGAAGAAGGCCAGAGGTGAAATTTGGCCGAAACGTATTGAACAACACACAAAAAAAAAAAACTACCAAGATGAGGACAAAAAGTCCGCAATAAATAAAAAAATAATTCTCAGATTAAGAAGCCTCATCTCAGAATGATCCAATTAAAGAAAATTGCGAGAAAAATTATTTATTTATTTCTATATGTGTCGGTGATTATACCTATTTCAAAGAAAATAAAATAAAGATACGATTTGTAAGTTTAATTAAGCGATGTAGTATGATAGACCAGATCAGGGTAATATATCATGGTGGAGGTATATGTTGTATTGCAGTATATTATGGAATATTGTACAATACTGGTATTTTATGTTGGGATGGGATTTGAGTTAGATTAAAATGATAATTTGTATTGTGTTGATGATATGTTGATTGTGTGTCATAGTGATCTATGATGGTACGTACGTAAGGAATATAATGGTAATATATATTCTTTTTATCAGCACGCAGATGTATGATTTCAAGTAAATTGATAAAATAATATGAATAATAAAAATCAAAACCAGGGGGGAAAATTCGACTGGAAATGCAGATAAAATTCTACGAAAACAGGCCAAAATGACAGAACAAAAGTAAAACGCTGGAATATGTAAAGACAAAAAGGAAAAAGCAAGAAAAAATAAAACAATAATGCAACTTGAAGAAATAAACCAGATAATCCTGATGAAAGAAGGAAGAATAAAGAGATACCGTAAAGGGCAAAACAATAATGACAAAACAGAACATTTAAATGCAATGAAACAAAATTCTGCCAACCATTAGGAGGAGATGAAACAAAAATATACCAACAACCGGATGCAAAAGAAACCAAACGATTTTGGACTAAAACATGTCAACCAAAAAACATAACGAAAAAGCCGAATGATAAACAATATGAGAAAAGTATTAGAAAATCTTGAAGAAGGCTTAAAAGCGAGAATACACATTTACTCAAAACCAAACTAAAAAAATATAAAACTGGAAAACGCCCGGCCACGATGGAATACATGATTTCTGGTTCAAGAAATTCACCTCCATTCACGACAGACTAGTACTAGAAATGAATAGATGCCAACAAAGAGCGCACTTATCCGAATGGATGACCAAAGGAAAGACCAGATTGATCCAAAAGGACCCAAACAAAGAAACTTCCAAAACAACTACAGACCCATAACCTGCATACTGATGATGTGGTAACTATTAAAAGCGCCAATAAAGAAAGAGATTTACTACTCGCTAACAAGCAGCTGATTGTTCCCTGAGGAACAGAGAATATATCACAAAGGATCCATAGGTTCAGCAGAGTTACCTTACATTGATCAACACATCCTAAAGGAGAGAAAGACCTGACGGAAAAATTTAGCTATGGCCTGAATTAAAAACAAAAAGGCATGTGAATTGGCCCGGCAAAGCTGCATAATAAACAGCCTCAAAATGTGAAGAACATCAGAAGAAGTCATAAACTTTATCGAGAAAAACATGAAAACCTGCAGAGAGGAATTGACAACTGGAGGAAGAAGTTTAGCTGAAGCAAAGATCCAAAGAGGTATACTACAAGGAGATGCAGTATCACCTTTACTATTCATAATTGCCATGATGCCACTTAACCACATACTCAGAAAATGCACAGCCGGGTATAGAATTTAGAAGATCGCAAGATCAATCACCTAATGTACATGGATGCCATCAAACTATTTGCTGAATTTTTTTCTTTTTAAATGGAAACTCTAATACACGCAGTTAGAATATACAGTCCGGACATAGGAATGGGATGTGGCAGAGTATAATGTGCCGTGCTAGTAACTAAGACACCTATTATAATTGGTGCAAACGTTACGGTTATCAAATGATTGGTTCAGGGAATGGAGAACTTGGAAAAAAGAGGACGAGTGGAGACCATCCAAACTACAGCATTGTTAAGATCAACCAGATTACTGAGAAGAATCCAGGAGACTCGAGGAAACTTGTTGTCACTCAAACCCCAGTGAAAAGCAATCAGCTAATGCCTGTGTGAAAAACTCTTAAAACAATAAAATATGAATAAAATAATGACAATAATAATTAAGTTGGCCGACCGTAGTCGATGGCAACCCGAAGGCTCCCTTTTCAGTAGCTACTACACAGAGGTGTAGGAGAATATACTATTTCTCTGGATTGCTCGATTTTTTTAGGGTTGCTATGTTGAGGTTTTAAGGGAGTTCAGGGAGAGATTCCTTGGGAAGAGGCCAGCACTCTCCAAATCGGGTCACTGGAATTTCCAGTAGGATAATGCACCTGTCCACAACTCCATCCTTGTCACAAACTTTAACTAAGATGGGCATCAAGTCAGTTTGTCACCCTCCTTATACTCCAGACCTTGCTTCTTGTGACTTTTGGATATTCCCAAAGCTCAGAGGCTTTCGTTATGAGAGAATTGAGATAAAAGAGGCTGTGACGAAGGTCATGGACACGTTGACACAAGAGGACTTCGGTGAGGCCTTCCAGAACTTGTTGAAATTGTACAACAAGTGCATTGCAGCTGGAGGAGATTACTTCGAAGGGGACTAGAGTTTCATGTATGTACTATCAATAAAAGTGCCCATACGAAAAGTCTGGAAACTTATTTAATGATCCTCGTATCAATATGATTTCGCAACAGTTGCTTTTGGCACACTTGCATAAATCTGTACACGGTACAATGTTTTGCAGACATGTACTTATATTTGCATCTTGACACTGACTCTTTTTACATTCTGTAGAGCAGTTTGCCAACGCCATGAGGCCTTCTGGAGCAGGAGGAAGATTCATCCAGTTTATTACCAGGTCTCCATCTTCTATTTTCCAACCATGGCCATCAGGATAAGCGTAGAGGCTCCTTTTATTGATACCTGCAAATATAAAAAAAATATGCATAACTTTCCTGATTAACAATTAAACATTAAGAATAATAACGAGTTTACTAAAATTGTTTATCCTTTAATTTGAGATCTAAAAACAAAATAAATATTGACAATGCTTGGTAGTTAGCCCGCTTGATATGTTCCTTCAGAGCATCTTGGTTTGGAGGTATTGAAATCTCTAATTTTGTTTGAAGACTGAACATGTTGTATCTGGCTTCATTGACGCCCCTGATGTTTATTTGTCCATACAACCTACAAACAAACACTTCAAGTGCTGCTACTGTATCTGTTGGACTGCTATCAGTAATGGACAAATAACCTATAACAGATTTTGAAGGAACTTCAACTTTGGAAAGAAGCTGGTTGAATCAAGTCCAAGATGGTAACATACCATCAGTGCTTAATCTCACAATGAAGTATGCTAAGTCAAGCTGCATAGGTTTTTAGAGCATAGGTAAATCAGCAGACTGATCGAATGAAACATGTGCAGCAAATGCCACTAGACCTTCTTTCTTTTCCCCAGAGTATATTGCCAGCTTTACCTCTTGTAGTTGCACTGACCTACACATTGTTCTCTTTAAGATTAGAACTGCTTTAGATAATTATTCCATTTGTGTTGTGGGGTGTTCCGTAGCCAGGTAAGGTTTCTTCACTAAAGTCATTCTTATCACACACCAAAGTTGTTGGAATGCCTGACTGGATGTTGGATGGAAGAGCATTTTCTCTGTGTCTGATTTCTAATTCTGCTAATGCTGTATCATGATTAAGGACAACAGAATTAGATGCAAAGCGTTCAAAACCATTCAACAGCTCAATCAACTGGGCAGATCCAACATGGCAAGTGATAAATGCTTAGGCATTAATGTTCGTCCTTTAGAAGCCAAAGATATAAAATCCTGGGAAATGGAAATAAGCATTCTATGTATCGGTGCAGATACATTCACCTTCTTATGTGTTTGTGGATGCATCCACTATCCATGCAAGGAAATTATATATTATATGTGGAACATTTTTTCAGCCTCTTTTAAATTTAAGGACTCTGAAGTTGGTGGCAATGTCAGAGAAGATTTAACTCCTCTAATTATGTTTTTCAATTCTATAGTTGTGATAAAAGTATTCCGCAAATTAATTAGTTCTGCATGTCGACTTTCAGATTGTTTCCTAGCGTCTTTTTGGTTTGGTTTCTTTGTTTAATGTCATATCAACCTTTGTAGGTTATTTAATGCCAAAGCTATTCTCCTAGAAGAACAATAGTGGTACGATTTAACCCATAGCTGGGAGGATAAGTGGGTTCATACCTTTTCTGAGGGTATTTGCCCGAAAGTGAATGTAATAGTGCGACTGGAGTTTGAACTCGCTTACAGCAAACATCATTTGTTCATTTTTGAATACAAATACATACAAATTTTCAGTCATATCTTAGTCATTTTTTTACATTTTCATTAGCCTAATATATGACTTGATTTGGTTACTTTGTTTAATGGCATATCAACCTATGTAGATCATTCAATGCCAAAGCCATTCTCCTAGAAGAACAGTAGTGGTACTATTTAACCCATAGCTGGAAGGATAAGGGGGTTCATGCCTTTCCCAAGGGCATTTGTCCGAAAGTGAACGTAATAGCGCGACTGGAGTACGAACTCGCTTACTACGATTCCGCAGTCCATCGCTTTAACCATTACACCACGAGGACAACCCCCAGCAGTTTATGAGCTTTTGCTTTCACCTAATAAGTGCAAATTACCCAAGTTTTGAAATATTTAAATTAAAATTATTAAACTAGAGATTAACTACTAAAAGCGAATATTAGCGTTTTTAAAGTTTCAGATAATCTTATCTACATGGCCGTGACAAAACCACCGTACCCTCAAAAGGGTTGGTCTTCGAAATTATTACCCATTACAAATAGCAACTAAAGATTTAAACTTACCTTTTTTTCCATAGATTTTAGGACACGAACAATTACCTGTGAATCTGTAAACCTCGCGTAACAGATTTAATAATATCCACCATCTGTTGATATTTTTTGGTCAGATGTTTCAAGATAATTTTTTGCAGTTAATGTTTGTGGAACTTCCAAATTCTTCCATTTATTGACATATTCAAAAAACCGAGTACATGATCTCTGTGAAAATGATGTAATTTTGAGCTTTTTCGAAGGATAAAGTACATAAAACAATACTTTTTTATACTGTTCACGATAACGCTGTCGTCTTCTCGGGAAGTCGCCATTTTGTTGGTTTATTTCATAAACACCATTCTGATTGGTTGATTATCAATGGCAGATAAAAGTAGCAATCTTATTGGTTAATCTTTTTCTTGTAGAACTACACATTTTTAATGCGTAATTTAGTGAATTAAAACTTAAATAATTAATTAATGAAACAATAACTTAGGTGTGAACCAAAACTAAACTCTTTTTTGTGATTTTATCTAAATCAATACGTAAAAATTATCGACTCCACTTTTATAGCCGACACAATTGAACGTTTCAGAGCTTGAGAAGCATTCTTCTGTAGTTGCCGTCAAGCTTTTTTATCAGTTGTTTAGTTAGAGTCCATGTAGTGCATCCATATAGCAGTATCGACACGATCGCTGCTCGGAAGTCAGACCTGACTGATAAAATTAAACGCAGTTTCATGAAATATACATAACACTATTTGTTAAATTGATGGAGAGAATTCCCCGTGGTATTGTGATATGAACTAGCTGTAGGGATAAGGGGGGGGGGTTTAAGCCTTTTTAAGTCTACTCGTCCGAAACGGAACGTGATAATGCCATTGGAGTTCACAAGGTTTCGGAAGCTATGCTCCTCAGCCTTCTTTGGGGGTATTTTTTGTTGCCGGTATTCATCCGAGAATATCAAACAGAACGATTTATTAAATCCACATCCATCTGCTAAGAAGGGATTTAGTAAATACTTGTACAATTGCATATGTTTATATCAAACCCTCTGCACGGGTTGAATGTGACACAAGATCAGTCTTTAAACAGATTTTAACTTGTTTGAATTTGGAGTTTTCCTTCTCCTAGATTAGTTGCCTCACCAAGTCTGAAGAAACCAGTCTGCCCTACTATTTACTTATAACTGGAGGTCGAATAGTTGGATTCATACCTTTCCCAATGGTATTAATGTTTTGTGAAATATAATCAGCCTCGTCCAGGATTTGAACTCGTGTCTCCGTGTCCATTTCTTACGACATCGCGAACGTCTCCTATTTGTATGTCAATATCGTCTATGTTACTGTCAAATTACAAGGGATTATCATCACTAATTCCTTGAAATAATCAAGCCCACATAATCGTGAACACATTATTGGTATTAAATTAGAATACGCCAAACCATTTAACCGTATGCAAATTATTTGTCTGAGATAGAAATACTTGAAACCGTATAACTGCCATTATTACAATATGGACAGTTGTTTGAAGTAGTAATTATTTATAAATTTGTAATCAGATAATTGAGTATAAATTATTATTGATTAGACAAGAAAATGTGTCGCTATATGATTGTCTGTAGGAGGTACTCGTAACATGGTGGTCACCGTTGTTGGAAATAATGTGTTAGTTGGAAGAATAAATCTGCTTATCAAAAATGAGAGGTTTACAACAGAAAACGAAATCTCCAGTGAGTCGCAAATTCACTAACTCAATACGGCCACTCACCATTAAAGGAATTTAAAATACTCGGAAAGACACTGCAACAAAAATATTTCGTTGAAGAAAGATGAAAAAATCGGATGATGACCCGACAGTAGCTACCAACACAATGAATGAAACATGTCTCTGCGCATGTAGGCTACACTCATCTTCCGGTTGAAAAACTAAATTAACAGACAATTTAGAAAGTCCTATTTCAACCAATCATAAACTTTCCCCAAAAAGTTTCTCGGGGGTGATTTTTTTTATCCCAAACACGGCTATAAAACGGTCAGCAAAGGAGGTGTCCGTGGTGTAATGGTTATCGTCGCAGGAATTGGACACGGCGACACGAGTTCAAATCCTGGACTGATTGCATTTCACATAGCACTAATACCCTTGGGAAACGTATGAATCCAAATATTCTACCTCTAGCTAAGGGTAAAATAGTAGGGCAGACTAGGTTCTTCAGCCTTGGTGAGGCAACTAGTCGAGGAGAAGGAAAACTCTGAATTCAAATCTATTAAACTCCGCTTAAAAAAATTGACCTTGTGTCCTATCCTGCCCGAGCGGGGTTGAGTAAATATCATAAAACGGTCAGCAAAAATTGACGAACAGCAGTTGGTAAATACTTACACAATTGAAAGGCACAAGAGAGAATACTTACACAATTCACTGGTACGAGAGAGAATACTTACACAATTGATTGGTACGAGAATACTTACACAATTGATTGGTACGAGAATACTTACACAATTGACTGGTACTAGAGAGAATCTTCATGCATCACATTTTAGACAAGATCAATGACCACCGACAGCCTACTAACTCACATCGTATCACCACGCCGCACAAAACCGGATAATCCAACCTAGAACATACTTATACCCATTTACCTCCTGGCCCCTATCAAGTGGAAACTGAAAGAAAGTATATTTCTAGATCTACCAATTTATGTTTATTTAGAATAAACGAAATTAAATCCAGTTCGATCGTTCGTTGTCTTTTGGAAACTATAACATGTGTATCGACTTCAGTATCAAATAACCATCAATATTTTAAGAAACTTAAAAACAAAATATCCATTCTCAAAGTAAGTAAATTGTTATACACTCTACCAGGGAACAGTAATAGGTATTTCCTATTCCTCATCATATTTACCGACCCCTCCGCTCGGGCAGAATATGACACAAGGTCAATTTTAAGCGGAGTTTAACAAGTTTGAATTCAGAGTATTCCTTCTCCTAGACTAGTTGCCTCATGAAGGATGAAGAACACAGTTTGTCCTACTATTTACCCATACCTGGAGGGAGAATAATTGGATTCATACCTTTCCCAGGGGTTTTCATTAAACGGAAATGGAACCATGTCGTCTTTTCTAGGGCGACAATTTTATCATTCCACCCTATATATATATATATATATATATATATATATTAAGGTGTGTTTAAAATAGTTTGCATTGCAACGTTCAAATTACTTATTATAATCAAATATTTACATACGAATCAAATTTGCAATTAAATTACTAATTAAGAGTTTGTATACCTTTAAACTAATAAACAAAAGCAAATCAAATATAAATTACTATGATTGTTATAGAACAATATCAAATGAATTAAATTTCAGCAGTAAGGTTTGGTTTCTATGATTATTTATGTCATATCAATCTTTATGGGTTATTCAGTGCCACAGCCATCCATTACAAGAAGATCAGTGATAAAATCTAAATCATAGCTCAGAGGATAAGGTGGCTCATGCATTTTCCAATTGTATTAGTCAGCATTTGAACATTATAGCGTGACTGGAGTTAGAACTCGCTTCCTAGGATATCATATTCCAGCACTTCGGCTAATATTTCACGGGGACTTCCTCGACAAATATTTAGGCATTAAAAACCCCATAACGAGTTGATTTGCCAGTAAATGAACCAAACCGACAAACTGTCTATTGTTTATTTTCTCGAATAAGATAGGAAGTATTAGCTTCGTATATATATATATATATATATATATATCAGTTTTTATGCATATTTAAGGACACATAAGCAACTGGACTATTAAAATATGTATAAAAACTAATATTTATATATTTATCATTATAATATATTGTTATGGCCTTATTTGGGGTTAAAAAGAAAGACACAAGAAAGTAATTGAGGTAAACAAATATATCAACAAATAGGAGTGTTAAAACATATAAAAATGAGAGTATTAGCAGCGAGACTATTTCGGTCCGACTGCCAGGGTCGTCTACTGGAATATTGCCTTCTGCCTAAGAGCAGTAGCTGCTGCTATTTCTAGCAAGGAGAGTTCATGCATGCTTGGTTTAATTACCACAACGTACATCATATTATATCGTATTATAGCTCTATCAGAGATATTGAGCACTCTCCGAATTATACTGCAATTCAGACTGCTACTAACCTACCAATGAGACAGTGACATTCATATACGATTGTTGTATATATATATATATATATATATATAGATTGATTGATAAAGTCAGCGACCGTAGTCCAGGGTGACCCGAAGGCTGTTTTTTCAATCGCTACCACACCCAGGTGTAAGGGAGTGTGCTACTCCTTTCCCTGAATTACTCCACCTTACACTTAGCACGTGCCTAGTAATGCTGAGTATTGGCTAAGGAAATATCAAGTACCTTTTTTTGAGTGTTTGGTATGACTGGACCTGGGTTGAACCTTGATCTCTAAGACTATTGGTGTACACCCTACCCAATTGACAAATGGGCCGGTTAAAAATATAAAAAAATACAAAATTTTCAGAGGATGATTTTATTTATAGTTTTAATTATTTGTCACATTTAAAACATTTTGATTTTTACACACACACACACACACACACACACACACACACACACACACATATATATATATATATATATATGTTTCGATCCCAGCTACGGGAAGCTTGTATGTCTAGCCACACTGATGAACGCTGCTACTGGTTCCTTTGTGGATGAGAGGTAGAGACTTGGATTGGCGTTTGAGTCAACCGGGTTTCGATCCCAGCTACGGGAAGCTAGTATATCTAGCCACACTCATGAGTTCTGCTAGAACGAAACAGATCTGTCTATGGATGACTATATATATATATATTGTGTGTTGGTGTATGTAGCTGGGCTGCAGTCTTTCATTTAAACATGTTCGATTAAATAATAAAGACACATTTTGTCTATATAGTTTTATCAAGATCATTTCATGTTTCCTGATAAGTGTCTCAGTTTCAGGTTGGAATTTGTGGATGAAACGAAGATACTTATCAGAAAACTTGAAAGAATCTTAATAAAATTATTTAGACAAAATGTGTCTTTATTATTTAATCAAACAGGCTTAAAACATCCACCAATTCTAACGTGAAACCAAGCCACTTTTCAGGAAATTTGAAAGGATCTTAAAACTACATAAACAAAACATGTCTTTATTATTTAATCTAATATATATATATTTATATGTGTGTGTGTGTGTGTGTGTGTGTGTGTATGTTGGGTATCACCTACCTTTTCAGCATAATGAGCTGTTCCATCTGCCATATATGGCAGTAGGGGAGATCAGTCTGGGAAGAATAAGCCTCCTTCGTCAGTAGTGTTATTCTGTTTTTTGGATTATTAAGTTACGAAAAGTAAGTGCTTTGTTAAATTTATTGTTAAAAAATTATTGTTGATTATTTGTTAAACTTGTTACACTTGATAAACTCGTTGGATTTTTTGGAACGACTTGTGATTGCGTTTGTGCCCCTCCCCAAAACAATTGTTATTTTTGTATTGTTTTTGAGGGGGTCAACTTGAAAGACTTTTTTATACTGCATTTACTGTTTTTTCATCCGTCACCATATTTTCATCTTTTTAAACCATACGATTTTATATCTCCCTAGTTGCCTAAAGCAACTATGGGAGAACCAACACCTACTACACAGGAGGATATATTTATATCCCAAGAAAAACCGGAATGGCCGTCATTGCCTAGTACCTCCGCAGAAAATCCAACGCCGGCGAGTACAATTCCGCCGGCACAAAAAGTGCCGTCAATACCAGTCTCCTGGTCGACGCAGAAAAACAAAAAAATTGCCACAAGAGTATAAAAAGGACAGGGTTGAAAAGTATGCCCAGTATTTTAAAGGGAATAGAATTCTACCAATACCTGAACTGGTAGAAGCAGTCCAGCCAAAAACTCTGTCCTTAATTGTCTCAGACATAAAGACCAGGAGACTGGCTGGACTGAAAAAAGACAAATTCGAGGAAATTTTAAAAGCAGCAGGAATCACAGCTAGGAATTTCTGTAGACGTAGTTTTGCTACCTGGGATATCCTGCTGCCATCACAAGACCTGGCCACCAAGCTGGCAAGTAACAACAGCATAAACACAAAACAATACCGACTACAGCCGGAATACATGGGCAGAAGACGGATCAAAGTCACCGTGTGCAACGTGCCAATACAACTAAGTGGTGACGTCCTGGCGGCGTTCCTCAGCGACTATGGAGACGTCGAGGAATTTACGACCCTGAAGTCACCCAGCGGCACGGCACACGGTGACTACTCATTTACCATGTGCCTTAACAGGGGAGGGTTCCAGGCAATCCCCCACAAAGTTGAGTATGAGGAGCAAGCCATGTTGGTGGTTGTGGAAGGCCGAAAACCGCAATGCTGGCATTGTAAACAAATAGGACACTTTGCGAGGTCATGCCCACAAAAGGCCACCGGCACAGCAGTGACAACAACAGCAACAAAACGACGTCAACAGCACCAACAACAGTAAAGGCCACAATAGCATCCAAGACCCCATTAATATCAGCATCCACAAACAGCGCACCAGCGCCATCAACATCAGCAACAGCAAACAAGCTCGAAAGTAAAATAAATACTCCAGCAGAAGCTGGGAACGACCCCAATAGCAGAGATGAGGAGGGGTGGACCCAGGTAACGCGGGGAAAAAAGTCCCCACCTAAAGCCCCGAAATCACCCCCTGCCAAAACCACTGACACGAAGGGCGAAAAAAGAAAACCCATGGAAAATCAAAAACCAGAGGAAAAGAAAAAAGAAACCGACACAAAAACAGAGAAAAGAAAGAAAGAAAAGGTAAATAACAATGAACAACAACAACAACAACAGGAGGAAATGGATACCTCAATAAACTTGAAGAGAAGGAGGGATAGCGGAGATTCTACCACAGAGAAAAAACAATTGAAAAAGACGACACCGAAAAAACAACAACAGCGACCAGCCCAAATTATTCCTCCCCAAAAAACAAGCCAAAAATACCCCTGTAGACTCAACTAAACTCCCGCTATCCCCAACACCACCTACATTATCACCTGCTTCAACACCCAAAATACTCTCCCGGTCCCATTCAGCAACAAGAAACCCGACACCATCACCATCAACATCTGGCACTGGGCGACGCTCCAAGTCGGCTTCCAGAGAGGTCCAACAAGCTTTAAATTTTTTTTTTTGTCAGGACATTCTGGAGTCGCCATCACTAGATCGGCAGATCAAAACTCTTCTGAAACCACTTAGAGACTTTAAAAAAATTGATCAAAAAGAAATAACAAATCCATATCTTTTTGAGGGTGCAGCCATGGTGACCACCTTTGTCCGTTCGGCTGGCAGCCGAACTAAGGAGCTCTGGCAATTTATTGAGGAAGCCAGTCGAGCGGACATGAGGCTGGCGGAAATGGGGCACGACTCATTAAATGAAATATCTGCAAAATGTACGGGCAAGGTCCCGATTTATGTTCATCCCACATTCTATAGGTCCCTAAAGTTGCGGTTTCCTTATGATATCGGGGGAATTTCCAGGAGCGGCCGAGTTACTCCTGAACTTTGTACCGGTTCCCTGCGTCAGGCCGTCGGCATCCTCACCCCGAAGGATTTCCGGCCCGTAGTCGACACTGAGTAAGGTAAGTTGGATTGATGGCTTTAAACCTTGCCAGTTTGAATGTGAGGGGACTGAGGGATTCAAGCAAGTGTACGCGCTTGCTTGCTGAACTCAAGAACCTCGGAGGGGATGTTGCTGCAGTGCAGGAGACTCACTTCACTTGTGGTGCCGACTGTCGGGTGCTGGAAAGCGACTTTAACGTTTTCTCAGCATACGGCAGCAGCACCAGCGCTGGGGTCTCTTTCCTAGTTGGACGCAGCCTTGATGCTGATGTTGACGTTGTTTTTGCAGGAGACGGGGGCCGGTTGGTTGTGGTCGATGTTGCCGTGAAAAGTTTCAAGTTCCGTCTGGTTGCGGTTTATGCGTTCAATATCGCTGCGGAGAGGGTTTCCTTTTTTCGTCGGTTGGCGCCGTTCCTGGACGATTCGAAGCGGCTAGTCTTAATGGGTGATTGGAATGCGATCCTTGATTCCAAGATAGATAAGGTCGGGCGGGGAGCTAGGCGTGTGGGAAGGTGTGAAAGCAGCCTTGTCGGCTTCGTGACTCGTCACGGCCTCGTCGACAGGTTTCGTCTTGATCACCCAGGGCGGGAGATGTGGACGTGGCTAGATAGCTCGCCCTCTGCCAAAGTAGGCTCCTACTTGGACAGAGTGTTAGTGAGAAGAGCTGACATTGATTTTGTTAGTTGTCCCACGTTCCACTTGATAGCGTGGACTGACCATAAACTCATTAGAGTCAGTCTGCGGTTAGTTAATAGACCTAGTCTAGCCGGCAACTGGAAGTTTAATACCTCCTTACTGGAGATACGGGACTTCCGGGACCGGCTGGAATCCCTAATTCAGCGGGCGTTAGTGGGGGCGGTTACCGGGAATAGGTGGTGGGTTTCTCTTAAGCATAGGATTTGAGATTTCGCCACCAAATACGGTCGACAGCTCAACTTAGATAGGACCGCGAAGGCGAAATCTATAGATGATAGACTTTCCCGGGCGGTGGCTGGGGGGGGGGACTCCGTAGGTGTAGAGCTAGCTAGGAGTGACCTTGAGCGTGAGAGTAGCGAGCGCTACAAGGGATCAGTAGTTAGATCTAGGCTAAAAAGAGTTCTCAACGAAGCTGTGAAATCGAACGCGACTGGGCGTGAAGAAGAAGTGCGAAGGTTCCCCGATCGGTTCATCGCATCTGTTAAGACCCCGGATGGGCGTCTGCTGCGATTGGGTCGTGAGATACGTGACGCCTTTCGGGCGAACTTTCGGGATCGCTTTGCCCGCTGCACTGATCTCCCGCTCCGGGAGTTTCGTAGCTATTTCGCCGACTTCCCCCGTCTTGGGGCGGCTGAAGCGGCTAGCTGCGAGGGTGTTGTTACTGAATGCAAAGTCCGTGATGGTTTGCCCTACGAAGTGTACTTGAGGATGTCGCACATGTTTGTACCTATTCTGACGGATATGTTCAACCATTGGTTCGCCCAGGGAGCCATCCCTGGTAGCGTTACCAAGGGCGTGATCACATTGCTGAAGAAAGGTGGCAGGCATGTTTGGGAGGGTTTATATGATTACAGGCCCATAACTCTGCTTAACACAGAGTTAAAGATTTTGGCCCGGGTCTTAGCGAATCGTTTACAGCTTGCCATTTGCGATCTGATCGGCCCCGAACAGACCTTTGCTGTGAAGGGAAGATCGATCCAGGACAACCTGCACTTGATTCGCGAGGTCCTAGAGGGGATAAAAGACGACACCGAGTCCGCGCTGATCAGTTTAGATCAGTCCAAGGCCTTCGATAGGGTTGACCATCGGTTCTTGGCGTCTGTTTTGGAGACTGCCGGATTCAAACCGGAGTTCCGCAGATGGATTAGTATGATGTACCACAACCCTCAGGCAGTGGTGCAGGTGAACGGAAGGCGTTTGGGGGTGATCGCGATCGAGCGATCGGTCCGGCAGGGCTGCCCCCTGTCTCCTCTTCTCTATGTCCTCGCGTTGGAGCCCCTCCTGCGCAGGCTTAGGGATGAGGGGACAAGTCCGGCACTGCACGGTATTCCATTCGTTGGCCACCTTGCGGCTAGGGTTTCCGCGTCCGCTGATGACGTCACAGTCTTTGTATCCCGCCTCCCGGATATAGAGGCTGTGAAAGAGGCGGTTGTCGAGTATGAGCGGATTGCAGGGGCGAAGGTCAATTTTGACTAAAGCGAAGGTTTGCGGCTTGGTTCTTGGAGGGGTAGCAATACTCTTCCAGGGCCCTTCCGCTGGAGTGACGGACCCATCCGCATCCTTGGGGTGTGGTTTGGGCCCGACCTCCAACTGGAGCGAAATTGGTCGGAAGTACATGCTAAGGTGAATGCTCAGGTGGGAATCTGGCTTTCAAGGAGGTTGTCCTTAAAGGGCAGGGCGGAGGCGTGCGCTGCGTACGTCTTCCCCTTGATCCTTTACCGCGTGTCTGTACTCCCACTGCCTAAGGCACATCGGTTGGCGCTGCAACGATCCCTCTCCAGACTTGTCTGGGGAGGTGCAAGGCCGATGGTCCGTAGGCAGTTCTGTATCCAACGTACACGCAACGGGGGTCTGGGTATGACTGATCTGGGGAGCCACTGGCTTGCTGAAAGACTTGCATATCTGGGCCGTGTCTTGACGGGGGACTCAGTGTGAAGACGAAAGGCGAGTCGGACTTTTCCTCGCCTCAACTCAGACCCAAAGGCTGAAGGTCGACGTAGGCCTATGGGCGAAGCACTGTTTGTCCGCGAGTGCCGAAAGGCCCTTCGTAACCTTCTTGGGTCCAGTGACCTTTCATGGCCCCGGAAGGAGCTGTATCGGGAATTAGTGGTGGGTTCCGCTTCTGATCCTCTCAGCGAGCGGCGCGGCTGGACGGCGGAGGAGATCCGCTCTCACTGGAATTGGGCGCCAGGATCGAGCTTCTTGAACAACTCCGAGTTCTCGCTCACCTGGCGACTTGTTCGGAATGCGTTATCCCTTCGCGGCTTGAACTTCAAAGCGGGCCTGGCAGACATGCCTGATTGCCCTCGCTGCAGCAGTGGCTTGGAAGAAACGGCTGAGCACGCCTTCTACTACTGCGAGCGAGTCCGCCCGTTTTGGGATCACGTCGGGGAGTGGACGGTTCGCATCGAACCCAAACAGCTCGTGCTGCTTGACGTTGGTTACGTCGTAGACAACGTTCTTCCTCCGTTTCATGGTGAGAAGCGTGTGGTGTTTCTCGCAATCCTAGCTGTAGCTCGAATGGTGATTTGGACGACGCGAAACAAGGGATTGTATGACGATGCAAACTTTTCTCATCGTGATCTGGTTTTGTATTTTCGGCATCAGCTGAGGGTCAAAATCAGATGCGATAGAAAACGCTTGGATTGCATAACATTCAGCAAAAGGTGGGTGACTGCAGCGAGCCTGGTCGTACAAAAGGGGGCAATGTTGGAGTCATCCTTCCCTCCTCTGCCGGTCCATGGTGTCTATGGTACGGGTCCTTAGGGACCCCACCCTTGGTAAGTAGGATTTCTTTTTTCCCTTGTAACCTAGTTAGCAGTATGTTGTGAGTCATTGTCCCCGTCATTTAGTCGCTAGCACTCAAGATCTTCCCCACCCCCATTATTTTTGTACCCCAACCTGTATCCCAGTCCGCTTTTTGAAGATCTTGAACAATCATATGTAAAAAATCATAATACCCGCTTCTATCGACCCATGCCGAGCCCGACCCTTTATTTCTTTTATCCCTGTAGAGTAGGATTCCCGCCCCACCTAGGGTAGGTCCGGCTTGTTTCCGGTATTTTCGACCCGGAAAACATTCGGCCTCCAATTTTATAGACGGGGGGATGGGAGGGAAACCAAACGGGGGATTTTTTTCCCTTGTTTTCGTGTATATATGTTTTTCGGGGTTTTTCTCCCATTCCCATCATATCCATTGTAAAAAATCATACATTGTAAATAAAATCATGCATCACTTTCGGGTTTCAAGTAGGACTTTTTCATAGAGCAAATGCGGTATTTTGGTGGTTGCTGCGTGCATGGAGATGGACGAGTGATTATATATTGTATTGTTGAATGGGTCGGCGAATGTGGCTAGCAAGGTTCCCCATAGAAAATATAGTTAAAGCATGACCGCTCCCTTCCCCTCCCCCAAAACCATAAGGCCTCGTGCCTTCTTGTATTTACTACAAGAAATAAAAGAATAGGCCTACGAGTCAGACCAGAAGAGCCGTTCCTATTGTTGAAGTATATCATTACTCTATCACTGATCCTATGTTCTTATTACTAACAGTCTCTCTCTTGTAAATACTCTTTCCTGTAAATATAACTATTTTCCTCACATATCGGGGTTTGTCTTATTATTACTACTACTTGTGTTCACTAACCAGAACACAACAAAATGAAAAGTAAAAAAGTGGATTTAATGTGACGTAGTTACTGATAAAGTGGACTGTACATCGTAGAAAGTGATTTCAAAATTCAGGCCAAAGACAAACGTAAAATTTTGGATTGTCCTTGGTCAGAAATTAATTCATTACTTAAAAACATTGTTGCGGTACAAAAGACAAAATACCTGAATTTTAAAGGGTTAAAATACATTTATCATTGTTTAAGTATGGAAATCGGTAAATTTTGTAAAAAGATTTGATTTTCATTTTTATTTGGGAGAAAAAGTGTTAAAAAAGCAATAGACTTGAATAAAAATTTTCACCATATAATTGAAAGAGAGAGAGAGAGAGAGAGAGAGAGAGAGTGTGTGTGTGTGAGTGAGAGAGAGAGAGAGAGTGTGTGTGTGTGTGTGAGTGAGAGAGAGAGAGACAGAGTGTGTGTGTGTGTGTAAATGAGAGAGAGAGAGAGTGTGTGTGTGTGTGTGTGTGAGTGAGAGAGAGAGAGTGTGTGTGTGTGTGTCTGTGTGTGTGTGTGAGTGAGAGAGAGAGAGAGAGACAGAGTGTGTGTGTGTGTGAGAGTGAGAGAGAGAGAGTGTGTGTGTGTGTGTGTGTGTGTGAGAGAGAGAGAGAGACAGAGTGTGTGTGTGTGTGTGTTTGTGAGTGAGAGAGAGAGAGAGATTGTGTGTGTGTGTCTGTGTGTGTGTGAGTGAGAGAGAGACAGAGAGAGAGAGACAGAGAGTGTGTATGTGTGTGTGTGTGAGAGAGAGAGAGAGACAGAGACAGAGAGAGTGTGTGTGTGTGTGTGTCTGTATGTGTGTGATAGAGAGAGACAGAGAGAGAGACAGAGAGTGTGTATGTGTGTGTGTGTGAGAGAGAGAGACAGAGACAGAGAGAGTGTGTGTGTGTGTGTGTGTCTGTGTGTGTGTGATAGAGAGAGAGAGACAGAGAGAGAGAGACAGAGAGTGTGTATGTGTGTGTGTGTGTGTGTGTGTGAGAGAGAGAGAGAGAGAGACAGAGACAGAGAGTGTGTGTGTGTGTGTGTGTGTGTGTGTGTGTGTGTGTGTGTGTGTGTGTGTGTGAGAGAGAGAAATGATTTTTCAACTAAAAAAATGCAGGGATTGAAAATTTGTCAAATTTTGTATATTATGCTAGGTGTTGCAATGACAAATAAGAAAAGTGAAAGCCCTTAACCAGAGGAAGGATGATAAAAATTATGCAAACACACACACACACACACACACACACACACACACACACACACACATATATATATATATATATATATATATGTAAGTTGTGATGTTAAGAAAGAGAAAGAGGAAAATACTGTCTTTACAATAGCACGTAGAACTATAATTATTGTTTACACATCTATAAGAAATTATATATATATATATATATATATATATATATATATGTTTGTAAGTATGTACGTATGTATATTAAGAAAAGAGATAGAGACAGAGATATAGAGTGGGAAATGGATTGTATGCAGAATATATATATATATATATATATATATATATATATATATATATATATTAATAAGAAAGAAGGTGCACCTTTACATACGTTTTGCAGAAGGAGTAACATACATACATATTGATCTTATGTAATAATAAGATATGCAGGTATATATTTGCATATGTATGTAAATCACGTAAGACGTCCATATTGATATATCTGTACATAGACAGAAACCTACGATCATGCTTAAAGAATTTATATATATATATATATATATATATATATATATATATATATATATATATATATATACTGAATCAGAGACAGGAAAATTATATACACATATATACACAGACACAAACATGCCCAAACATATTTTTCGGTAGCTTGTACATGTCACGAAGAAGATGGGATTATCACGAAAATGGGAGAAAAATAGAGGCGGGAATAAAAAAAACAACAACACTGAAATGGATTGCAGGAAATAAATCTGAATCTTAAAAAAAAAAAGAATAAAAGAACAGAAAAAAAAAAAAACAACTAAAAAAACAAAAATGGTAATATCTTTTTTTTTCTTCTTTAAACACAATTTTTTTTTATTTAAGGGAGACACATATCAGTAAAGAATCCTAATGATTATAGATTCCTGAAAAAATGTAAAAATAAAAACATTTCACACACACACACACACAAACACACACACATATATATATATAGCCACCTAATTTCCAGAATAAAAAATGTGTTGATTTTTGTGTAAAAAAAGGCCTGTATATGGATTTTTGTATTTATTGTCCAATCTTTGCTTTTGTTGGAGACGCGCCCTATTTAACATTTTTTTTCGTATCACAAGCAATAATCTTTGATTTACTGCGAAAATTTTGAAGGATCGAAACCCAACATAATTAAAGAAACATTGTAAGATTTTTAAAATATATTGCCAAGCAAATTTACCCATAATTAAATCATTAACATTTTTGATAATTTTCGATAATATCTAAGTATGGCTATGTATCACAATCGATTCGTTTTTATGTTGTATATTTGTAACGTAATGGCCAAGGAATTTCGGTTCCTGCCTTTGACTTTAGTTAGGCTGAGAACCTTTCAGCTCAGCACATGGGTTAGTTAGGTGCAAACCTTGATGTAGGTGATAACGCGCGCGGGGCGGACGTGCCACTCAGAGATGTCACATTAGCCCGAGATGACGGAACGGGGTGACAGGGCGCGGGTGACGTCATGCACCGGAAGCGCTCGGAGGTTTGTGGGATATTTGAAGAAAGTTAGTTGAAAAAAGGCGAGGGGGTTCGACTTTTGGGGCTCGGTGAGGCGAGACGAATTTGCGCGCCATGGGTGCCGCACGAGATAGGGGCCAGATGATGAAGACAGAATAGTAAGATTATGTCTCTCTCCTTATGTCGAAACCTTTAACTCAAAGTTAATAAAAAGGTTTCGTACCTGAACAAGAAGTTGTTACGTGTTTTCGAATTTCGAGATTCCTATGTTCTTTATATGTTCTATCGTTATGAACATTATATGTCTATTTCGCACATGGTGTTCATTGTGGTTATCATGCATATTGACCTACGATCAGACCGGGTTGTCAAAATAGGAAATGCACCTGTGTAAATAACGGGTGCATCTAGTCGAGGAATATCAGAATTATACCCTTGACCGTAGACAGGTTGAATGAGTGCGAAATTGTGACGACCACAAGAAGAAGGTGTAAGTTGAACTATTATATAACTCAGTGCACTGGAATTCAATCAGTTTGGAGACCAGACCAGTTGGAGACAAATCGCGGTAGAGAAAGCCAGCACCCAACAGAGGGAGCACTGAGGCCCCCGATTAATCGGTTTGGAGATCAGACGAGTTGGAAATAAGATGCTGGATTGAGGAACAGCACCCAGAGAGCCTGGGCCCTCAGGCCCCCGGTTGAGCATCACAGGAGAACGGGAAAGAAACGCGGTCATAGCCAACAGAGTGGGGGTCAATATGTTGCAATTCTGTTCGGTCTCCAACTCCCTTTCACACACAACCCTTTCAAATAATGTGAGAGGTATATTTTTCTAAGAACTGTGTTGCTCGTATTTATTGTGTTGAGTATACAACATTTAGAATATTCAGTGTTTGCACAATTTCGAATATAACTATGTAACAAAGATTAGTCAATCTTAAAGAATAAGCAAAGAAATTGTTAATTCTTTTGTCGAATTATATCATTTGTGTAATATGTTGATTCTATAAATCTACTTAAAATATTCGACTTTATTTTCTTTGAATGAAAAAGTTAACCTTCTGATCCTTCAAGGATGCATGTAATTTCAACATCGCTTTATAGAGCGAACGTTGTTTTGTTTTGTTTTTTTTTATAAAAAAATGTACTCTTACTAAAATTTCCCCAGCTTTGTGTTGAATAGTATCACTGATGTTCTTCAACAAGGGTGGCATGGGTATTAAATTAACCTTGGAGGTTGATATACCATTAAGCAAAGAAACTAATCAACAACCAACAAAAATTTCAGTTTACGGCAGCCGATATTAAACATTTCTTACATTTAAACGTTAGCGTCATAAATATAGGTTTGCTCTATTTGGTGACATTATCACACAAAGATCTTTTCTCTCAAAAGATGTATTAACTAAACTTAGACAATGCAAAATGCCGAGTTGGTTAGGGTTGTAGAATACATTAACTGCATCTTTCTGTAATATTTTGACCTTCGACCCGGCCCAAAAATATTATTCCAAGGTGATACACCGGAAGGAAGTGACACATTCCGATGGCCAGTCATCAAAAGAGATCGCGTGGGCGGATTAAGGCTTCTGATATGGGACAAGGTGAAGGTCCTATTGTGCCACTACAGTGAGACACCGGAAGAGAGTAACCTCTGAACTGCATGACAGTTATTTCCGCTTGATGACGATTAAACATTCGATTTCAAAGATCCAGTGGAGATCGTGTGGGCGTTGAATTATTATATAATTGAGTTGAGTTGGGTGCCAAAGCAGTTGCTAGCAGACTTCCAGAGAGTTAGAGACGAGATGTGGTAAGGAAAGCCACACCAGGCCGATGGGGCTTGAAGCCCTGATGAGCTGGGGCCCAGAGAAAATGCTGATAAGTTGCAGTAAAGAAAGCCAGCATCCAGCAGTGGACCCTAAAGACCTCTGGTTGAGCATCTAAGAGAACAAGAAAGACACAACGTGACGGTCACAACAATGGGGTCAAAATATGAAGTTTATGTTCGGTCTCTCCAGCACCCTCTCACATGCAAACCCTCGAACAACCCTTTCGAACCCTTGCAATAAAGTGAGAGGTAAATATGTTTTTAAAGAAGTCTTCATGCGTCTTCCTTCTTGTGTCTTTATCGTTGTGTCGCTGTGAATTATTCTACATATATATATGCATGTATGTAGATGTGAATCTACATATGTGACTATATAACATTTCCAGAAAGGTAAGACCCCACCCCAAAGAGAATTGCCCAGTCAGCTGGGGCCGTAGAATACACTGACTGCACCTCTGCAGAGGAGGAAGACCCCCCCCACAAACGAGTGTCCTGGATATAACACTAAACAATCTGATGGTGAGATTCCACTAATGCTGAAGCTTTGCGGAATGCCGAGTATCCTTTTGTTTCTATCGGTCTCTGGCCCACTCTTGCCAGGAGTGGTAGCACCTGATAGTTTAGTTCTTTTTGAGCCATAGATTGTCCTACGTGTCTGATTCGTCTAGCTTGGATAGTTTTCGTGATGGGAGGCAGGTGACTGTAGAATTGGTGCTTTGTGGGGTGTTGCCACCAGGACATATTCAATATTGCTCGCAACATTCTTGTGTAATTGCCATGTAGCTTCTTCTCCAGCCGTTTTGTTAACGTCCAAGTGGTGCCTCCATACAGCAGTATCGATACGACCGCTGCGTGGAAGAAACTGCGTTTCATTTTATCGGTCAAGTCTGATTGCCATATGATCGATAGCTTATCGATTGCTGTCCATGCCTTCTTTAGCTGCGTGTCGATGTCTTTTTCGGTTGATTAGGCACTGCTTCCTTCGTTGGTGAATTTGTCTACCAGTTTCAGAGAGGTTCCGTCTAATGTGGATATGTCGCCTGTTTGATTAAAGCACATATATTCAGTTTTGTGTGCATTGACATGGAGGCCAATGCCTGCTGCGGCTCGTTCCAAACTATGCAGTAGTGTTTCGACTTGGCTTGGCGTATTTGCCAGTATCGTTATGCCATTGGTGTAGTCGGCGTCGGTAAATGTTTTTGCGGGGTTTCTTCTGCTTCTTTTCTTTGTCAGTTCGAAGCCGTTTTCTCTGATTTTATCGATCGATGTTCTAAGTACGTATTCTAGGCAGATGATGAAGAGTTATGGGGCTAGCGTGTCTCCTTGTAGTACTCATTGACATTAAATAACCTAAATTGGTGGATAAACCATAAAATCTAATCAAATCTAATGTTAATTTCAAATTTTAGCACTACAAATCAATATATGAAACCATTTAACTGCATGCGAACAAGTGTTTAAAATTAAATACGATTATTAACCTTGACAGAAATACTTGAAACAATTTATCTGTGTGCATACAAAAGATTTCTGGCTTTCATTCAAAAAAGTTATCCACAAAGGATGCGTTTTCAACACACACACACACAGACACACACACATATATATATATATATATATATATATATATCATCATCATCATCATATCGTGCTGGTAGCACGGATATCCCTGACCCTCTCTTGCCACTCCTCCCTATTGTTCATCGCCCTAGGTAGGTCTTCAGGACAACATCCCGTATCCTCACATAGCTGCTGAATGTACGTTCGTGCTGGTCGTCCTGCTTTTGAGCGGCCATATGTGGGGATCCATAAGAGTACATCTCTTATGAGTTCATCTCTGCTTCTCCAGCAGTGTCCTGCATGTCTGGTTCTTCTAACTTGAATAGTTTTAGTGATAGGGGGCAGGTGGCCGTACAGTTGGTGTCTTGTGGGGTGTTGCTGCCAGGACTTGTTGAGCAGCAGCAAGCATATATATATATATATATATATATACATGAATAAACATAATTTGGAAATAGGTAACCAACAAGGGTTTAAATGTCATTAAGACCAACAGTCTAACCCGGAATGCAAACCGGTTTATTGAATGTATTAACTTTTCTTTCTTTTAATGATAAGTATTAGAAAATAGCGTCCATGTAGTGCATCCATACAATAGTATCGACATGACCACTACTTGAAGAAACTGCGTTTCATTTTATCGGTCAGGTCTGTTTTCCATACGACCGATAACCTATCGAAAGCTGTCCATGCCTTTGCTAGTCGCGTGTTGATGTCTGTGTCGGTTGAAGCAGCGGTCGTGTCGATACTGCTATATAGATGCACTACTTGGACGCTAACTAAACCTAGGGAGAGAAAGCTTGACGGCTACTACACAAGAATGTTGTAAGCAATATTGAACAACTCCTGGAGGCAGCATCCAGCGAAGCAGGATATGTACAGCTACTTACCACCCATCACAAAAAAAAATATCAAAATTAGACGAGTCAGACACGTGGGGCACTGCTGGAGAAGTAGGGACTAGCTCATAAGTGATGTACTCCTGTGGACCCCTTCACTTGGCCGAGCAAAGGCATGACGACCTGCTCGAACCTATATACAGCAGCTCTGTGCCGATAGAGGATGTAGCTCTGAAGACATGATGGAAGATAGGGTGGGGTGGTGAGAGAGGGTCGGGGATATCCGTGCTGATGGCCTGACATGTTGATGATGATTAAAAAATATTTCCGCTGTAACTGATTATATGATAAGAAATGATTTTGCAACTTTTGTTTTGTGATAAACTTTTCGCTCAAGTAAAAAAATACATTTTAAATTTGTAGATTGCATATTTGGTTTAAAAGGAATATTTTGTTTGAGGTGTAATTATTTATGGAAACTGATATATATATATATATATATAAGTTAAAAATTGTTAAAAGAAAGCTGGCCTGTCTCTCAGATTTTGCTTGTAGATTTTGTTATTTTTTTCACATTCTTGAGGGAGAATAGTTAAAATTTTAACAAACCGGCACATGGGTAGAGTGTTCGCCAATAGTCCGGGAGACCTGGGTTCAATCGCAGGTCACGTCATACCAAAGACTTTAAAAATGGTACTTGATACCTCCTAGCTAAAAATATAAGGTACGTATCAAGGGTAAAGTAGAGCAAATCAGAGAAAGAAGTAGCGCCCTCGCCTACACCTAGGTGTAGTAGCTATTGAAAAGAGAGCCTTCTGGTCAACCTCGACTACGGTGGCCAACTTTACTTAGTTAAGATTTTGTTCTATTTAACCAAATATAGCCAAATGATCTTGGACGATGAAGCAGGAGGTCTTTTGATTGAAGACATATTAGGAAAGTAAATCTTTCAAGATAGTTTAAGCAATATACAGAAGGAAACTTAATTTCAACACTTTTCCAAAGAGGAGCCTAAATTTTTTAAAAACTTTTCAAAGCTGATGGACTTATAACACCAAATACGCACGAGTGTTACGCAACGGGACCAAATAGGAATTCGTGTAGCGTTACCTGTCATGTTGAAAGTTGTAACAAAACACAAATATAAAAAGACGCTGTTGTTCCATTTTACGAAAGTTTATTGCTACTAACTCTTTTTTATAGCATTCACAATACGAGAAAAATAGATTCGCAATTACTATTGTAATATAATTAGGTTCTTTAATTGATTATTACTGTTATATATTTTAGTTTAGAGATAGATTATCTGCTAGCTAAGAACTTCGTGTTATAGTTGCGGGTTTTCGATTTCTAACGTAAAAAAATTGCGTAGACCTTATTTTGCTTTCTCACATCTGCTTCTATAAATATAAAGAATTAACAGGTTTGTTTTGAAATCGGCTTTTAAAACCAGCTTTTACATACATATCAGCTGAAATTTAGAATGACGTAATACTAAAATAAACATTTGGATACACATCAGCTGAAATTTAGAATGATGTGGTACAAAAAAGTTTTTATGATTACGTGTGATTAACAAATTAGTTGACATAATGATTAGAAGAAAATATTCAATAATATTTCAAAGAAGCTGTGTCAATAGGAGTCAGAGAGGTAGCCAGTTAGTTAAGATCCTTTCGAGTTTCCTGATAAGTTTCGTTTCAGCTAAGAATTGGTGGGTGAATTTACCAGAAACCAAGATAGCTAACAGGAAACCTGAGAGCATCTTAATCAAATTACACAGACAAAATTGTCTTTACTATTTAATCAAACATTCTTAAATGAACGACAGCTGCCTAACCACACACACACACACACACACACATATATATATATATATATATATATATTGTATACTTAGGCAGCAAGTCGTTATCTAAACATGTCCAGTTAAATAACACGGATTGTTTCCTTTTCAAAACCTTTAAGAGAAGACGTTCGAGTGTTATTGCTATTTTTCTTATCTCTGGGTCAAGATGGTGAAGAAAGTACTCAATACTAGCCCAAGCGCTTTCGACCATTTCACTGGTCGTCTTCTCGGGTTGTGTTAGGTTGTTGGTTGCTGTGAGTTTTATTTATATTTGTTTGCAGTGGTTTTTGTTTCACATAGATAACGACTTGCTGCCTAAGTATGCAATATATATATATCATCATCATCATCATGTCGCACTGGTAGCACGGATATCCCTGACCCTCTCTCGCCACTCCTCCCGATCGTTCATCGCCCTAGCCAGGTCTTCAGGACAACATCCCGTATCCTCACATAGCTGCTGAATGTATGTTCGTGCTGGTCGTCCTGTTTTTGCACGGCCATGTGTGGGGGTCCATAAGAGTACATCTCATCTGAGTTCGTCCCTGCTTCTCCAGCAGTGTCCTGCATGTCTGGTTCGTCTAACTTGAATAGTTTTCGTGATAGGAGGCAGGTGGCCGTACATTTGGTGTTTTGTGGGGTGTTGCCACCAGGACTTGTTCAAGATTGCTCGCAGCATTTTTGTGTAATTGCCATCTAGCTTCTTCTCCAGCCGTTTCGTTAGAGTCCATGTAGTGCACCCATATAGCAGTATCGATGTGACCGCTGCCTGGAAGAAACTGCGTTTCATTTTATCGGTTAGGTCTGATTTCTATATAATCGATAGCCTATTGATAGCTGTTCATGTTTTCGTTAACCTCGTGTCGATGTTCTTTTCGGTTGATGCAACGCTGCTTCCTAGGTAAGTGAATTTGTCTACTAGTTTAAGAGGGGTTCCGTCTAGAGTGGAGATGTCCCGTTTGATTATAGCACATATATTCCGTTTTGTGTGCATTAACATAGAGGCCTATGCCTGCAGCTGCTCGTTCCAAACTATGCAGTAGTGTGATTTTGTATTGTTTATTAGGATCTTATATCTGGGGATTTGAGTTTGTCAGTGTCTTTATTATTCTTCGTCATTAGATGCTGTTTTATGGCGCTTACCGGTGTAATATAATGGCCGAGGGATTTCGTTTTATGCCTTTAGGTTTAGTTAGGCTGAGAACCTTTCGGCTCAGGGTTACTTTAGGTTCAACATAAATTCAGGTGTTCACGCGCGTGCGCAGAGCGGACGTGTCACTCAGAGATACCACAATAGCCCAGATGGGAAACGGGGTTAGCAAGTGCCAATGATGTCACGCACCGGAAGCGCGCGGAGGATTTTAAGAAAGTTAGTTGAGTTGAGAACTGGACACCAAACGAGAAGGGTTGGTTTTTTCTTACTCGCGGAGGCCTTATCAGGTGCTGCACGAGATGGTGGTGGTGGTGGTTGTAGGGGGTAGATGAAAAAGCCAGAATAGAAAGAATGTGTATCTCTCTCCTTATGTCTAAGAACCTTTAAACTCAAAGGTAATAAAAAGTTTCGTACCTGAACTGAGAAGTCGTTA
>OY757943.1:49352483-49389983 GCA_963585895.1 Sepioteuthis lessoniana | reverse complement strand
AGGTTCACATGAATAGTTACAGCAAGAATTAGAATACACCCTACTAAAGCTTGATTGTCACAGCAGGTGAATTTCAAAAATGCAATTTGGACATGAGGACACTTTAGAAGAAAGATATGCAATAATATTCTGTTTTAAACTTGGAAAAAAATTCCACAGAAACGTATGGAATGCTTCAGACTGCTTTTCGACCATCTTGCATGAATCGAGCATCAGTTTTTGAGTGGCATAAGAGATTCAAGGAAGGCCCGAAGTCTGTGAGGGATGATGAGAGGTGTGGGAGGAGTAAGGAAATCAATAGACCAGAGTTGATTGGCCAAAGGGTTAGGGTTAGGGTTACTATGTTGAGGTTTTGAGGGAGTTCAGGAAGAGATTCATTCGGAAGAGACCAGCACTCTTCAAATCGGGTCAGTGGCATTTCCACCAGGGCAATGTACCAATCCACAACTCCATCCTTGCCACAGACTATTTGACCAAGATGAGCATCAAGACAGTTCATCAGTCCAGACCTTGCTCCCTATGACTTTTGGTTATTCCCTAAACTCAGAGGCTGTCGTTATGAGACAATTGAGCAGATGAAAGAAGCTGTGACGAAGGTCATTGACACGCTCACACAAGAGGAGTTCCATGGGTCCTTCCAGAAGTTATTGGAACGGTAGAACAAGTGCATTGCAGCCAGAGGAGATTACTTCGATGGAGGCTAGAGTTTTATGTGTGTACTATCAATAAAAGTACCCAGACGAAAAAAGTCTGAAAACTTATTCAAAGATCCTCAAATATACTTTCTTTTTATATAAATTTTTAAAAAAAAATCCCGTCATTGGTGTCATTATAAGTCTATTTCAGATCGTTATGATCATCATATACATTCCTTTAAAAAACAAAAAAAAAGTTAACCCTAATTTAAATACTAGTGAAAATTAAAAAGCCTAATCCCGGAAAAATTAGATTGTGGCATGTGACTGATTTAAACATATGAATAAAATATGCGTTCATCGTTCGATATCCGTTATACGTCGATAGCACTCAAATCGGGTACTCCTACGTCTTGAACTTTCCCCTCGAATTATATATATATATATATATATATATATATATATATATATATATGAAATCAACTGAAATGACGACCGAATTGTCATAAAAATCCATCATACCACAAAGTAGATAAGTACTTGTCTGTATCTTTCTGTACACAGGTTGGTTTTCGTAAGTGTTGGTGTACCTTTGATTTGTTGCGGGGTTTTGTATTAAGCGTTTGGTTTGGATTATTCTTTGTTTAATGACAAATCAACTTTCGTAGGTTATATAATGCCAAAGCCATTTTGTAGAAGACTAGTATCACTATTAAAGAATTAGCTGGGTATAGGGCCTTAAGAATTAGCTGGGTACAGCGCCCTTAAAAATTAGCTGGGTATAGCGCCCTTATTTATTAGCTGGGTATAGGGGCCTTAAAGAGAGTTAATAACTTTCTAACGTATTTGACCGGAAGTGAATGTTACAGCCCGACTGTAGTTCAAAATCGCTTACTATGACGTCACAGACGTAAAAAGTTTTAAATTGTTTTAACTCTTTGTACTTGTTACATCAGTATGCCGGCGGTACTTCGTTTTCATACAATATCACCGGCTTTCCCGTGGGTAGAACACACACTGACTTTATCATCGTCAATTCATGCTGATAGACAGGGATGCCTTGATTCTTTTTCTCTATCTCACCATCCGTCCCTATTGTTCATTACTTCGAGCTGATTCTCTAGATTGCATCCAATGTCCGGGCAGAGCTGGTTTACTCATGTATAAGATCCCAGAGAACTAGAGCATGACTGGGTTGTTATCCTTGAATTGTTTGCAAGTGAGTTTTTGTTTGGTTGCGTGTGTTTTGTATAAAACGTCAGGTTTCTTTGTTTAATGGTATATCAGCTTTCTTGGATCGTATAATTGTCGTAAACGCAGTTTCTTCCAGGCAGCTGTCGTATCGATACTGCTGTATGGATGCACTACATGGACGCTAACAAAACAGCTGGAGAAGAAGCAAGACGGCATTTACAAAAGAATGCTGCGAGCAATCTTGAACAACTCCTGGCGGCAACACCCAACAAGACACCAACTATATGGCCACCTGCCTCCTATCACGAAAACTATCCAAGTTAGACGAACCAGACATGCAGGACACATCTGGAGAAGCAGGGACGAGCTCATAAGGGATGTACTCTTATGGACCCCCACATATGCCCGGGCAAAAGCAGGACGACCAGCACGATCATACATTCAGCAGGAATGTGAGGATAAGGAATGTAGCCCTGAAGACCTGCCAGAGGCGATGAACGATAGGGAAAAGTGGCGAGAGAGGGTCAGGGATATCCGTGCAAGTGGCACGACATGATGATGATGATGATGATGACAATACAACTGCACATATACATATACACCTATACGTATACATATATATGCGGAAACATAGTCAACAATAATGACGACTTCAATGAACGAACGAACACATTTCTTTATAAAAATATACCTCTCACACTTTATTCTATGTTGGTTGTGTGTGAGAGGTGAGTTGGAGACGGGGACAGACTGCTACATATTGACTCCAAGTTCTTCTGACCATAGCAGCACTTCTTTCGTATTGTGGCTGGGCTGGTCAACCGTGGGTCAGTGAGGCCCAAAGCCCTCCGTCTTGGGCTGGTTCTCACTCCGCTGGCATCCTATCTCCAACTGACGCTAACTCGAACTGGAACTGACTAACCCAAGCCATCTGTGTCACCTGGTTATATTTTTGTTTGACGTCTACCTGCTTCCTGTGGGCGTACGCATCTGCCACCTTCACTGAATTCAACCATGTCCACAGGTCAAGGTGGTATTCCGATATCTTCGAGCGGATGCACTTGTTTCGCTGTTCTTTTGCTTATTTACATAGGTGCATCTTTTGATTGACGGCTCGATTGAGGGTCAATATATAACATAATGACAAGGCCACGTTGTAAAATACCACTAGTGTGATTAATATGGTTTATCCTTCCCTAATATTGTGTACCCGATAACCTGAAGAACCTTAGAAAGGACGCTGGGAGCAAGTACCTGGAAGGCACAAGGGCAGGTATACAGCAAGCATCCTGAAGTGAGATACGTCTTCATTCCCTAATATTGTGTACCTGATAATCTCGAAGATATAGGAGCAGGTATACGGCAGGCCTACACAAGTGAGATACGGCTTCATTCCCTAACATTGTGTATTCGATAATCTGAAGAACCCTAGAAAAGATGCCGAGAGCAAGTACCTGGAAGACGTAAGGGTAGGTATACAGCAGCCATAAAGAAGTGAGATGTGACTTCATTCCGTTGAACAACAGCATAGCAGAAGCTAAACAGACAGGGAACCACGAGGGAAACCGAACTAAAATCTAACCTTACGAAGAGAACTCTGAACCACACCAAATAATCAAGACTATAGATATATATTTTTTGTAATATTATTGATCGTTAAAAGAATATTTTTGGGCAGTTTATACGCACAATAAACGAACGTTCACTGCAACATCTTTTTGCCTTAGGGTTTTCCATTTTACGAATCATATCCATAAATTTTTCTATATCAGTATTGCAATTTTATCCTTCCTGAGGACTGGGATAAGGGAATTGTCACCTTTCCCTTAGGTATTAAAACAAATGTGAACGTAAATGTTCAAATGGAATTCGATCTCGCTTAATACGATCTCAAAATCCAGAAGATAGGAGGCAAGTGGCCGTGCATTTGTTGCATTGTTGGGTTTCAGCAACTAGGATTTGTAAAAAACAGCACGTAGCATTCTTGTGTGGTCATTTTTTTGTTAGAGAACGAGAGGTGCATTCCTATAATAATGTCGTCGCTACAGCAGAAGTTTCTTGGAAGAACTCACTTTTTCCTTTATCACAGAGATCAGATTGTTGTTTGGTCCATACACTGACAATAGAAATCCACTCTGTCCCTATTCAAAGAAGATAAATCTAAGTTCTGTTGATCCTAACACGAATTACATTATTTGAAAAAAGAATTGTTTTTTCTTCAAGTTGAGTATTGAAGACCTTCGTCCATCTTTTTTTTTAAATTTACAAATATTGGCAAATAAATCACACACACACACACACACACACACACACACACACACACACACACACACACATAATCAAAATAAATGAATGAATAAATAGAAAATACTAAATAAAAAGAATGAATAACTTTTAGAAATTACATGAAACAATTATCAGACACACACAAGCTAAAAAGAAAAAAGAAAACAAAAACAAAAACAAAAAAATCAATCTCAGACACAAATGCACATGCGCGTAAGTCTAATCTCCCCTTTTTTTTTTTTTTTTGTCTGTAATTCTTCTTCATGTGTTTTTTTTTTTTTTAATTTTCTAAAAAAGTTTAAAAAAAAAAATTCTTTGTTTATTTTGATTTACGTTGTTTGTCGTTGTACGTACGAGCTGTGTATGTTAAAGCAGACTAACTTCTGAATAGTAATGAGAATGTAGATATTTGTGGCCGTTTAATCAAGAAGATGCCTGCAAGACGTTAATTCGATTTGGTTTGTCATGTCAGAAGAAATAACAAGGAAGAGAAATATAAATAAATCGAGGAGATCACGTTCCATTCTCTGCAACAAGCCCTTCCTCCAAACTCGCTACACGTGATTATACATCTTCCAGCTCGGCATTACGCCGTGTTTTTAGAACAACCAATTGAGAGTATCAGCTTCATCTTTATTCAGCCCTTTCAACACCTTCTTATACATTATATATATATATATATATATATATAAACCTCTTACATATATACATATCTCCTTATAAATATATATATCTATATACATTCTTAAACATACGTACACACATATATATACCTCCTTAAACATACATTTATATATATATATAGATTTTAAGACGTACATATATATATATATATATATATATATATATATATATATATATATATATGTATATATATAACTTCTTAAAATGTTATATATATATATATATATATGTATATAATTTCTAATATATATGCATACATATGTAACTTTTTATACATATATATACATATATATATATGTATATATATATATATATATATATACTTTCTTATGCACACACACACACACACACACATATATATATATATATATATATATATATATATATATATATATATACCTACATATACGTATACATATCTTATAAATATATATATTTATAAGATATGTATACGTATATGTAGGTATATATATATATATATATATATATAAACATACATAGATAAATATTCATACCTCCTTATACATATATATATATATATATATATATATAAATTTAAAGTCATACTTACGTATGTATATATACCTTCTTGAAAATGTATATATATGTGTGTATATAAATTCTAAGATATATACATATAAAAAACCTTTTTATACATTTATATATATATATATATATATATATATATACCCATACACACACATATATATATATATATTTATATATATATATATATATATATATATAGCTTTTTGAACATACACACGTATACATATGTATGTATGCATAAATGTATGCCTTCTTATGCTTACACACAAACACACACATATATTTATATATATATATATATATATATATATATATATATATATATATATACCTTCTTATACTGACAAACACACTTACACACATATATTTATTATAACTTTTTATACTGACACACACAAATACACACACGCTTGTATATGTATATGCATATACAAATTCTTATACTCACAGACAGACAATGGGCTGCGGAATCGTAGTACGCGAGTTCGAACTCCAGTCGCGCTATTACATTCACTTTCGGGCAAATACCCTTGGGAAAGGTAAGAACCCCCTTATCCTCCCAGCTATGGGTTAAATAGCACCACTAGTGTTCTTATGGGAGAATGGCTTTGGCATTAAATAACCTAAAAAGTGTTGATATGCCATTAAACAAAGAAACCAAACCAAACCATCACACACACACACACACATATATATATGTGTGTGTGTGTGTGTGTGTGTGCGAGCTTTTAAATGTGCGTACACGTGTATGTGCAAATGTCTTTAAAAATAAGCTTCACACAGACAGACTCTCTCAACTGACAGATTGATACAATCGTACATTAATATGTATTTGTGCGGTTGTCTGCGTGTTTGTGTGTGTGTGTGTGTGTGTGTGCTCGCTTGTGTGTGTGTGTGTGTGTGTTTGTGAGCGCACGCGCCTACGCACGCACAAAGAGAGGTAAATAAAATGAAGAGGAAAGTGAGCGATATACATAATTTCATATACTTGTACATACATAAAAGAAATTGCACTCACACAAGTTCTCTCTCTCTCCCTTTCTTCTCTTACACACACACAATGGCATGTATATATATATATATGAGTGTGTGTATTAATGTGAAATAGGATACTGATACAATTATTTGATATAGATATTTCTAATGTCGAAAATACATATATATATATATATATATATAAGTAAGTAAGTAAAGTTGGCGACCTGAAGGCACCTTTTTCGATAGCTACTACACCAAGGTGTAGGGGAGGACGCTACTCCTTTCCCAGGATTTCTCCACTTTACCCTTGATCCGTACCTTATAATGCTGTGTGTTAAGCAAGGAGGCATCAAGTACCATTTTTAAAGTCTTTGGTATGACTCGACCTGGGATTGAACCCAGGTCTCCCGGGCCATTGGAGAACACTCTAACCATTACACCAATGTCCGGTACTTATATATATATATATAAACATATATATATGCATGTATATATGTGCATATGTAGAAATATATATATATATATATATATATATATATATAAACATATATATATGTATATGTATAAGTATATATATATATATATACTTATATATATATATATACTTATATACATACATATATATATATATATATATATATATATATATAAGTAAGAGTGTATATATATATATAGATTGATAGATAGATAGATTGCTTGATTGATAGTATAACCGATACTGATAATATAATCTACATAATAAAAATATGTATGTATATATATATATATATATATATATATATATGTATATATTATACTCTCTAATATATTCACACACACACACACACACACATATATATATATATAATTTAATCTCTTTCTCACATATATATCTGTATGTGCATGTGTGTGCATGCATGTGCTTGTCTTTATATCCGTGTGTCTTTTTGTGTAGCGAGAGATAGACTAAAAAGGCGAGGAGAGATAAGAAAGTGGATGTTAGAACTGAGTGGGGTGATAGTTATGTGGAAAAGGATGTTTTGAGAGCCGAGCTTTTTGAAATGCACCCATACGTTGGAAAGTTACGTGTCTAGACTTCTAACGTATCAATTTTTAATTAGATTTTCAGTGTTTCTCAATGTTATTCTGGGCAGATTAAATTCAATATTTATACGATATCTGATGAGTGGCCGCGTCACTGTTTCTCATTAACAAGATATTTCTTTATTATGCTAACTGGATCTATTTTTTACAATGGATGGAAACATGCATAATTTTATTTATCATACCCGGCTATTTCCATACAATCGGACTCGTAGATGTGTTAGAGCCAACACATATTGGTATATGTTAATGGTTATCCAAGAATAAAAATTATATATATATATATATATGGGTTGTAGGAGAATGGACCTGTGTTTGGTATTTATATGGTACCCGCAATATTAATGTTGAAGTTTTATATAAGTTTGGTGTTTTAGAAAAAAGGTTGAATAAGCACATGGATAAAACACATGAAGGAAGCCAATGAGTGAAGGATATGAAACAACTGAGTAAAAAATATGAAACAAATAATGGTTGTAAAATGGCGCGGACAAAATGAACATTTAAAACAAGGCGACGAACAATAACAAATTTATATACTATAATAACAAAACTTACATTAATATATAAAAATATTACTAACTCTACTAACAAAATAATAATGTGTGTATATGTGTGAGCTCGTGTGTGTGTGTGTGTGTAACACAACTAAGCTACAAAAAGAATTGCAAGTTTAAAATGTCCTTTTTCTATGGTTAGAAACAGGCAGTTTCTCAGAGACGGGAAAGCGTCTCATAGTCCTTGTATATGAATGTCTGCGAGGCCCATTTATGGTGTTGCTGCTGCGGAGAAATTTGGTCAAAGAGAAAGAGGGTGCTTGAAGACGACGTATTTATAGAAAATACGCGTCTTGTAAGTGTCTCAAAGACGCAGGACTTGAATTTACGCGCGGACCTAGTATTAAACATGTCACGTGGTCCTCCTGGCCAATGGTTTCCTGAGATTGAATATTGAGCGTCCGCCATCTTTGTGGAAACAAGTGGCATACCGCCCAAAATAATTTATAGGAGTGTAAAGTCCTATAGGGTAATATTCGGTCAGGTTAAAAAGTTTGGAGTAATTCCCTCAGGACAAGAAAATCATTCAAGAGCTGAACATTTAGATTTTCCTGGTAGAGAGCTCAATGTAATTTATTACAGAGCAATATTTCTTTAAGAAAAAAAACCTTAGACCGGTTAATTCATGATTATAAATTTATTTTGTTCCCGTATTTTCAGTTTCTGGTGTGAACCAAAAACATGAAGAAAAGAATTAATACAGGACTTCTTCAGACCCAATGGATAATTAATTAAATTTAAATCTAAATTTAAATTTAAAACCAGAATAAACACGTGGGGTGTAGGGGGGACGAGATTAAGGAGTCACCTCCTCGTTTTACCGAATTTCCGTTTTTATTTTAATTTTTCAAATTTCTTCTGTCAGTTATAATTACGGTAATTTAACTTTTTTATTTATTCGTTTAGTTTATTTTATTTTCATGTTAAATTCGATTATTAACTTTTAAGAGAAATATTAATGCTTATATCAATATCGATACCACTTAATTAGCTACCTATTTTTTATGTGCATATGTTGGATACGTTTTTTTTTTCCTGGTTTCACTATTTATTTCTATAGTTTAAATTTTTATAGTTTAAATTTAGTCTTATGTCTACATCTAGCTATCAATTTGCTTCTCTTATATAATAACTTATCGGGGTACTTATATTTTAAAATATAAATTTTCTCTTCATGGTATAATATATATATATATATATATATATATATATATATATATATATATATAAAATTAACTTAAATCGCGAGTTGGAAATCTTCTACTAAAGTTTCACCTTATCGGATCATCAGGAAGTCTAACTCCAACTTGACCAACTGACTGCGTATCCCTTGAGTTTTTTCAAGGGGTCGCTCGAGGTTGGCCTTTTCTATCTTTTTGACCAATAATTTTTTCTTTTTTCCCCGGACGGTGATTCGAGATACTTTTATCTCTTGTGCCTGACGGTTTTTTTTTTCGTTTCTTTCTGGTACCGTGAATGCTGGTAGATATTAGATTAGTAAATATATATATATATAGATAGATAGATTTGTGGTTAGAGGGTTCGCCAATGGCTCTGAAGACCGGGGTTCAATCCTTGGTCAAGTCAAACCAAAAAACTCAAAAATTCTATTGAAACCGCCTTTTTTTAACACTGTGTAGAGTGTTTGCCAATGGTCCAGGAAACCTAGGTTCAATCCCAGTTCGCGTCATACCAAAGATTTAAAAATGGTACTTTAGACCAAGTCGAACATACATACAGCAGCTATGTGAGGATACGGGATGTAGCCCTAAAAACCTGCCGGAGGCGATGAACGATAGGAAGAAGTGGTGAGAGAGGGTCAGGGATATCTGTGCTAGTGGCACCACAGGATAATGATGATACTTCCTTGCTTAACACACAGGAATATAATGTATATATCAAGGGTAAGGTGGAGTAATCCAGGGAAATAAGTAGTGCCCTACCCTACACCTCATTGTAGTAGCTATGGAAAAGGGAGCCTTCTGGTTGCCCTTGACTACGGTCGCCTACTTTACTTACTTATTATAAGGCTCCAGTCAAAATATAGTGGAGCAATCCAGGGAAACGAGTAGAGTTATAAAACATGACATGGATTTTCGGTTCGTTCCTAGTGACCCGTGTGCTTTGACAAGCTGTCACGTTGTGATTAGTAAACAGGGAAGCGCGTCAGGGCAGTCGGGTCCAACAGGTACGTAACCACGTGATGAGAACCACGCGGTAAGATTTAAAGTGAGTCTAGAGAATCGGGAGTCGAGCTAGGGACACGCAGCCGATTAGAGGGTTAGGTCGTCTCTGACGATACGGCTTATATGGAGGTGCTAGCGTTGGCACCCCGTGGTTCGGAAGAAGATATGGGACAAGATGAAGCACCCCCTTGGAGTATATGTCTCCCCATCTATCTCTCAAACTAACAATAAAATGTGGGCCCCTTTCGAGAATAAAATGAGAGATATATTTTTATATATACGTGTTCCTCGTTGTTCATAAAGACACAACTGGGTATACAACTATAGCACCATCCCTTACCCCTCTCTATAGTAGTCAATGAAAATGGAGCTTTCAAGTCAACCTCGACTATGGTCGCCAAGTTTACTTCCTTACTATATACGAGGAGCATACGATAAGTTTCCAGATTTTTTTCGTACGGGCATTTAAAATTGTCGTAGACTCTTGAAAATTTCACTGTTATTGCTATAGATCTTATGAGGTGACTGGCCATTTTTAATGACTTCAAGTTCAAAAGAACAGCTATAGCAGGAATTGGAATACACCCTACTAAAACCTGATTATTATAGCCGGTGAATTTCAAAAATGCAATCTGACACTTTAGAAGAACGGTATGCGATACTATTCTGTTTTAAACATGGAAAAAATGTCACAGAAACGTATGGAATGCTTCAGACTGCATTTCGACCATCTTGCATAAATCGAGCATCAGTTTTGAACTGGCATAAGAGATTCAAGGAAGGTAGGGAGTCTGTGAGGGATGATGAAAGGTGTGGAAGGAGTAAGGAAGTCAATAGACCAGAGTTGATTGACCAAAGGGTTAGGCTTAGGGTTACTATGTTGAGATTTTAAGGGAGTTCAGGAAGAGATTCCATCGGAAGACGCCATCACTCTTCAAATCGGGTCAGTGGCATTTCCACCAGGACAATGCACCAGTCCACAACTCCATCCTTGTCACAGACTATTTGACCAAGATGGGCATCAAGAAAGTTCCTTAGTCTCTCCATAGTCCAGACCTTGCTCGCAATGACATTTGGTTATTCCCTAAGCTCAGAGGCTGTCGTTATGAGACACTTGAGGAGATGAAAGAGGCTGTGACGAAGGTCATTGACACCCTCATACAAGAGGAGTTTAGTGGGGCCTTCCAGACGTTGTTGGAACGGTACAAGAGCATTGCAGCCGGAGGAGATTACTTCAGTATGAGCACTATCAATAAAAGTGCCCAAACGAAAAAAGTCTGGGAACATATCTTATGCACCTAGTATATACTGTGGACAGTCATGTTTGGTCGATTTGCAGCATTTAATTCTTCTTGCATTAAAAAAATCTACATGATAAATATACAAGGATGTTGAATATTGTTTTGCAAGCAACAAGCAACAAAATAAAAGCTGTACGGACACTTCCCTCCCATCACATAAAATGAGAGGAACAAAACATGCTGGATATTACTGAAGACGTAATGACAAACTCATAATCAATTTTCTCCCGAGAGGAGACTCGGTACTGTTTAGAGGACTTTCCAAGAGCGGTGGCCACTAAAGACGGAGGACCAGATAGATAGATAGATAGATAGATAGATAGAGTTGAATGAATCCAATGTATCAGCATGACTTGATTTATACGAGGATGATACAATGCATTAATTTCACAATCATTTAAAACAGGTGCCATCTTCATAAATAATTTCAATATCAATGCTTTTGGAACGCATGAATCAATAAAATTCAATTTCGTTTTAAAAGAGCAGACACTACAGATTTAGTTGATACATCAGTGTTTTAGAGCCAATGTATTAATAAATTTCACGATCGTTTTAAACAGAAAAAATCTCTTCATTATCATTGCCGAGTCAGTAGAATACACAGACTGCACCTCTGAAAAGGGGTAATACCCCCCTTAACGAGTGTCCTGGATATGACACTAAACAATTTGATGGCGAGGTTCCACTAGTGCTGGAGCTTTGCTTTTCATTGCTATCGCTCTCAAGCCTACTCTTGCCAGGAGTGGTAGCACCTGATAGTTTAGTTCTATTTGAGCCATAGATATGACCCCCGCCCAAATAGCCATCCCACGCAGGTCTACTCTTGCTCGGAATGGTAGACCCTGATAGGGTCCTATCTGTGGGTCAAATATAACTTTTGTGTGTTTATGCTAAACTGAATTGTTTCACTATACTGAATAGTTTGAAATAGAAATGTTTTTGACAATTAAACCGCACTTGCATTTAAACTGCTTTCTCGTGCTAAACTGAATTATTTGAAATGGAACTGTTTTTTGACATTGAAACTCTACTTACACTAAACAGAATTGTTTAATAGAGATCTGTTTTGACATTTAACTGTGTGTAAAAAAACACGTACTTATAATAAACTGCATTAGCTGAATTAGAACTGCTCGACTAAACTGAAGAGCTTGAAATAGAAATGTATTTCACAATTAGATTGTAGTTACACTTAAACTGCGGACTTATCCTTAACTGAATTGTTTGAAATAGAACTGTCTTCATAAAATTGGATTTGGCGTTAAATAACCTACAAAGGTTAAAATGCCATAAAACCCAAACAACCAACCCAAACCAAACAATCTTCATTATCAATTGCAATATCAACAGAGTAAGAATCAATGTACTAAGTTCACAACCATTTTAAACAGGTAAAAACTTCGTTCCACTATTAATCCTACTTACCAACCCCTCCGCTCGGGCAGGATATGACACAAGGTCCATTTTTAAGCGGAGTTTAACAGGTTTGAGTTCAGAGTTTTCTTTCTCCAAGACTAGTGGCCTCACCAAGGCTGAAGAACCCAGTCTGTCCTACTATTTACCCATAGCTGGTGGGAGAATAATTAGATTCATACCTTTCCCAAGGGTATTAGTGCTATGTGAAATGCAATCAGTCGCGTCCAGGATTTGAACTCGAGTCGCCGTGTCCATTTCCTACGACGATGACCATTACACCACGGGTACCTCCTTCCACTATTAATGCTGTAAGAAACAATGTTTAACAAATTTCATATTTTATTTCTAATTAACTCAATTAATATGATTTAAAAATACGTTAAAACTTCATACTAATTTTCAACATTCATGTTTTAAGAACAAAAATGATTTCAAACAGGTTAGAAAGAGTCTCCATGGCGTAATGTCAAGTTTTCAGCCACAAAATAAGCAAGTTCGAACTCCAGTAGCATGATTACGGTTACTTAAGGTAAGTATTGAACCCTCTTGTCTCTTTCCCAGTAGGCTGGAGCTGTAGAATACACCGACTGCATCTCAGCAATGTGATAAGACTCCCCCAACGTGTGTCCTGGATATGACACTAAAAATCTGAGGGTGAGGCTTCAGTAATACTGGAGCTTTGGGTAATGCAGAGTAATCCTTCATTGCCATCGCTCCCAGGTCCACTCTGGGCTGGAGTGGTTGCATTTGAGAGAGTCCTATCTATGGTGTCAAATAGAACTAAGCTGTTTTTCTCAATAGCTTGAAAGAGAAATATTTTTGACTTTTAAACTGTGTACTGATTATGACTTGAATTGTTTGAAATAGAACTATTTAGTCCTATCTATGGTGTCAAATAGAACTAAACTGATAATAATCAGGCAAAACCGAATTGTTCGAAAAAGAATTGTTTTTCTATTTTATTGTGTGTAAACAAAAATTTGAACATAAACTGAATTGTTTGAAATAGAACTGTTTTTTTTTCAGATAGAAACTGCATACTTATGCTAAAGGGAACTGTTTTGATATTAATTGTTTGTAAAGAAAACTGTACTCATACTGAACTGAATTGTTTAAAACTTGTATCAAAATGACTTGATTCGGAGTTAAATGACCCGAAAAGGGTTGCTGTGACATAAAATAGAACAAAAAACCAAACAACCAATCAACCTCTTTTCTCAACATCTTTTGGGATAAATAGTACTCCTGCTATTATAATAGAGGGGTGACTTTGGCATTAGATAACCCGGGAAAGTTTATATGCTATTTAACAAAGAAACCAAATAAAACAATTGAAAATGTAATACTTTGTCTAATATCAATGATTTAAGATCCAAAGTGGCAATTGCCCAGTCGCCTATAGCTGTAGAATACACCGACTGCACCTCTGCAGAGGGGTAAGACCCCCCGCTAATGAATATCCTTTTATATGACGCTAAACAATCTGATGGTGAGGTTCCAATGATGCTGGGGCTTTGTGGTGCATCCCTTCATTACCATTTCTCCCAGGTCCATTCTTGCCCGGAATGGTAGCAACTGATAGGGCCCTATATATGGGTTAAATAGAACCAAATCCATACTTATACAAAACTGAATTTTTTGAATTAGAACTGTTGGACTAAATAGAATAGCTTAAAATAGAAATGTTTTTGAAAATTAACCTGTAGTTACATTTATGCTAAACTGAATTGTTTGAAATGGAACAGTTTTTGAAATTGAAACTCTACTTACACTAAACTGAATTGTTTAATATAGAACTGTTTTGGCTTTTAACTGTGTGTAAACAAAATCCGTACTTATACTAAACTGAATTAACTGAAATACCTGGGTTCAATCCCAGGTCGAGTCAAACCGAAGACTCAAAAAATGGCACTTGATGCCTCCTTGCTTAACAGTCAGCATTATAAGGTATGAATCAAGGGTAAAGTAGAGCAATCCGGGGAAAAGAGTAACACCCTCCCCTACACCTCGGTGTAGTAGCTATCGAATAGGAGCCTTCGGGTCACCCTCGACTATGGTCGCCAACTTTACTTACTTATACTCATACTAAACTGAATTGTTTGAAATAGAACCGACAATTTGCATAAAAATGAATTAGCCTACAAAGGTTGATATGCCATAAAATCCAAACCAATCAACCAAATTATCAATCATTTCAAACAGGTAGACATATCTAACGAAATTTCAATATAGTCTTAAACTGTCCCCACAAAAATTCGCAAACCCAGTTAGTTGTGACTGTTGAATACAGGAATTGCATCGTTCCAGAGGGGTAAGATCCCACCCACAAAGAGTTATCTGAATATGACATTAAACCATCTGACGGTGAGGTTACAGTCCTATACCTCAGGGAAATGCCATTGCTCCCATGTCCACTCTTTCTCTGAGTGGTAGCGGCTGGTAGGATCCAATTTCTAGGTCAAACAGAAGCGTTTGACATTTAAACTGTTCAAACAAATGACTCATGTAAAATTTAATTGTTCAGCAAATTCTTTTCTAATTTAATTTTTAGTGATACATAGCAATACTTTGAAACATTTAATTGTGTGCAAATGAATTAATAATGTTGAATAAAATTATTAGTGATAGATACGAATAATTAAAACCATTTGCCTGGTTGCCCAGTTGACTGGGGCTGTGGAATATACCGACTGCATCTCTGCAGAGGGGTTAAATCAACTCAACGAGTGTCCTCGATATGACACTAAACAATCTGATGGTGAGATTCCAGTAATGCTGGAGCTTTGGGAAATGTTGGGTACCCATTCATTGCAATCGCTCACAGGTCCACTCTGGCTCAGTGTGATGGCACCTAATAGGGTCATTTCTATGGGTCGAATAGATCTAAAATGCGTATTTATGCTAAACTAAATTACTTGAAATAGATCTGTTTTGATATTTAGATTGCGTACTCATGCTTACTGGAACCTCACCAACAATTCGATTTTACATAAATCATTTGTTCTAACAATTTAAATGTCAAACGCTTCTATTTTACCGAGAACTGATTGAAAGAGAACTGTTTTTGACAGTGAAACTTTACTTACGCTAAACTGAATTGTTTGAAATAGAACTGTTTTTCTCAATAGCTTGAAAGAGAAATATTTGTGACACTTAAACTGTGTACTGATTATAACTTTAATTGTTTGAAATAGAACTATTCATTTGTATAAAAAATGTATTTGTCATTCAATGACCTACAATGGTTGCAGTCCCATGAAGACACAGAGAAACAAACATTTACCTGTGTAGAAACAATAGCATTACTATTGTGCAAGGAAATTAGTTCCAACTCATTTTAAAATGAAATTACCAACAAACGGTTCACTTACAAAACATATACGTATACACATTTAAATGTGTGCGAACAAATGACTGATATTAAATTATTACTGATACATAGCAATACTTGAAACAATTTAACTCTGTGCAAACAAATTGTTAACAGTAAATAGAATTATTCATAGGAGGTAAATATACTTTAAATCATTTAAGTGTACAAAAACGCTTATAAATAAAATTTTGCATTGAAGGACCTATGATGGTTGATGTGCCATCAAAACCAAATCAACCAAATCATATATATATATATATATATATATATATATATATATATATATATATATATAAAGAAGATTTGGCATTGAATAATCTACAAAAGTTAATATGCCATAAAACCTAACCAAACCAAATCAAACCTAAACAAACTAAATCAAATCTAATCTTTTATATTTGATATATATGGATAAAGAGTGTTTGACATTAAATAACCTACAAAGGTTGATATGCCATTAAACACAACCAAACCAAATTATATATATCTAATATATATGTATAAAGAGGATTTTGGTATTAAATAACCTATACTGGTTGATATGCCATTAAATGCAACCAAACCATATCATATATATGCCATTAAACGCAAGCAAACCAAATCCTATACGTTTAATATATATGTATAAAGAGGATTTGGCATTGAATAACATGCAATGGTTGATATGCCATAAAACCCAATAAAACCAAACAAAGTGTTGTTATATTTCTATATTTGGTTGAGTTTGATCCAGATTCATGTATATTTTGCTGTTTTAATTCAAATAAATTTGATTGTAATCTATTGTATTTCTGATTCAACAGTTTTATGAGTCATTATTCAAATTGATTGACTGAAGTGTTTATTTTTATCATTTTTTTTATGGTTTCGTTTTTTCATTTGGTTAACGGCAGGTCTCCTAGTAGGTTATTCAATGACGATATTTCATTCATTTGTAATTATTCTATTGCAATTGTAACTACATTTTCAATGTTTTATAGTATTTTTAAATTGAATTTCTTGTTTTCAAAAATTCTCATCCAGTCCAAATAATTTTTAGTCAGTTGTACGTTTTCAAATATTCTTTATTTAAGTCACAATTTCTATACAGTTATATAACCGGCCTCTTGGCCAAATGAAAAGAGTTTTCGCCCATGGTCCGCGAGACAAAGGTTCAATCCCAGATTGAGTCATACCAAAGACTCAAAAATGGTACTTGATACCACCGTGCTTAACACTAAGCACTATAAGGTATAGATCAAGGGTAAAGTGGAAAAATCCAGGGAAAGGAGTAGCGCCCTTCCCTACACCTCGGTATAGTATCTATTGAAAAAGGAGCCTTCGGGTCACCCTCGAATACGGTTGCCAACTTTACGCTTTTTATATAGAGGGGGAGACCCTGTAGGGTAATAGCTCTACTGGTGGACTGCGACTTCGTAGTAAGTGACTCGCAGACTAATTTGGTATTCACCGTATTTATAATGTCATATAGTTTCAGGAATTCTTGTCTAATACCAATAACTCTATTTGATATTGATAATATTTTTGCTCGCTGTTATATGTTTTCAAGACGAGGCATTTTACATTTTGCATATCGCTAATACCCTTTGGAAAATAATTTAATGTATTCTCCCTTCAGTAGTGGGTAAAATTGTTTGGCAGACTGAGGTCTTTAAGATATCTATGGAAACCAATAGAGAAGAAGGAAAACTCTGAATTCAAATCTGTTAAACACTACTAAAAAATTAACCTTGTATCACATTCTGTTCGTCTGGAGGTGTTGCGAGTGCACAAACACATACAGTTATATATATATATATATATATATATAAATTCCTTCGTCGAGAATGACGATACTCTGGGGTAAGATTTCTGACTGATGAAAAGTCAACCGGGTTTCGATGCCAGTTTGAAGTATCTCGTGAGCCTTGTCATACTGAAAAGTTATGATACAATGAAACAGTTTGTGAATGACAATTCACTTCGTTATGATTGTCGTATAAAGACGGCATGAAACCAGTGGTCGAAGATATGCAACATTGCTATTAAATATATATATATATATATATATATATATATATATATATATAATGATAATTACCGAGCAGGTCTATAACTTCATAGATGGGTTTAGATGGACTGGGGATTAATGGAACTGAAAGGGTCACTCCAGCACTTCACAAAGCAGCACAACTTGAATTGCATAAAAACAAAAAAAGCTAGTGTTATCCCCTATGACTCTCCCTTTTGCAGAGAAATGGTTCAGTTTATTCTAATCCCCTCACCACAAGACTTGCTTGCTTGATAGCCCGGTATTCTAATGTGATAACCTAAAAATAGAAAATCAGAATGGCTACACATTCTGCAAATTCTGTCGCATATTGACCCTTGACCGAGTCGTCAATCAGAGACGCATCAGTGTAAATACCCCGAAGAAGATCACGTGATCTTATTGGAAGTTGTCGGCGTTATGAAATGATATATGCAGATGCCCACTGCAAAATGATCAGTTGGAGTCAGTGAGGCTCTAAGACAGAGCCAGCATGCTGTTACTGAAAGGGCCTCCCTTGGGATGGCGGCGTCATGGCCTCCGGTAGAGTAACCCCAGCCGAGAAGCAGAAAAAGTGCCAAGTGGCGTTTTGAAAATAACACAGCGTGCAATGCCCAAGAGAATAATTTATGGGTCAATATAACAGTCTGTCTTAATCTGTTCCTGCCCCTGTCCGACTCACACTCCACAGAATCTTTAACCCAAAGAAGAATAAAGAGATATATTTTTATAACTAAGTCTTATATCCTCATCAGGTACAAAGCCTTTCTAGGGGAAGCGAAACTCTTAATTCAAACCTGCTTCTCTCTGCTTAAGAAATGACATTCTTTCAAATCCTACCCGAATCGGAGAGGAAGGATAAATATATGATTTTTTTTTATTTCGCAGTAAATAAGCTAAAAACAGATTTTATTGTAATATCTAAATATTCTGTGTAGAATATAAATAAAAAAGCTTGACTCATAACAGATCATAAAGTCCAATGGTCTCAGATATTCATGCAATAGAAATCTCATTAAAGGGGTAAACACCAGAGATGTCCCTCTTGTAATCTACTAGAGACAACTTCCTGAAATGGACGAGGGAAGATCTTCAATCAATGGACAAGAGTACAAGAAAGCTAATGACTATGCACATGTTTTACATCCGAGAGATGACATAGACAGACGATATATGTCAAGAAAGGAAGGAGGAAGAGGAATTGACTGCATTGAAGATAGCGCAGACACATCAATATGACGACTCAAAGACTGCATAGAAAAGAACTGAGAAAGACTAGTTAGAGCACAAATAACATAAAAATTAACGAAAGAACAACATGGGAACAGAAATGGGAAGAGAAACAACTGTATGGATATTTCAAGTGACAAACAAACCAAATCTCACGCGAGAAAATATGGACAGGGCTAAGAAAAGGAAACTTTAAGAGCGAAACTGAATCTATTCTAATAGATTACCCTAAGTGTTACATAGCCAGATATGAATATGTGAAATGTACATAGAATGTTCATAATTCATATATATATATATATAACATAGGAATCCCGAAACAAAAAAACACTTACGACTTCTTAGTTCAGGTACGAAACTTTTTATTACCTTTGAGTTAAAAGGTTTTTCGACATAAGGAGAGAGATACAATCTTTCTATGACGATTTTCCATCTGCCCCAAACCACGTGCGACACCTCCGCAAGGTCCCAGCGAGTAAGCAAAACTAGTGATGTGAGTGACGTCCCGCACGGGAAGCTTGGGCTGAAATTTGAGAAAAGTCAGTTAGTTGAGTTTTGCCGTCGGAAGACGAAGGTTGACTTTCGCTTGCTCGCTGGGGCCTTGTGTCTTATCTCCTCTTTTTTTTTTAATTTTTCAATACATAAGTATGTATAGAAAAATTAAAAAAAAAGGCTTTGCACAACCTTGAAGTGTTCTAATTCCATTATTTTTGGCTGGGGTAGTAAATACTCAACCAGAAAGGCTTTTTGAGAATTAATCTGTTTTTATTTATTGCGGACTTTTTGTCCTCATCTTGGTAGTTTTTGTGTTGTTTCTTCTTTCACTACGTTTCGGCCAAATTTCACTTCTGGACTTCTTCAGGTGATTTTTTACCACGACCTCGGATAGGAATGCTGAGTCTTGTAACCGTATCCCCAGTAATTACTGCCTTCCATAGTTGTTGTCTATCGCACCACGTTTTTCACCAAGTAAACCTCTGGCCGGCTTTGGTAGGATTTGAAACCGCTATCTTCTGACAATACTCACCTGGAACCGTAGAGACTCAACGCCCTATCCGCTGCGCCACGAAGGGCGATCAAAGATGGATTTTTTGGTCTTATAAATCCTTATCTGGTCTTCCAGAGTCGGGACCGTACCGAATTTTTGTACTTGTCTTTAATTGGAATCCTTTTGAGATGAGGCTTCTTAATCTCAGATTAAGAAGCCTCATCTCAAAAGGATTCCAATTAAAGACAAGTACAGAAAGGCTTCTTGTTTGGCATAATTTGTAGACAATTGTTATATTAAAATTACTGAACACTGGAACTGCTAAAGCCAATGTCAAAATAAGAGGAATGTTTGTGTGGGTGTGTTTTGGTGTGTACGTAGGCGTATGTGGATTATAGTTGTGTATTAATACGCAACTATAACCCACACACACATACGCACACACGTGTACGCACACGTGTACACACACACTCACACTTTTACAACCACACTTAAAGAATCATACAAAATCCCAACGTTTTTTTTACTGTATTTTTTCGATTTTTGATTCATTTCCTTTTCTTAACTGCTTGATAATTGTTGGTTTACAAAAAGCTCCATGAAACCCAGAGTCGCAGTCTAAATTCCATGAATTTAATATATATAGTTAATATATATTTATTTATCATTATTATATAATAGCTATACTCTAGACATTGAGCACTCTCCATATTATATTGCACTTTGTTTGACAAAAACCCACAAAGTGATTTTGTGACAACCAACACGATTATAATATATATATATATATATATATATATATATATATATATATATATAGGCAGCAAGTCATTATCAAAGCATGTTCTATTAAAAACCACGTATCGTTTCCTTTTCAAAATTTTTGAGTGAAGACGTTCGAGTCCTCTTGACATTTTTTCTATGTCTGGATCAAGATGGTCAAGAAAGTACCCCATACTGGCCCAAGAGCATTTGACCATTTCCCTGGTCATCCTCAGACGTTTTATTAAATTGTTGCTTGAGTTTTTTTTATCTTTATTTGGAGTGTTTCTTTTTCCTTTTTTATAGATAGGGTTAGCTAATTCTCTTAGGGCGGGTTTTAGGGAAAATTATTGAATACATTTAATATGTGTTGAATGCTATAGTAGTTGTCTTTTTATAGCGATTGCTTCAAAGATTTGTTCATCGTTTTATTATTTTATATATGATTTTTGTATTAGTTGTCTAAATTTCTGAGATGAAGCTTGGTGATTTTTATCATTAAGGGTTTTCGGAATATTGCCTTCATCTTTATTGCTATTGCCATAACATTTCGGTCGATATATTCTAAGAAAAATAACAAGAAAAATCGAACGTCTTTAACATTTTGAAAAGAAAACAACCATTGTCTTTAACCAAACATATATATATATATATATATATATATATATTAATCGTTATGTTTAATCTAAAATTCTGTTGGTGTGATAAAAAATATTGTAAAATTTGCAAATCCTTCATACTGATATCTGGGAAAAAATTCAGTAAAAAAAGACTAAAAACACACGTGCTATTTGAAAATAATCAAAGGGCACGTATGCCTAGTCAAAAGAAAAAAACACTGACAAAATTACCTAAATAAAAACGTATTAGATTTCTCAATACACACACACACACACACATATATATATATATATATATATTATTATGAAAATAATTCCTACATGACCAAGAGCGAGTTTACCAAGTGAAATCTTGGTAGACTGGTTCTTGGTCATGTAGGAATTATTTTCATTATATATATATACAATTATTATCATTATCATTATATATATATATATATATATATATGATGGTGGGAGTACAAATTTTATTACACTCACAAATAGACCACTTTTGATCATTTAAAAAAGAATAAAATCAACTAACAGGTTTTTGTCCTCCCTGATCCCAGTTAAAATGAGGACAACGATAAAGAGGGAAAAGGGACAGGGACAAAACAAAATAGAACAATAAACCAACACGCAGGACACTGCTGTAGAAGCAGGGACGAGCTCATAAGCGATGTACACCTGTGGACCCCCACATATGGATGTGCAAGAGTGGGACGACCAGCACGAACCTACATACAGCAACTATGTGAGGACACAGGATGTAACCCTGAAGACCTGCCGGAGGCGATGAATGATAGGGAGAAATGGCGAGAGAGGGTCAGGGATATCCGTGCTGGCGGCGCGACATGATGATGATGATGAGATGATTATTAAAAATAACTTTCACCTTTCTTGAAGGACATGAGTCGTTCTATTTATCCCATAGGAAAAAATCCAAGTCGTCTAGAATATATATATATATATATATATATATATGTATCTTTACTTTAAGAAAAAACGAAAACCGGTCACATTAGAATTATAAATTTATTTCCATCCTGTTATGGGTTTTGATATAAATCAAAAACACCAAAAAAACAAAAAAACAAACAACAAACTAACAGGACTTCTTCATATCTTATGGATAAAATAAGGGGTGGAAGGGGTTAGAAAAGGGGTGAAGAGTTTTCTCTCATTACTCCCAACTCCAGTTTAACTTGACCGAATAATACATATATGTATGTATGTATATATGTATATAATTATTAAAAATAACTTTCACCTTTGATGAAGGACATTGGTGGTTCTATTTAATCCATAGGAAAAAATGCGAGTTGTCTAGAATATATATATATATATATATATATATATAATTATTATTATTAAAAATACCTTTCACCTTTGATGAAGGACTTTGGTGATTCTATTTATTCGATAGTTGGGAGCTTAAAAGAGTTCCTACCTTTCCCGAATCCGAAAGTGAACGTACTAACCCGACTAGGATTTGAACTTACTTATTACGACGTCTCATTCTAACACGTCAGTCAATATACCACATGGACTCATGGCTGAAAATGTGAGATAATTTCATAATTTGTTGTGTTACTCATTACTTAGAGGCTTCGAAATTTACTTTCAGTTCGGGCAGTTTTCCTTCCCAAAAAAAAAAAAAAAAATAATAATAATAATACGAACAGGAAAGCAAATCTAAAGATAATATGATTTTACAAGATAATTCGATTACAGTAATTTCTTATCCATTCTTTGAATCGCTATTGAAATGGGAAAGAAAACTTTACCTGCGGTTACGTTTTCGTCATCAGACAGATGCTGTCTTGGGAATCGTGATTTTATGTCAAATTGAGATATACGAAGAATAAGTATATAAGAAAAAGCTATTTTAGTAAATGTAAACTTTCATATCTCCTTGGATATAACACGTATACTAGCATATCATGCGAATTCCTGAGACCTAAATGTTATACTAATAACTGAAGATTGGACTATACTCGTAATACCAACATTGCAGCTTAACTAATTGGCTAAAGCTTGGCTCTAGCTGGACTGCGGAACCATAGTAAGCGAGTTCGTACTCCAGTCGTGCTATTATGTTCACTTTCGGGCAAATACCCTTGGGAAAGATATTAACCCCTTTATCCTCAGAGCTATGGGTTAAATAGTACCATTACTGTTCTTCTTGGAGAATAGCTTTAGTATTAAATAACCTACAAAGGTTGATATGCCATTAAACAAAGAAATCAAACCAAACCTTGGCTCTAGCTAACTGGTACGACTACAACCTTCAGTTGCAAAGGTCAGTAAAAAATCCAGCTTCATGTTAAATAGAGGTTATGATAACGAACTTACTAGTAGAGGAGGTCCGTGCTGTGTAATTGTTAAAATTGTTCGACTTCAATTTCGTTGTAACCGCGTTCAAATTCAAGTTGTGCCATAACATTCCTTAATCAACTAATCCACTTATCCTTCTAACTTTGTGTTAAAAAATTCCACTCCTATTCCACAAAGATGGTTCTGTCTTTTAATAATCCATAAAGGTTAAAACGCTATTAAACAATGAAATCAAACGCTACATTATACAGGATAAATATGATTTTTAAATTGAATATCTTTCTCTCTTTCACTCGTCTCGACATCAGATTTGCTCGGTGGGTGTCGTTACTCATTTACCCTATCCTTTACGGGAAAACCCTAGCAAGGCTCTCTCTCTCTCTCGACAAGGCTACAGTGTTTTCCTTCCCCAAGAGTTGTTACATGTACCTAAGTACAAGAAACTAACTATCCAATTACTTCCCAAAGGCTCGATGAAGAACAGTGGTATAGTCTTTTACTAAACTAAACGTTGTTAAGTAAAAAATTATATATATTTACCGAACCTTACTCACGAGTAGATATCAACCCAAGGTCAATTTTAACAGGTTTGAATTCAGAGTTTTCCTTCTCCTAGACTGGTGGTCATACGGAGTTTAAAGAATCCAGTATGCTATTCAATTCATCCATAACTGAAGTGAGAATAGTTAGATTTAGACATTTCCCAAGAGTATTAGCGCTATGTGAATTGTAAACAGAATTTTTGAAGGAGGTGCCCGTGGTGTAATGGTTATCGTCACAGGAATTGGACACGGTGACACGAGTTCAAATCCTGGACATATCACTAATACCCTTGGGAAAGTTATGAATCAAATTATTCTCCCTCCAGCTATGGGTAAATAGTAGGGCAGACTAGGTTCTTCAGCCTTGGTGAGGCAACTAGTCTAGGAGAAGGAAAAACTCTGAATTCAAACCTGTTAAACTCCGCTTAAAAATTGACCTTGTGTCATATCCTGTCATAGCGGAGGGGTTGGGTAAATATGGTAAACAGAATTTTTGAAAAAGTTGAGTAAGTAGTAAAGGTAGCGACCGTAGTCGTGGGCGACTAGAAGGCTCCCTTTTCAATAGCTACTTCACCAAGGTGTAGCGGAGGGCGCTACTCCTTTCCCTAGATTGCTCCACTTTACCCTTGCTACTTACCTTATAGTGTTGAGCGTTAAGCAAGGAGGTATCAAGTACGTGGGCGACTAGAAGGCTCGCTTTTCAATAGCTACTACACCAAGGTGTAGGGAGGGTGATACTCCTTTCCCTGGATTGCTCCACTTTACCCTTGCTACTTACCTTATAGTGTTGAGTGTTAAGCAAGGAGGTATCAAGTACCATTTTAAAAGTCTTTGGTATGATGCGATCTGGGATTGAACCCGGACCTCAAATTGATTAAAAATGATCAATACTATCAAGTACAATACTTGAAAATATTTCTATGTGTTTAAACCGCTTATTGTTAATAAATAGAATTAGTAGAATTAGATAACAGTACTTGAAACATTTAACTGTGTACAAACGAATGATCAATATTAAACAAGATTATTTATATTAGATAGCAATACTCGAAACCAATTAATTGTGTACAAACGAGTGAGGTCTGCTTCGTTCTCCAATTATATTATCCATAAAAAGTTTTATGGCAGATAAATAATTGTGGGTTATTTGATACCAAATCCTCCTTATATATATATATATATATATATATATATATATATGATATAAAAAATATATATGTATATATATGAAAATAAACATACATTATATATATATATATATATATATATGTTATATTTTGAGCCCTCGCCCCAGCCTAAAAATACTATTCCAACGTAATACACCGGAAAGAAGTGACACATTCCAACGGCCAGTAATCGAAAGAGATCGCGTGGGCGGATTAAGGCTTATGATATGGGAAAAGGTGAAGGTCCCATTCTGCCATTACAGTCATGCACCGGAAGAGAGTAACCTATGAACTGCATGACAGTTACTTCCGCTTGATGACGATTAAACATTCGATTTCAAAGATCCAGTAGGCGATCGTGTGGGCTTTGAGTTATTATTTAACTCAGTTGAGTTTGGGTCCCAGAGCAGTTGTCAGTAGAATTCCAGACAGTAGAGACCAGATGTGGTAAGGAAGGCCACACCCGACCGAGGGGGTTCTCGGAAACCCCCGATGCAGTTGCCAGCAGACTCCCAGAGGGTTAGAGACGAGATGTGGTAGGGAAGGCCACACCAGACCGAGGGGGCCCTCGGAAAGCCCCGATGGAGTAGACCCCAACATCAGGAGAACAATAAAGACACAACGTGACGATCATAACAGTGGGGTCAAAATATGAAGTTTACGTTCGGTCTCCAACATCCTCTCACATTCAACCCTTCAACAACCCTTTCGAACCCTTGCAATAAAGTGAGAGGTAAATATGTTTTAAAGAAGTCTTCCTGCTTCCTTCCTTCATGCGTCTTAATTATGGTGTCGTTGTGATGCTGAATGAACGTGTAAATAACTATATAACATATATATATAATAAACATATATATATATATATATATATGGTATATAGACTGCAACCCTGGGTTTCATGGAGTTTTTTGCAAAGCAACAATCATCAGGCAGTTAAGAAGATGGAATATGTAATAGCTTTTTCCTAGATATTGAGCACTCTCCTCATTATATTGCACTTGGTTTGACACATACCCACAAAGTGATTAAGTGACAACCAACAATATATATATATATATATATATATATATGTATATATAATTTATATAGTATATATATATATATATGTACACATGTATATATAGTCTGTATAGTATATATATATATATATATGTGTGTGTGTGTGTGAATATATGTGTATATATATATAATGTATATATATAATGTATATTTATATATATATATGTGTGTGTTTGTGTGTGTGTGTGTGGTTAGACAACAGTCGTTTATTTAAGCATGTTTCATTAAATAATAAAGAAAATTTTTTTTTGTATAATCTATTTAAGATTCTTTCAAGTTATCTTATAAGTTTCTTAGTTTCAGGGTTTCGAATTGGTAAATTCAAATCTCTTTTTAAAAAAAATACGAACACACCTTACAGAAGCAAGCAACCCGCGGGTCCAAAATTGCTCAGGACAATTTTGGGAAATTCATCCACCAATTCCAACTCGAAACTTAGACACTTGAAAATATCTTAAATAAATTATACAGACAAAATATCATTTAACAAATTATCATCACCATCATCATCATGTCGCGCCGCCAGCATGGATATCCCTGACCCTCTCTCGCCACTTCTCCCTATCATTCATCACCTCCGGCAGGTCTTCAGGGTTACATCCTGTGTCCTCACATAGTTGCTGTATGTAAGTTCGTGCTTGTCGTCCTGCTTTTGCACATCCATATGTGGGGGTCCACAGGAGTACATCGCTTATGAGCTCGTCCTTGCTTCTCCATCAGTGTCCCGCGTGTCTGGTTCGTCTAACTTGTATAGTTTTCGTGATGAGGGGGCAAGTGTCCGTATAGTTGGTTATCACCAGGACTTGTTCAATACTGCTGTCAACATTCTTGTGTAATTTCCGTCTAGTTTCCTCTCCAGCCGCTTAGTTAGCGTCCATACTGCATCCATATAGCAGTATCGACACAACCGCTGCCTGGAAGAAATTGCGTTTCATTTTATCGGTTAGGTCCAACTTCCATATGATCGAGAGCCTATCGATAGCTGTCCATGCCTTCGTCAGTCGTGTGTCGATGCCTTTTTCGGTTGATGAGACGCTACTTCTTAGGTTAGTGAATTTGTCTACTAGTTTCAGAGAGGCTCCGTCTAGTGTGGCAATGTTGACCGTTTGGTTGTAACACATATATTCAGTTTTGTTCGCATTGACATGGAGGCCAATGCTAGCTGCGGCTCGTCCCAGACTATGCAGTAGTGTCTCTGCTTGATTAAGCGTATTCGCTAGTAACGCCAAGTCATCAGCGTAGTCGGCGTCCGTGATTGATTTTGCGGGGAACCTTTTGCTTCTTCTCTTAGTCAGCTCGAAGCCATTTTCTCTGATTTTGTCGATCAAAGTCCTAAGCACATAGTCTAGACAGATGATAAAGAGGTACGGGGCTAGTGTGTCTCCTTGTAGTACTCCTGCAACAATGTCGAAGTATTCCGTGTCTCCATCTGGTGAACGTACTTTCACTTTGGTGTTTCTGTAGAGAATCATTACCGCTGCTACGGTTTCTTTTGGTAGGCCGTATGCTAGTAGGATTTGCTCCATCTTCCCTCTGTGTATGGAATCGAAGGCCTTGGTAAAGTCGACAAATAGTAATGTCGCCTGAAGGTTTTTTGCCCGAACGCCTTCAAGGAATCTACGGAAGGTCAGTATTTGTGAAGTTGTGGATCTATTTCTCCGGAAGCCATTTTAGTTTTTCCTAAGGATGTTGTCTATTTTGGGTTCTATGCGGTTTCGTAGTAAGGCATTGTAGATTTTGGCTGCTATGGATGTAAGTGTTATCCCACGGTAGTTCTTGGCTAGTCCGAGGTCGCCTTTTTTAGGTTAAGGAAGGATGCATCCCTTCATCCATCTTTCTATCCTATTTTGACTATAGACAGCGTTGCATTGCCGGAGCAGTATATCGTCGAATTGTCTAGTCTTCCATACTTCTGGGGGGATCTCGTCTAGCCCTGCAGCTTTCCTATTTTTAATTCTTCTGAGAACTAAGTCGAGTTCTTTGGTGAAAGGACCTAGTTTAACGTCTAATTGCTTACTAATAATTCTGGTGATCGGTTCATCCGTTATTTCCGGTGGGTTTCCTAGTAGATTTTTGAAATGCTGTTCCCACAGTTTTACTCTTTCTTGTTGGCTTGCAGCTTTCAATTTTGCTTTGGCTGTGCTCTTCCTTCTACTTACTTCGTTTATTGTTTGCCAGGCTATTCTGGATTGTCTATCTTCCACCGAGTCTCCATGGAATTATATATATATATATATATATATATATATTCTGTGTGTTTATATATATACAAACACACACATACATATTGTGTTTATATTTATACATACATACATAAGGAATGTGTGTGTATATATATATATATATATATATATAAAATATGTGTGTACATATGTACATGTATATAGCGTGTATAGGTACATCTGTGGGCCCTTTCACACGGACGAGCAAGTGTTTAGCGACCAGCTAGAACCTATCTATAATAACTGAGTACTGATACATATTATACATATTATATATATATATATTATATATATATATAAATATATATTATATATATATATATAATAATAATAATATAATATCAAGAATTTTTGACATAAATAATTCGTTTTACAATTTATTATATGTTTGTATTCAGTTAAATGGTTTCAAGTATCGCCATTTAATATTTACAATTTCACATCAATCATTTGTTTGAATGTATACAAATGGATATACAAATATTATTTGTAAGTGAATAGTTTGTAGATAATTTCATTTTGAAATGGGTTAAAACTTTTATTTACACGCTCGTATTGCTAATACAGGGTCAAATGTTTTCACGCTAATAATTCTATTCAATATTAATCATTTGTTTTATCAAAGTGAAGTGGTTGCAAGTATTGCTATCTAACACAAATAATTCTATTCAATAATAATCATATGTCTTAAAACAGTGAAATGGTTGCAAGTATTGCTATCTAACACAAATAATTCTATTCAATAATAATCATATGTCTTAAAACAGTGAAATGGTTGCAAGTATTGCTATCTAACACAAATAATTCTATTCAATAATAATCATATGTCTTAAAACAGTGAAATGGTTGCAAGTATTGCTATCTAACACAAATAATTCTATTCAATAATAATCATATGTCTTAAAACAGTGAAATGGTTGCAAGTATTGCTATCTAACACAAATAATTCTATTCAATAATAATCATATGTCTTAAAACAGTGAAATGGTTGCAAGTATTGCTATCTAACACAAATAATTCTATTCAATAATAATCATATGTCTTAAAACAGTGAAATGGTTGCAAGTATTGCTATCTAACACAAATAATTCTATTCAATAATAATCATATGTCTTAAAACAGTGAAATGGTTGCAAGTATTGCTATCGAACACTAATAATTCTACTCAATATTAATCATTTGTGTGAACACAACGAATAAGTTGCAAATATTGCTATATAACACTAATTATTTTATTCAGCATTACCCGTTCATTTGTAGATTGGTAAATGGTTTCAACTATTGTAATCTTTCACTGACAATTCAATCAATCCGCAATAATTTGTTTACACTAAGTTAAATTGTCAATCAGATTTAACTTCAGTCATGTGCTGGTTCAAAGTTTAAATGTCAAATAGTTCTATTTGACTCATAGATAGGACACTATCGGGTTCTACCTGTCTGGGGCAGAGTGGAACTGGCAGCAGTGGTAATGAAGGGGTATTCTACGTTCTTAAAAGCTTCAATACTGCAGACTCACCATCCGGTTGTTAAATGCAATATCTGAGAGACTCGTTGCGGGGATGCAGTCGGTTTATTCTACAGCCCCAGCCAACTGGGCTTGAGAAGCGTGAGGAATCTTATTAGCAGGTTTAAAAAAAAGAGAAAATTGCTCCAAAGTTAAACTATACAAGTTTGCGACAAAAGTTTTGGATTATTTTGGTAACGTGAGTCCCAATTCGGTAGTCACAGATGCTTTTGCAAGGGACGATAAGTCGACGAACCCAACTGGATAGTGAGATACCGTGCTCGCCAGATATTCCCTAAAATGCTATATGGGGATTTGCGTCAATGGCTTGGAGTCCAGCCACGGAATCTACGTTTTCAGGGAAAACCGTTTTTACTTGATCATTGCACAAAAGATTCTTTTGGTCACTTCTGTGCGTTGTATCCCTGTTCGAACTCATAAAGCACAACTTCCCTAATTAGATTACGTTACATGTTAATCGACTTGGAGTGAAGCAATGTATAACATGTCAGCTTACCAAATAGCACGATACTTATAACCACATCGAGTACCCACAATACTTCAATTGCTTTGGTCACTTTCTACATGTGCTGCAGTCTAGCGTATACCAAAATATTTACTCAGGCAAATGTTTCTTATTTTTGGCCTATTTGTCTTTACCAGTGGCTCAATCGACTGAGGCTGCAAAAGATACCAGCTATAACTCTGCAGAGGTTTAGGACTCCCCCAACGATGGCCCAGTCTGTTGAAGCTGCAGAAGACACCAACTGCATCTCTGCAGAGGTGTAAGACACTCCCAATGACCGTCTAAGATTTATCACAAAACAATCTGATGGTGAGGCTCCTGTAATGCAGGAGCTTTTGGGAATGAGGCGTACCCTTTCATGGCTATCGCTCCCAGGTTGACTCTGACCCGGCGTGGTAGCACCTGATAAGGTCCTATCTATGCGTAAAAAATATTTGGCATTTAAACTGGGTACTTATTCTTAGCTGAATTGTTTGAAATACAACCGTTTGATTATTTAACTGTGTGTAATCAAATAAATGATGTTTAATTGAATTGTTAGAGATATATAGGAATACTTGGAAAGGATTAAACTGAGGACTAACAAATGTGTTATAGTTAATAGAATCATTTGTATTGGATAGAAGTAAGTGAAATCGTTTAACTGTGTGAAAAAATGAGCTCAAGTTCACTTAAATTTCTATCTACAAAATGTGTTTAGGAATTATATATATCTAATATATTCGTAGAGAGAAGACTTGACATTGATTAACCTACAATAGTTGATATGCCATTAAACCAAATCAAACCTATCAAAATCTGACCTTGCCAGATCGTCTAGGTTTTTGCAACCCCAGTGAAATTTTTTGAACCATCTGTTTACTCTAGTGAGATCAAACGTGCCTTCACCTTTTGGAAGACAAATGTTTTTCTTGCTTCGGCTATGCAGTTCGATTTCGTAAAGCTCAAGTTCCCTTATTAGATTACGTTGCACATTTAACTGTGCAATTTCAAATCACACACCCACATTGTGCAGTGATACACAACGTATCAGCGCACCAACTAAAATGATACTATTCAGCACAGACGGTAACCGAGAAGCCTTGAACTGCTTGCCTTACATAATAAATCAATACTGATGAGCATGTACCAAAAAAGGTGTGCACATTTAAAACTAGGTGATATCTTAAAAAAGAAGCATGTTAGCCAAAATTATTTGAAAAAATTAAATCTATCCATATGACCAGTTTATAGCACTCAGAGAAACTTATTTGTAGAATACCTATTTTAATACATCAGCAAACTATCATTTTAATATTGCCCCGTCGGCTGGGGCTGTAGAATACACCGACTGCTTTTTTGCAGAGTGGTAAGAACCCACCAACGAGTGTCCTGATATGACACTAAACAATCTGATGGTGAGGTTCCAGCAATGCTGGAGCTTTGAGGAATGCAGAGTACCCCTTCATTGCCATTGCTCCCAGGTCCACTCTGGCCCAGAGTGGTAGCATCTGATAGGGCCTTATCTATGGGTTAAATAGAACTAACGGCAAACTTATGCTAAACTGAATTGTTTGAGTAAACTGAATTGTTTGAGTAAACTAAATAGCTTGAAATAGAAATGTTTTTCACAATTAAACCATACTTACATTTAAAATGCGTACTTGTGCTTAATTGAATTGTTTGAAATAGAACGGGTTTTTCGACATCAAAACTGTATTTACACTTAACTGAATTGTTACATATAACTGCAACTGTTTTTTCACATTGAAACTGTATTTACACTAAACTAAATTGTTTAACATAGAACTGTTCTGACATATAACTGTGTGTAAACAAAATCTGTACTTTTACAAAACTGAATTAGCTGAAGTAGAATTGCTTGAATAAACTGAAAAGCTCGAAATAAAAATGTTTCTTTTACAATTAAACTGTACTTACACTTAAAACTGCGTGCTTTTGCTAAACTGAATTGTTTTAAATTAAACTATTTTTGACCCTGAAACTGTACTTACACTAAATTGAATTGTTATATATAACAGAATATTTTAAAATAGAAATGTTTTTGACAGTGTAATTATGCTAAACCGAATTGTTTTAAATAGAACTGATTATTTACATAAAAATGGATATGGCGTTAAATAACCTAAAAAGGTTGATATGCAATAAACCAAACCAAACCAAACCTATTGTTTTAATAATAAACAGAAAAGGAACATTTTTGCCGACATTCACATTTGCAAAATAGACACAATTAGATTGCCAAAAGCTACATTCATTTAGTAATAAAATAAAAATAAAAGGAAAATTTATCTGTAGAAGTTGACTAAGAAATACGTAACCCAACAGAACTCAGCCTGTAAATCCCAGTAGTATAAAAAACTAATTATTTTTTATCCCAATTTTAAATACTTAAAAATCTCAAATAAATTCCCAAGTGAATAAAACTGTTGCAGAGGAATAGAATATAGTTGTAGTATATTAGTATAGAAAAGTTATCTCCCTTTAGTCGAGGGTGATCCAAAGGCTCCCTTTTCAATAAAACTGAATAAAACTGTTGCAGAGGAATAGAATATAGTTGTAGTATATTAGTATAGAAAAGTTGTCTCCCTTTAGTCGAAGGTGATCCAAAGGCTCCCTTTTCAATAGCTACAACACCGTGGTGTAGGAGAGGTCGCTACTCAATTCCCAGGATTGCTACAATTTAAACTTGACCCTCACTTTATAATGCTAAGTGCTAAGCAAGGCGGCATCAAGTACCATTTTTGAAGTCATTGATATGACTCGACCTGGGATTGAACCCCGGTCTACCGGACCATTGGCGAACACTATTCATTAGGCAAATTGACTGGTTAGTATTTAAAAATCAAGTGGGTTCGAAATCCATTCACGGTGATAGGTTTATTTTCGTAGTAAAAAACTTGGGAAATATATGAAGCTTTTAATCCTCAGTTTTGGTTTTAATAACATCACTACCTACTTCAAAACAAACCAGAAGGCTTATATGCGATCGATCAAAGAAATCAAACTAAACCAAACAAAATATTTTTTCAAAATGCTACTTATCCTTGTATAATCATATATTGTTTAAGATTCTTAAACCCGGGTAACGTCGTGTATACTAGCAGAGTTAACATTTGGACTTCCTGGCAAAACTCGTTCAGAGAAAATATTTGTCATAACATAAAGTAAATGCCTCAGTTTGGATATGAATATAGTCGAAGGAAACTCAAGGGTTCCCTTTTCAATAGTTACTACACCGAGGTGTAGGAGAGGGCGCTACTCAATTTCCAGGATTGCAACAATTTACCCTTGACCCTCGGACTAAAAAACTTGGGAAATATATGAAGCCTTTCATCCTCAGTTTTGGTTTTAATATCATCACAACAATACTTCAAAATAAACTCGAAGTGTTGTATTTTGGCCTTTGACCCGGCCAAAAATGCCATTCCAAGGTGATTCACCGGAAGGAGGTGACACATTCTAATGGCAGTTATGAGAGGAAATCACGTGAGCGGAAATTGGCTGATGAAATGGGACGACGTAAGAAAATTCCCATGGTACGCTCATAGACTGATGCACCGGAAGAGAGTGACCTATGAACTGCATGACAGTTATTTCCGCTTGATGATGATCCAACATGCGATTCCAAAAATCGAGTAGGCGACTGAGTGGGCGTTGAACTATTCTATAACTCAGTCAAGACAGAAGTTACAGTTCCAGTTACAGTTGAAGGGGAGTTATAGACGAGATGTGGTAGGGAAAGCTACACCAGGCCGAAGGGGCTTGGGGCCCTGATGAGTTGGGGTCTAGAGAAGATGCAGTAAAGAAAGTGATCATCCAGCAGAGAGCTTGTCCTTTGGGCCCCCGATTGAGCATCAGGAGAACAAGAAAGACACAACGCTGACAGCCATAGGAGTAGGGGTCAAAATGTTGCAGTTATGTTCGATCTCCAACTCCCTCTCACACGCAAACCTTGAGTAACCCTTTTCGAACCCTTACTATAAAGTGAGAGGTACATATATTTATAAAGAGGTCTTCCTGCGTCTTTATTATTGTGTCGTTATGATGCTGTTGATGACAATACAACGGAAGGCTTATATGCGATCGAACAAAGAAATCAAACTAAACCAAACAAAATACTTTTTTAAAAATGCTACTTTTCCTAGTATAATCATATATTCTTTTAAGATTCGTAAATCCGGGTAATGTCGTGTATACTAGCAGAGTTAACATTTGGACTTCTTGGCAAAACTCGTTCCGAGAAAATATTTGTCATAACATAAAGTAAATGCCTCAGTTCAGATATGAATATAGTCGATGTAAAATCCAATTTCGTAAAGAGATGGAGAGGAATTGTAGAAAAGAACATATTTCAGGTAAATTAGTATCTTAAAGTCGCAGACACCCAGACACTATTATTACCACTTTGGGCTTGAATTCAACTCGCTTCTATGCTGTAGAAAATTGGCTATGAAAAGGAAAAAAAAAAAATTTTCGCTAACCGATTTGCGACGTAAAAATAAGAAATGTATTCGGAAGAAAATTTCTAATTCATCGTTTGGTGTTGGAATGAAATTTCACTCATGAACTTGTCATGTGATATATATATATATATATATATATATAGTGACAAAAAATTCTTTTGCGAGTCAGGAACTAATCTACTACAGTTTCGCCTAAGCGGCTCATCAGGGTACCTAATCCCGGGATGAACCGCTTAGGCGAAACTGTATTTGATTAGTTCCTGACTAACGAAATAATTTTTGTCACTATATATATATATCGACTCATCAGGTTACATAATCCCGGGATTAGGTACCCTGATGAGCTGCTCAGGCGAAACTGTAGTAGGTTAGTTCCTGACTCACGAAATAATTTTTGTAACTATATATATCGGCTCATCAGGGTACCTTATCCCGGGATTAGTTACCCTGATGAGCTGCTCAGGTGAAACTGTAGCAGGTTAGTTCCTGACTCACCAAATCATTTTTGTCACTATATATATATCGGCTCATCTGGGTACCTAATCCCGGGATTAGGTACACTGGTGAGCCGCTTAGGCACAACTGTAGTTGGTTAGTTCATGACTCACGAAATAATGTCTGTCACTATTTTGCTCTACTAAGTATTGAGCACTTTTTGTACTTGTAGCTTAGCAGCAATTACGGTGTTTTTTTTCTTTTGACCGTTTAATTGCGTATCTGTTGATTTTTTTTCAATTGGTGTGACAAGGTTGGCCTTTTCTTTTTTTTTCAGTATATATATATATTTCCCCTAAACACTGATTCGTTGTATATTTTTATCTTCGAATCACTTGCGGTTTTTTCCCTTACCGAAATTGCTATTATTCAATAAGTTATTATATATATATATATATATATATATATCTGTAAGTGTGTGTGTGTGTGTGTGTATAATGAATAACTTAACAGATACATAAACATCGGTAAATACATTTTGAAACATTAACTAATCTTGATCGACGTCAGCTTTTCAAGACTAATAGAATGATGGTTGACAGAGGATTTATACCTATATATATATATATATAGGTGACATTTCCACACTAGACGGAGCCTCTCTGAAACTGGTCGACAAATTCACCTACCTAGGAAGTAGTGTCTCATCAACAGAACGAAGGCATGGACAGCTATCGAAAAGCTATCGATCATATGGAAATCAGACCTGACCGATAAAATGAAACGCAGTTTCTTCCAGGCAGAGATCGTGTCGATACAACTCTATGGATGCACTACTTGGACGCTAAAAAAACGGCTGGAGAAAAAACTAAACGGCAATTACACTAAAATGTTGCGAGCAATATTGAATTGGTCTTGGCGGAAACACCCCACAAGGCACCAACTACACGGTCACCTGCCTCCCATCACGGAAACTATCTAAGTTAGACGAACCAGACATGCAAGACACTGCTGGAGAAGCGAGGACGAGCTCATAAGGGATGTACTCCAATTGACCTCCACATATGGACAAGCAAAAGCAGGACGACCAGCTCGAACATACATACGGCAGCTATGTGAGGATACGGGATGTAGCCCTGAAGACCTGCCAGAGGCGATGAACGTTAGGAAGAAATAGCGAGAGAGGGTTAGGGATATCCTTGCTGGCGGTACGACATGATGATTATGATGATGATATATATATATATATATATATATATATATATGAAAGAGTGTATGTTTAGGCAGTGAGTTTTATTAAAGCCAGTTTTGTTAAAGACACTGGAACACTGTTTATTATTTTAAATTTAATTTTTCAAGACTCCTTGTTATTTTTCTCGTGTCG
>OY757943.1:49322483-49347483 GCA_963585895.1 Sepioteuthis lessoniana | reverse complement strand
TGTGGCTAGACACTCAGGACGCTCGAAGCCGGGATCGAAACCTGTCCACTTTACGTTAGACTAAGTTTCAAACCTCTCGGTCACCAAGCGGACCACGTTGGTGAAGGGAATTTTTTTTCTTTAAGGTATTTATTTGGCAACAGCAGCAGCAGCCGTTTGTTTACTTTTTTTTATACCCTATCGGCAACCAGAGTGCTCAATTCTTTCGAAGAGCTTTGCATTACGCTAGCGGCGGCCGGCAATTCTTTCGCCAGAATGCTCAACCTCCATGGGGGAGTGACTCTTACTAATATTTTTTCAAAAGAATGGCTATTGTCTAAAACCAAATGATTTTTCTGGATGTATTCTGTGGATACATTTGATATGCTATGTAAGTATATTTGATATATTTTTAATCCACCTTGATCTGGTTTCTTTTTAGCAAATGGTGTACCCTTATAATGTCGTAAAGAGGCATTGAACCCTTATTGGAAGAATATATAGGGAGCCAAAGATCTATAATTGGTCCCCAAAGGAAATTGGTCATCAAGTTAACCGGGTCTAACTCCTGTGAACGAATTCTTATGAGGTTATCGCATTGAAGTGATGTAAGAAATCCTTGACCCGCTGGGGAATATAAGCATCCATAGCCATTACAGCTATTCAACGTGATATGTTAATCTACGCTGTTTTGAGAGAGAGAGAGAGAGAGAGAGAGAGAGAGAGAGAGAGAGAGAGATTTTCTTCTGATGGTTAAAGAGAGTTATAGAAAAGCCAAGAAAGATAGAGAGATTTGCATTTAAAATACGCTGCATCATTGTAGGTAATATGTATATATGTATATATATAAGTAAGTAAAGTTGGCGCCCGTAGTCGAGGGTGATCTGAAGTCTCCTTTTTCAATAGCTACTACATTAAGATGTAGGATAAGGCGGTACTCCTTTTCCTGGATTGCTCCACTTTACCCTAATCCATACCTTTATAATGCTGAGTGTTAAGCAAGGTAGCATCAAGTACCATTTTTTGAGTCTTTGGTATGACTCGACCTGGGATTGAACCCTGGTCTCCCGGGCCATTGGCGAACACTCTAACCATTTGACCAATGTATATTTCAGTAATATTCAGTCAGCGTCCAAAGACAGTGGGTCAACCTGCAATAAAAAATCTAGCATATGTTCAAATTAGATGGGTTAATTTAAAGGAACACCCTTTTGGGGTTTCCAAATTTTTCTAATACATTATAGTTTTTGCTGCCTTTACTTTCGCCTGACCATCTAAAATTTATATAGGTCTTTCTTTCTTTCTTTCTTTCCCGACAAATATAGACTGTTATCCATATTTACTGTTCATCAACCACAATTTAAACGTTTGCAATCATCTGATGAGACGGAGAGTTTAATGATATTCTTCGCCGAAATAAATTTATAATGACAATTTAACAAGGTTTGAGTTTCCTTTTAATTGCACTATATATATCATCATCATCATATCGTGCTGGCAGCACGGATATCCCTGACCCTCTTTCGCCACTCCTCCCTATCGTTCATCGCCCTAGGCAGGTCTTCAGGACAACAACCTGTATCCTCACATAGCTGCTGAATGTACGTTCGTGCTGGTCGTCCTGCTTTTGCGCGGCCGTGTGTGGGGATCCATAAGAGTACATCTCTCATGAGTTCATCTCTGCTTCTCCAGCAATGTCCTGCATGTCTGGTTCGCCTAACTTGAATAGTTTTCGTGTTAGGGGGCAGGTGGCCGTACAGTTGGTGTCTTGTTGGGTGTTGCCGCCAGGACTTGTTGAGGATTGCACGCAGCATTCTTGTGTAATTGCCATCTAGTTTCTTCTCCAGCCGTTTTGTTAGCGTCCATGTAGTGCATCCATATAGCAGTATCGATGTGACCGCTGCCTGGAAGAAACTGCGTTTCATTTTATCGGTTAGGTCTGATTTCCATATAGTCGATAGCCTATTGATAGCTGTCCATGCTTTCGTTAACCTCGTTTCGATGTCCTTTTCGGTTGATTCGACGCTGCTTCCTAGGTACGTGAATTTGTCTACTAGTTTAAGAGGGGTTCCTTCTAGAGTGGAGATGTCCCCCGTTTGGTTATAGCACATATATTCCGTTTTGTGTGCATTAACATGGAGGCCTATGCTTGCTGCTGCTCGTTCCAAACTATGCAGAAGTGTTTCGGCTTGGTCAGGTGTATTTGCCAGTATCGCTATGTCATCGGCGTAGTCGGCGTCGGTGATTGTTGTTGCGGGGTATCTTCTGCTTCTTTTCTTCGTCAGTTCGAATATATAATGCAAGTAAAGAAATAAACATTGGGTGATGACTGAAGGAAAATGTTAAAGTGGGGAAAGAAAGCACAAAAGACAGTTCACCGTAAGTCAACCAATTGGTCCGGGAAATAATATTTTCTTTTGATTGTACGAGAGAATTATGGAAAAGCAAAGTTGTGTAAAATTTCTTCTAGGAACACGACTCCGGTCTGTATTATTTTTCAAGTAATGTTTCCAGATAGGATAGCTGCAGTTCATTTGTTGAAGTCTTCGGGTGGTTAAATATAGTGTGACTACGCATGTGCAAGGCTGATTGGCTAATAGAGGGTGGGTGACCAATGGCGGAAGTAGATTTTTGACTGGTAGATGCCACAGTATAGTTGAAAGTATGTGTTCCGATACTCGAGGGGATACGTTGGATTATTCTTATCTCTAAACGTTGACTGGTACGACCTATATAGCAGACATCACATTTGGATATAAACCGCTGAAAGAAAGAAGTTTTGGAGAGCGCTCGCTGACAATTTTCTGAAGAGAAATGAGCAAAACGAAGGGTCTTCTTTTTTATGATTTTAATTCGTTTTTATGATTTTAATTCGTTTTTATGATTTTAATTCTTTAACACCATGCTCGAGCTTTTTAAAGCACTATTTAGATTCTATCCTTCCCAAAAGGTTTTATATATATATATATATATATATGGTGGTTGTCCATTGGATCCGATGATGACGTTTGTGTTCTAAAACTCATCTATGAACACGGAGGGGGCTCTCCAGCCCTAGCCCAGAGGCGCAGAGTCTTCAACAGTGTGGGCACTGGGATTCAGTTGTGATCACTGCCGAGGCTGCTCTGCGGTGTTTCTCTCCAGCAGCAGTGAGTTTTTGGCATCGAGCCTCTTCAAAGTTGGCAGCCGCTCTGTGAACCGAGCCTTGCATATATATATATATATATATATATATATATATATAGGTATTATTCGGTCCAGTTAAACCGGAGTCGGGAATAATTCCGTCAGGACAAAAAAATCATTCACCTATAAACATTTAAATTTTCCTGGTAAAGAGCTCATTCTAACTGACATCACAGAGCAATAATTTCTTTAAGAAAAACAAAAACTGGTCACATTAGGATTATAAATTTATTTCCATCCTGTTATGGGTATTGATATGAATCAATAACACCAAAAGTAACAGGTCTTCTTCAGATCTAATGGATAGAATTATTCAGAATAGACTCAGGAAGGAAGGGTGGGAGGGTGTAGAAGAGTGGTGAAGAGTTTCCTCCCTATTTCGCGCACTTCCGGTTTTAGATTTTATAACCGGTTGGAATCATAGTAAATTAATTATTTTTAAAATTAATATATATATATATATATATATATATTTGTATATGTATATATCTATTTCTGCATATGTTTGTACTTATTTGAAGGGACTCCTAGTGGCCTGGTGACTGACAAGCTAGATTTTTTCATCGTAGAATGCAAGTTCGATTTCAAGTCTTGCTATAGAGCTCACTTTCGAATAGATACCCTTAAAGACATATGAACCTCCTTACCTCTTCATCTATGGTTTCAATAGTACAATAGTTATCTACAAAGATATCTTAGACATCCCATGAAGTTTAATAAGCCATTAAAAATAAATCGGGAGCGTATTTTTTATAAATGGTTATATGTATAAATAAGGAGGAGGTGCCCGTGGTGTAATGGTTATCGTCGTAGGAAATGGACACGGCGACACGAGTTCAAATCTTGGACGAGACTGATTGCATTTTTCACATAGCACTAATACCCTTGGGAAAGGTATGAATCCAATTATTCTCCCTCCAGCTATGGGTAAATAGTAGGACAGACTGTTTTCTTCAGCCTTGGTAAGACAACTAGTCTAGTGGAAGGAAAACTCTGAACTCAAACCTGTTAAAATCCGCCTAAAAATTGATCTTGTGTCATATCCTGCAAGAGCGAAGGGGTTGGTAAATTTTATATGTATAAATAAATATATAGATATATGTATATTGATTTACAGATATACATAGATGCGTATATACTTTATATGCATCCGATGGGAAAGTTCTGTAACATATTGACCCCGGCCATGCTGTCAAATTAGGAAATGCACTTGTGTAAATTACTGGTGAATCCGGTCGAGGAAAATCAGGATATAACCTTGACCGTGGACGGGTTGAATTGAGTGCGAAAGAGGAAGAAGAGTGGGCGTCAAATTATTAAATAACTCGGTGCACGGGAAGTTCAATCAGTTGGAGAGAAGATGCTGGAATGAGGAACATGTCCCAGAGAGGCTGGGCCCCCAGGCCCTCGGTTGAGCAGCCTAGGAGAACGAGAAAGAAACGCTGGCCATAAGAGTGGGGGTCAATATGTTGCAGTTCTGTTCAGCCTCCAACTCACCTCTCACACAGTAAAACCTTTAGTAACCCTTTCGGACCTTTTCAAATAAAGTAAGAGGTATATTTTTCTAAAGAACTATGTCACTCGTCTTTATTGTGTCATCGTTATGATTCTGCATGCAGATGAGTTTGTATAGTTGGTCATGGCTATTTAACATTTTGAAATTTGTTCCTTGAAGAAATTTTACACAACTTTTCTTTCCCATAACTCTCTCGTACAATCAAAAGAAAATATGATTGCCCGGACCAATTGGTTGACTTACGGTGAACTGTCTTTTGTGCTTTCTTTCCCCACTTTAACATTTTGAAATTTGAAGTATGTTGAATACCCATTCATTGACATGTCTTACAAGTCTTCTCTGACCCGAATATGGAGCAAATGTTACGGCCCCATTTGTCAAAGACAACTGGTCAAAGACAACAATATTTATGAAGGATTATTTCAATAATATGAGTGATAGACAATTTGATAGTGTTAGATATCAGTACTTAAAATCATTTCACTCTAGGAAAGCAAATGATTACTATAAAATTCGATGCTAATATTTCATTTGCAGAATAACTATTGTTACATAGCAATACTTTAAAATAGTTAACTATGTGATTATCGAAATATCAGAGTTAAATAACCACGATTGAAACAATTAACTGTGTGCAAATAAAAATATTAGTATTAGATAACCATTCTTTAAACGCTTAAACTTCGCGAACAACTGAGCCTTGGCCTGTTTTAAAATAATTAACTACAAACCAGTGATTTAAAATTATATATATATATATATTTAAATACAAGCATATATATATATATATATATATATATATATAAGTAAAAGTAAAGTTAGCGACCATAGTCGAGGGTGACCCGAAGGCTCCCTTTTCGATAGCTACTACACCAAGGTGTAGGGGAGGGCGCTACTCCATTCCCAGGATTGCTCCACTTTACCCTTGAACCGTACCTTATAATGCTGAGTGTTAAGCAAGGTGGTATCAAGTTCCATTTTTAAAGTCTTAGGTATGACTCGACCTGGGATTGAACCCAGGTCTCCCGGGCCATTGGCAAACACTCTAACCGCTGGGCCAATGTCCCGGTAAACATATATATATATATGCTTGTAAATAAATATGTATATATGTACGTATATATATATATATATATATATATACAGACACACATATATACATATATGTGTATGTAAATATATATATATATATACACATATCTATATACATGCATATATATATATATATATATATATATATATATACATGCATATAAAGGTATAAGTGTACGGATACATATATATATTCATTTATAAATTATATATATATATATATATATATATATATATACTGGTATAAGTGTACGCATACATATGTATATATCATTTATAAATGAATATATATATATATATATATATATATATATATATATATTGTCATCCACAGACAGACTATTTCGTTGTATCACAACTCTTCCGTGTGGCTAGACGCGTAGGAGTCTTGAAGCTGCGATCGAAACCCGCCCGATTTAGAATTAGATAACTTACAAAGGTTGATATGTAATAAAACAAACCTAGTTTATATATTTGTATATATATATATATATATATATATGTGTGTGTGTGTGTGTGTGTGTGTGTGTGTGTGTGTGTGTGTGTGTGTGTGTGTGTGTGTGTTGGGGTTAGATAGAGACGAAGCAGAAGATAGGAAAGGAGAGAGTTAAAGAGAAAGACCGTGTGGGTTGATAGAAGCAACGAAGAAAAAAGAAAGCAGACCGACAGAAATAGTGGATTTTATACCATTATTTTTCTGACATATCCCTCAGTTCGTATCAATCAATTTGTGGACTGATCCATTTTTATCTGCAATGATCATCTTTACTTTCTTCGTTGCATTATTATCCAAGTCACATCCTTATCACTGCTGATTATTCAGTCAGTAACCCTTCTCTTAAAAAAAAAAAAAAAAAAAAAAAAAAGAATACACTCTCCAGTCAAATCATCTCCTGCAGATCTTAACCTGGGCCATCAAACCATCCCCTACTCATAATGTCTCTCCTAATATTTTTCGGAATCGATCAATCCGAATTAACCTGACACATAGAAATACTTCTGCGAATACTGTTGGAACATTCATGAGATTTATTAAGGGAAGAAAAAATTATAACTGCGCCCATCACCTCTCTAAATGACATGTGATTATTAGTACAGCTTTTTTAATAGCCGCTTTTATACATAATCATCATCGTATCGCGCTGTTAGCAAGGATATCCCAATTCATCTCTTGCCATCCGTCTCTATCGTTCAACGCTCCGGGAGGTCTTCAAGGCTACATCCTGTATTGTCACAGAGCGGTTGTATATAGGTTCTAGCTGGTTGTCCTACATTTGCTCGTCCGTGTGAAGGCGTCCACCGGAGTATATCACTTATGAGTTCGTCCTTTTCATTTTCCACTAGTGCCACGCATGTATGGTTCGTCTAACGTTAATAGTTTTCGTGATGGGTGGAAGGTGGCCGTACAGCTGCTGTTTTGTGGGCTGTTGCCTCCAGCACTTGTTCAATAGACTTGTAGCTTTCTTGTTTAGTTGCCGTCGAGCTTTTTCACTATACGTTTAGTTAGCGTCTATGTAGTACATCCATATAGCTGTATCGACGCGACCACAGCTTGGTAAAAAAATTACGTTTTCTTTTATAGGTCATGACTAACTTCCATATGACCGATAGCCTATCGAGAGCTGTTTATGACTTTGCTTGTGCAACCGGGGCAACATTTTTGCAAGGTTTTCATTTTTTTATAGTGTTCAATAACTGATTGAACGAATCATTTACTTAGCCCGAAGTGTAAATCATTTAAAGAGAATTAAACCGTTGTACTGAAAATAAGATTGTTGTATCTAGCTGATGTCAACTGAGTTTGATTGACCTACTATAACCCTTGGGATCATTTAAGAGTTTGGAAAATCTTAAGATTATGTGACTACAAATTTATCTGCTTGTTCGAATTGTAACTACATGGTCGGAGTTGAATAACAAATTACTAAGGTCTACTATAGTCACGAATTAAGTCTTGATTCGTTCAAAGCGAGTTAAAAAAAAGTTAAATTGGCTTCAAAACGAGTTAAAACACAGAGTTTAATAACAAATTACTAAGATCTACTATAGTCACGAATTAAGTCTGGGTTCGTTCAAAGCGAGTTAAAAAAAGTTAAATTGGCTTCAAAACGAGTTAAAACACAGAGTTTAATAACGAATTACTAAGATCTACTATAGTCACGAATTAGTCTTGATTCGTTCAAAGCGAGTTAAAAAAAAGTTAAATTGGCTTCAAAACGAGTTAAAACACAGAGTTTAATAACAAATTACTAAGATCTACTATTGTCACGAATTAAGTCTTGGTTCGTTCAAAGCGAGTTAAAAAAAAGTTAAATTGGCTTCAAAACGAGTTAAAACACAGAGTTTAATAACGAATTACTAAGATCTACTAAAGTCACGAATTAAGTCTTCATTCGTTCAAAGCGAGTTAAAAAAAGTTAAATTGGCTTCAAAACGAGTTAAAACACAGAGTTTAATAACGAATTACTAAGATCTGCTATCGTCACGAATTAAGTCTTGATTCGTTCAAAGCGAGTTAAAAAAAGTTAAATTGGCTTCAAAACGAGTTAAAACACAGAGTTTAATAACGAATTGCTAAGATCTAAAAAAGTCACGTATTAAGTCTGGATTCGTTCAAAGCGAGTTAAAAAAGAGTTAAATTGGCTTCAAAACGAGTTAAAACACAGAGTTTAATAACGAATTACTAAGATCTACTAATGTCACGAATTAAGTCTGGGTTCGTTCAAAGCGAGTTAAAAAAAGTTAAATTGGCTTCAAAACGAGTTAAAACACAGAGTTTAATAAAGAATTACTAAGATCTACTAATGTCACGAATTAAGTCTGGGTTCGTTCAAAGCGAGTTAAAAAAGAGTTAAATTCGTTCAAATCGAGTTAAAAGACAGAGTTTAATAACGAATTACTAAGATCTAAAAAAGTCACGTATTAAGTCTTGATTTGTTCAATTCGAGTTAAAACACGTCGGGTCTATTAGTATGAGCTACTGACCCGAAGGTCAATCTTAAACCATGGTTCTGATTGGATTTTTTCGGTCAGGAGACCCCAAAGTGTCTGAAAGTTATGAATAAGTTAATTGGTTGAAGTTAAATCTTCCAACGAAATGGTTGTATTTCAAGAGTGCTCTCATCTCCGCCGAAGTGACGCCCGTATAAAATGATTGTCGATAAAAAAAAGGTAAAATGTTTCAATGAAAATTGTGTCCGCCATGTTTGTTATCCTGATAGCGAAGAACTTAAACCAATGGGGGTTACACTAACGAACGACAAGAAGAAGACACAGAACAAAATGGAGACGAGAAACAACAAGGCAACAACGACAATGATGGCAGCAAGAAAAAAACAGAGCTGAATTGAAGAGCAAATGAGAAAAACCGGTCCATTAGCTTAGCGGTTAGAGTGTTCGCCAAAGGGCCAGTAGACGGGGTTCAATCACAGGTCGATTCTTACTTGATACCTCACTCATCATTATAAGACATGGATCAAGGGTAAAGTTGAAGAATCCCAACAGCTCGGTGTAGTAGATATTGAAAAGGGAGCGTTCGGGTCCCCCTTGACTACGGTCGCCAAACTATTATATCGCACTGTTTTGCAATTAATGTTTGAAGTGTCACATACACAGTTAAATGGACGCACTGAAAACATAAGCACACACAAACACACGCGAACACTCATAAAAATGGACACATATGTAAAATCTTATATAAACATAAATACACATACCCATACGCATACACGAAGGACACGCAGACGTACACACTCTTACAATCATAAATACACACTTAAGTACTCACACATAAACGCATCCATGCACGCATATATATATATATATATATATATATATAAAAGTAGTAAGTAAAGTTGGCGACCTTAGTCGAGGGAGACCAAAAGGCTCCCTTTTCAATAGCTACTACACCGAGGTGTCGGGGAGAGCGCTACTCCTTTCCTTGGATTGCTCCACTTCACCCTTGATACGTACCTTATATTGCTGAGTGTTAAACATTTTTAAAGTCTTTGGTCTGACGCGACCTGGGATTGAACACAGGTCTCCCAGTTGCTCAATATATATATATATATATATATATAAAACCTCTCTCTTTATATGAACGGTGGATTAACTCTAAACGTCCGCCTTTGCAGACACCTAAGCACTAACACAAATTAACATATATACACACACAGACATATATATATATACAACTGTAAATGATAAATGTTCAATATATATATATATATATATATATAATTTGCGCCTCACTCCTTATATGAGGCCAGTGTTAACTTTAACCGTCCGCATTTGCAGACATAGATGACAATCTCCAATGAAAAAACCGAGGAAGGCGGGAAAAATGTGTGTAGATACGGCAGCTGTCTGGAAGTAACGTTGAAAAAGTAATCGTCATGAAACTAACTTTTTTTTTCAGTTGCTGAGTCGATTCTTTAAGTCAATCAGTGAAAATAAGTACCTCACTTAATGTAATTAACATTTGTGTAAGACGCTTAAGATGTCTTTTAATATTGAGCAAAGGCATTGATTTTAAAGTTGCAATTTAGTTAGTCTGCAAAAAATGCATGCAATCGGAAATGGCTATGCTAAAAAAAAAAGGAAAGTTTAGAAGAGACCTACTTATCTATCTGTCGATCGTTATGTTTCTCTACCCCTCTCTCTCTCTCTCTCTCTCTCTCCACACACACACACACACACACACACACACACACACACACATATATATATATATATATATATATATATATATATATATAATCAGGTGCTGATAGCTCAGGGTTCCATCCCAATATTCCATCGCTCCTAACAGTTCCTCTTGACTTGATCCAGCATCCGCAAATGGATGATCACTATATTCACTAACTCTTATGTTTACCTATATATCAAAAACACACACATTAGATAGGAATACTTTATACCATATAAATGGTTGTTTGGTTGGGTTTTATGGCATATCAATCTTTGTTGTTTATTTAACGCCAAATCCATTTTTATACAATAATCCGATCTATTTCAAACAATTCAGTTTAGCATGAGTACGCAGTTTAATAGTCAAAAATATTTCTATTTCACGCTATTCAGTTTAGTCAAACAAATCTAATTCAAACATTTCAATTTAGTATAAGTATAGTTTTTGTCCACACACAGTTAAATGTCAAAAAACAGTTACATTTCTAGCAATTCAGTTTATCATAAATACGCAGTTCAGTTCTGTTTTGCCCATAGATAGGACCTCATAAGGTGTTACCACTCCGAGCCAGAGTGGACCTAGGAGTGATGGCAATAAAGGGGTAATCAGAATTCCCCAAAGCACCTGCATTACTGGAACCTTATCATCTGATTGTTTTGTGTCATATCCAGGACACTTGTAGTGTGGGTCTTAGCCCTCTGCAGAGAAGCAGTCGGGGGTATTCTACTGCTCTAGCCGACTGTGCGAACCACATAAATGTGCAAACTATCTATATCACGAGTAGGTACTTGAATCTATGATGTTTACTAAGGATAGTTATTTGAAACCGTAGAATTCTGCGAAAACGATTGTTCTTAAATAGATATAATTACCAGAAATTATGTAACGGCATATTAAAACGTGAAGTCCTATAATCGTGTTGAAACTATTTGTATTGAACTGAAATACTTGATATTATAAAACCGTGGTAACAAATTATTACGGATAAATAAAAAAAAAAAAAAACACTTAAAAGCAGAGATCTAATCAAATATTTAGAAATTAAGGTTTTTATCATTAAATAAATGATATGAGAAAACAAATATAAATAGCTTTGATTATTATCAAACATTTTCAACGAATCAAATATCCGCATTTAATAATCCATAATGAGTTGATGTGCCGTAAACCAAGTAAAGAGAACAAAACAAAATAAATTTATCGAATTTCGGATGAAAATAACCCTTAAAGATTTAGATGAATCAAATTTTTGAATTGAATAACCCATAATGATATGGCATGCCGTTGAAGAAATAAACAAAACCAAATCAAACAAATGAATTTAATTTCGGCATTAAAAATATATGAAGAAACGATATACCGATAAATGAATAAATATATAAATCAACAAATCAAACTAAAAAAGGATTCAACTCTCGGCATAAAATAAGCCATAACGTATTGATATGCCTTTGAGAATATCCCCAGCATCAAAAAATAACTGAGCTATGGACTCAGCAAATTCGCAATATCAAGCGACTGAAATGATCCCCCCAATTGTTATCTGAGATAGATACTGCAATATTACATATTGACCCTTGACAGTCGGTTATTGTGGATTGCGTAAACAGGGCGTTCCAGCGGAGTAACCAAAAGTACAGCGGAAGCAGATCACGTAGGTTGATAGCCGGAATTAGAACCGGAAGGAACGGATAGGCGTTATGAAATTATATATACACAGATACCCGCAATCAGAACGGTCAAGCAATAGCAGTGGGTAATCAGAGCAGAAGCCGATTTAAACATATCCCTGGGAAGGGCAAGAGGCAAGAGGTCTTGCGTTGAGAAATAATTTAAGAAGATATGATGTAAATATAGCAGTCCTCCGTTAGTCTTAGTAGTCTCTGTCTTTTTCTTACATTACAGCCAATTTCAACCCTTTCGAGTAATCAAGAGGAGAGCGTTATAAAGAAATATGATACGGTCTCTAACTTCCTTCAGTGTGTTATACAACAGAAATCCGAAACGCAAGACAAAGATTTTCTTGAGAAAAGAAGATTGTCTCATGATGTTAAAGAGACCAATCAAGAATCATTTGCTTCGAACAGGACATTTTATTCGCAAGGGGGAAGACATACTTCTATGACAGATATATTGTACAGTGAGTTAGCTCCTAATAAGAGTCCCAAGTATATACCTTAGAAAAACTTTCAAGACCCTACAAAGCAGATCTTGAAGGTTCTAAATCTTTTAACACTGAAAATTTCGACCACTTGAAATGGCAAAGTGTTTGGAGGATGAGAGAATGAACCCGGAGTTAGAAAAGTGAAAGAACAGTTGTTACCTTTGATTGATATTGGCAGTTTTTCGACGGTATTAAAGTATCCCCTTGATGAAATAAAGCAAGAATCCTACCAATTGAAAGCTGTGTTAGTACAACTGCATCGTTGCACCATATGTAGCCTATTCTGTAAATACCTGGTACCCTTTATGTCTCTGCTCATTCATATCTATCTATTTCAAACTGTTCATATGTATATCTATCTATCTATCTATCTACCTAGCTATCTCAATCTATCTATCTATCTATCTATCTATCTATCTTTGTCTCTTTTTATCTATCGATATATCTATCTATTCATATTTCTGTTAATACCTGCTCCTACCTCTCTCAGTTCCTTCATATCTATCTATCGATCTATCTATCTATCCCAACCCCTTCGCTCTGTCAGGATATGACACAAGGTCAACTTTTAAGCGCAGTTTAACAGGTTTGAATTCAGAGTTTTCCTTCACGTAGACTAGTAGACTCACTAAGGCTGAAGAACCCGGTCTACCCTACTATTCAGTCATAGCTGGAGGGAGAATAATTGGATCCATACCTTCCTCAAGGGTATTAGTGCTATGTGAAATGTAATCAGCCTCGTCCAGGATTTGAACTCGTGTCGACGTATCCATTTCCTACGACGATAACCATTACACCACGGGCACCTCTCTCTCTCTCTCTCTCTCTCTCTCTCTCTCTCTCTCTCTCTCTCTCTATTTATCTATCTATCTATCAATCTCTGTTGTTATTATCAAGCAGATTCTTAAATTTTTTGTTATCGACTGATGAATCTACTTGGTGATAACACTTATGAACAGATATCCTTACAAACTGTTTTAAATAATATTAACGAATCTATCTATCTATCTATCTATCAGGTAAAATGAAAACTTTTAAAAATTACTCATATTTTTTTAGTAATAGTATTTATTCCAGCAGACCGTATATTTTTTTAAATGTTAGATATGCATCTTCAGACAAAGAAAAAAAACCCCAAAAATTGTTTTTGTTTGTATTAAGATGCAGATCTAACATATTAAAAAAAATATAGAGTCTACTGAAATGAATGTTATTTAAAAAAATATGCGTAATTTTTAAAGGTTTTTCTTATATCTGGAATTATTTGCTCGGCACATTAACTTATTATTTTTTACATTAAGCTCTTCTCTTTTGGATTTTGAATTACATGGATATTGTAGAGAATCTAAAAACAGAATCGTTTCCATCATCAGCTGACTTGGCATTGGATGATATAATGATATCTATCTATAGAACTATTTGTAGATATTTTTCTTAATACCTGTTAACCAACTTTTCTCACCCATTTCCTATCTATCTCTCTATCTATCTCAGTATTTTAAAGTCTTTCCATCTATTTGTATCAGTATTATAAAATCTATCTATCTATCTATCTATCTATCTATCTATCTATCTATCTATCTATCTCAGATTGTATGTATATCTACACTGGAGTAGATTCAATCAGACTTTTTCTCCAAGAGGAGTAAACGTGGTATTTTAAACCATTTTTGGAAGAAGTAGCCAGTAGTTTTACCGTCCTTTATTTGCCATATTGAAAATAATGAAGACAATCAAACAGGCTTGGGAAGTAAAGAAAGGCTCATAAACAATGTCTTCTTATGGACATTCCACTGTTGACTATCCAGAAAATACATTTATCAACTCTCTGCAGTCACTGGGTGCTGTCTAGAAGACTTACAAAATCTGACCGTGATCGACTGCAAAACAGAGACTGACACAGACTCCATGGACAAACTAGTGTCAGCACGCCTTCATACGATGCTAAGACATATTTACCCAACCCCTCCGCTCGGGCAGGATATGACGCAAGGTCAATTTTTATGCGGAGTTTAACGGGTTTGAATTGAGAGTTTTGTTTCACCTAGACTAGTTGCCTCACCAAGGCTGGAGAACCCTGTCGGCCCGACTATTTACGCATAGCTGGAGGGTGAATAATTGGATTCATACATTTCCCGAGGGTATTAGTGCTATGTGAAATGCAATCAGTCTCGTCGAGGATTTGAACTCGTGTCGCCGTGTCCATTTCCAACGACGGTAACCATTACACCACGGGCACCTGCTTTAACGTTAATGCTAATGATCGTAATGATAATTGTAATGATAATGACAATGATGAAAATGGTAATAATGGTAATGATGATGACGACGATGATGATGATGATGATGGTGATGATGATGACGATTGTTATGATGATGACGATGATGATGGTAATGATGACAATGGTGATGATGGTAATATATGATGAGGATCGTAATGATGGTAATGATGTAGATAAGACTGAAACTGATGATGCCAATGATGATGATAACGATGATGATGATTATGCTATTGACAATGATGATGATGATGATGACAATGATGATGATGATAATGAGATGATGGGGAAAATGATAACGATGATGATGATGGTAATGATGATGATGATGGTGACAATGATGATGACAATGATGATGATGATGTAGATGATTAATAACATTGCTTCATTCAAAGTTATTATGCATTTAAGTATCTTTTATTTATTCAAATTTTTATACAGTCCTTTCTTATTTCTAACTTTCGTTTACCCAATTTAATCCTCTTAGAAAAATTTCTATTATCATAATTCTTTAACCGAATTTCTATAATGATTCATAACTCCCTATTTATGCTAATTTTAATCGACATTGGATCGAACACTGAGTTTGTTGTAACGCGTTCTTGGCGATACAGGAAAGAACAACAATACAACGTAGGAAATCACGGAAGAAACTTGATTGTTCAAATCCGAGCACTGCCAAGCTGGCTCGTTATATATTTTGCATCTTACCGAGCAAAAGTGTAAAAAATAACTTTTCTAAAGTGGGAACCGGATGCAGGGCCATAGCTCATATACGCCCGGTGATATAAAAAATAACATTAGGTACCGTCGAAATTCCCCTAAAAAGAGATACTCAGACGTTAGATGAGAAACAAAGCCATGCTGAAACACTTAAAAACCTGGAAAGACGGCAACTCAAGGTCTAATGAGTGTGGGTTTTAGCCCCATGACTTGAATGCAGGGCTTCCCCGGCACCCATGTTTGGCGGCCTTGACCATCAAATCAAAGACACACATGAACAGAAACGTGCCGGCAAGAACAACACAGTTTGAAATTCACTAGCGAGCTGGTTTGATATTTGTCGAGCGCCCCACAAAACGCATGAGTGTTGCACAAGGCTTTTGAAAGTGGGTCCGGGCGCTGGGCAGTAGCCCAGACACACTTGATATTCCCAAGAATGCCTTGGGCTACCTTGGTATTACCCTAAAAAGCGATACTGGCAAATACACCGAAACACTACTGCTTAGTTTGGAACGAGCCGCTGCAGGCATTGGCCTCCATGTCAATACACACAAAACGGAATATATGTGCTTTAATCAAACAGGCGACATCACCACACTAGAAGGAACCCCTCTTCAACTAGTAGACAAATTCACCAACCTAGGAAGCAGCGTTTCATCAAACGAAAAGGACATCGACACGCGGCTAACGAAGACATGGACAGCTATCGATAGGCTATCGATCTTATGAAAATCAGACCTGACCGATAAAATGAAACGCAGTTTCTTACAGGTAGCAGTCGTATCGATACTGCTGTATGGATGCTCTACTTGGACGCTAAGAAAACGGCCGGAGAAGCGAGACAGCAATTACACTAGAATGTTTCGAGCAATATTGAACAAGTCCTGGCGGCAACACTCCACAAGACACCAACTATACGGCCACCTGCCTCCCATCACGAAAACTATCCCAGTTAGATGAACCAGACATGCAGAACCCTGCTGGAGAAGCAGGGACGAGCTCACAAGGGATGTACTCCTGTGGACCCCCACATATAGCCGGGCAAAGGCGGGACGACCAGCTCGAACATACATTCAGCAGCAATGTGAGGATACGGGATATAGCACTGAAAACCTACGAGAGGCGATGAATTATAGGGAGAAGGGGCGAGAGAAGGTCAGGTATATCCGTGCTGGCGGCACGACAAGATGATGATAAAGATATCTTTGCAGAAAAAACATAATCGTACAATTGGAAGATAAAGAGGTTCATTATTTTTCTAATGACATTAGTCCAAAAGAAAACATAATAGCGCGACAAGAATTCGAATTCGCTTATAAAAATATCCGAGCCGCGTATATTACCCATTACACAACGTGAACTCCTTTACACAGCTAGGAGGAAAACGTGGGTTCATACCTTCTCCAAGGATATAAGCATTAAGGTAAATGCAACAGTTTCGTCTAGGATTCGAACTCAGGTCTCAGATTTCATCTCCTAGACGAATGAGTGTAGCACTAATCACACCCATTATGTATATAGTCGGATCTTATTTTCGGCAGCCGGGTACGTAAGTCATATTAAAACGCATACGATACGACTGAGTAATGCTAACTGAATTCCATTTTTGTCGCATAACCTTTACCCTTTGTGGCGGTGACTATGTAAGTCACATTTTAACTCAAGGCTCATAAAAGAGATGTATATTACACATAAATGGTCAGTACAGTTTGAATTTGGTCACAAGTCGACACCCACAGTATATATATATATATATATATATATATATATATATATATATATATATATATATATATATATAACGGTCCGTGTCAGCAAAGCAGATGATGGACATTAAACTATTATCATATTTTTGGCAGACATAGCTTGGGAATACATTTTAGATCTTAAAACGTTTCATTTCTTTCCCGAGAGAAACAAATCGAGATAGATAGATAGATAGATAGATAGAAACAGAATAAGACAAAAAATAAACAGAACAAAGTAATCTATCTATCTATCTATCTATCTAGAGAGAGAGAGAGAGAGAGAGAGAGAGAGAGAGAAAGAGAGAGAGAGAGAGAGAAAGAGAGAGGCAGAAAGAGCGAGAGAGAGTGGGGGATCGAAAAACACTGAGGAAAATAGATTCATAGATAGGTTGAGACACACTTAAATAACATGAAACATAGTACGATAGACGGAAACACATAAAGGTACATGGAAAAACACTGACATATGAAAAATGCACACCGGCAGGCAAGTAGATAGATAGATAGATAGATAGATAGTGTACGATCGATCGATCGATCAAAAGATAGATCGATAGATAAGCAGTATACGATAGATAGATAGATAGATAGATAGATAGATAGATAGATATGCAGTGTAGGATAGATAGATAGATAGATAAGTGGTGTACGATAGACAGATAGATAGATAGATATGCAGAGTAGGATAGATAGATAGATAGATAGATAGATAACAAACTGAGATAGATAGATAGATAGATAGATAGATAGATAAGTGGTGTACGACAGATAGATAGATAGATAGATAGATAGAAACACTGACATAAATATTGATAAGTTCGAATAGATCGAAATATATTTACATATGTGTATACACACACACACACACACATATATATATATATATATATATATATAGAGAGAGAGAGAGATGAGGATTGGAAAACAGTAACATTAATAGAGATAAACTAAAATTCATAGATCGATGTATAATGTTAATTGGTCCTTTGATAAACGTTATATCAGAGAGCATTGGAAACCTGTACAAGTCTTTACTAAAAGCTACTAACATTAAGATGAAAGCAATACTAGTAAAAGTATAACTTATTATGAACTACTTACAATAAATCAAGATGTGAACTTATCAGTTTTCACCCTTCACCTGAAATATACGAAGAAATACGCATATAATTTGAACTAGTTTAAAGGTTAATGCAGCAACTTTGCTCTAGATATATTATTTTTGATTTATATTAAATAGCTGAATAGTTCACATCAGACAACGTATATATATATATATATATATATATAATCCCATGGAATTTAGTCTGCGACCCCTGGATTTCATGGAGCTTTTACGAAACAACAATCATCAGGCAGTTAAGAAAATGTTTGGTTAACTGCCTGATGATTGTTGTTTTGTAAAAACTCCATGAAACGCAGGGGTTGCAGACTAAATTCCATGGGATTAAGCATATAAATCTATTATGTATTCAATAATTATTATTATATTATAGCTGTATCCGAAATATTTATCACTCTCCATATTATATTGCACTTGGTTGGCCACAAACTCACAAAGTGATTTAGTGACAACCAACACCGGTATAATATATATATATATATATATATATATATATATATATATATATATATATATATATGTGTGTGTGTGTGTGTGGAAATAGTTTGGGACAACGAAAAGATAACTCGGAACATGGTATAAGTTTAAGGATATATTGAAGTAAAAAGATACTGAGGAAAGTGCTGGCTTAACCCTAGGCTTACTAGTCAGTCGAATATCCAGTATCTATCCAATCTCATACGACCCACCAACCCGACGAGAATATTTGGCTCTCGATTAATATAGGATTTGGAAGAGTCCATGAATGGGTAGTTAACGGTCCCATAAAACACACACACACACACACACATACACACATACACACACACACACACACACTTACACACACATATATATATATATATATATATATATATATATATATATATATATATGTGCATGTGTGTGTGTCGTAAATAATGTCAAAGAATCTGATAATATAGAGAAAAATTGGAAAACAAATTACGATCCAAAGTGAATGATTTATTGTGAATAAAAGTCGATACTATAACGTTTCGGCTTTAACAAACAATCGTCAGGACTTTGAAAAGATGATATCGAGTGTAGTTAGATCACTGATCAATGTTCATTGGAATACAAAACAATGAAGGAAATTATACATACTGAGAAAGGAAGTAAACTGTTTAATCAATAAAGCAACGTTCATTCCCCCCCTATATCATGTGACTCTGTGATGATGGCTTATCAAACGTGAAACGTTATAGCATCGACTTTTTCAATAAATTCATTATTTTTGATCACTTTCCTTTTCAATTTCCCGGCTTGGCGTATCTCGTGTGTCTAACCACACTGAAGAGTTGTGACACAACGAAATTCTCTCTCTGTGGATGACATCATCATCATCATCATCTTCGTCATGTCGTGCTGCTAGCAAGGATATCCCTGACCCTCTCACACACACGCACATACATATATATATATATATATATATATATATATATGACTTCTCCTTATCGTTCATCGCCTCTGGCAGGTCTTCAGGGCTACATCCCGTATCCTCACATTGCTGCTGAATGTATGTTCGAGCTGGTCGTCCTTCTTTTTCCCGGCCATATGTGGGGGTCCATAGGAGTACACCACTTATGAGCTCGTCCCTGCTTTTCCGGCTGTGTCCGGCATGTCTGGTTCGTCTGACTTGGATAGTTTTCGTGATGAGAGGCAGGTGGCCGTATAGTTGGTGTCTTGTGTGTTGTTGCTGCCAGGATTTTTTCAATATTGCTCGCAACATTCTTGTGTAAGAAGAAGCTAGACGGATGACAATATATATATGTATTTTTAACTGAAATACTTTTTGATAAAACACGTAGAGTAAGGAGGAGTGTCTCCGTTTAGTAGGTAACGTGTTGGACGTGTTAGACGGCAACATCTTGGTAAACAAGTTCGCCCTCCAGTCATACTCCCAGGAATACTATGGACCCCCTTATCGCTTAAGTTGTGGGTGAAATACTACCACTACTGTCCTGTTACAAGGAGGCTTTGGATTTAAATAACCTATAAAAGTTGATATGTCATTAAAACCAAAACAAACCAAACCAAACCAAACCAAAAAGATAAGCCAGCCTACATTATTGGGTGCAACTGAAGCCGATGGTTTTACATGTGAGATGCTTTAAAAACTAGGACACACACGCATACACGCAGACAGACAGACAGACTGTATATGGCCTAGTCGGCTGAGGCTGTAAAATACGCCGACCACACCTCTGCAGAGTGGTAAGACACCTCGCAACGAGTACCCTGATGATGAGGTTCCAGGGATGCAGGATCGTTGGGGAATGCGGAGTACGTCTTTAATTCTATCGCTCCGATTTCCACTTTTGCCCGAAATGGTAGCACCTGATAATGCCCTATTGCTGAGTTAAGCAGAACTTAACTGTGAAATAGAACAGTTTTGACATTTAAGTGTGTTTGAATAAAAACGAAATAGAACTTTTATTTGTATAGAAATGGATTTGGAATTAAAAAAAAAATCTACAATGGTTGATGTGCCCTAAAACCGAATCAAATCAAACAATATATATATATATATATATATATATATATATATGTGTGTGTGTGTGTGTGTGTGTGAGTGTTTATATATGTTATGCATATTAAACCACACATATAGTAAGTAAAGTTGGCGACCGTAAGGGAGGGTGCTGCTCATTTTGCTAGATTGCTTCGCTTTAAACCGGCTCATTGGCCTAGTGGGTAGTGTTCGTCATTAGTCCGGGAGACCTGGGTTCAATCCCTAGTCACGTCATACCAAACACTTTAAAAATGGTACTTGATACCTCCTTGCTTAACACACAGCAATATAAAGTACGTATCAAGGGTAAAGTGGAGCAATCCAGGGAGAGGAGTAGCGCCCTACCCTACACCTCGATGTAGTAGCTACTGAAAATGGAGCCTTCAGGTCGGACTCGTCTACGGTCGCTTCACTTTAACAATGATTAGTACGTTATGACGGTGAGTGTTAAGCAAAGCAGTATTAAGTAGCAATTTTGGAGACTTTGGTCTGACTTCCGGGCCATTGGCGAACACTCTACCCACTAAGGTAATACATAAATATATATACGCGCGCTTACACACACACACACACACGCATATAAACACATACACACTCATATATATATATATATAATCACACACACACAAACACACACATGCATACATATACATATGGAGGAATAGCTAGGAGGTGTAGGCTAAAAAACCTGCCGGGAGCGATGGACAATGAGACGAATGGTGAAAAAGCATCAGAGAAACGCATGCAAGCCTCACAACATGATAATGATGATATATATATATATATATATATATATATATATATATATATAATCATAATTATATATAGATCTATAATTATATATATATATATATATATAATTATATATATATATAATTTTATATATATAATTATCATTATATATATGATTATATATATATATAATCATAATTATATATATTATCATACATAATTATAATTATATATATATATATAGTTATATATATATATATATATATATATATATATATATAAGTATATATATATATAAGTAAAATTATATATAATTATATATAATTATAATTATATATATATATATATATATATATATATATATATATATATATATATATAATTGCAGAACACCCTACGAATAATCAGGACTGTGTGGAAAGGTTTTATGTGGACGTTTTCTCTCGATTTCATCAAACTCTTCCTTTCATTTGAAAGAATTTGAGAAGTAGTCTCCAATTTTGTTCGAGCAACCGTCTCTCTGTAAACAGTGGGATGACTGCTAGGACTAATTATTATTTCGATATTCTCTTTAATACAAAATTTTTTCTTGCCTTCCATAAATATTTCCAAAATTTTGTTATATTATTCTACACCATATTTTCCTTGATTTAGCTCAGTTGAGAGAGGAAAAACGTCAGCTAGCTTATCAATTTCTTATTTACTTTTTATGCTTTTAGTTCCATCATGAATAAAACTTTGGGTTTGTCTATTACTTTAGTATATATATATATATATATATATATATATATCAAGAGAAACTCAAGGTCATTAATGTTTATCAGGCTCATATCTTTAATATGATTTAGTGTATGTACATTTTAGAAAATGGAAAAAAAAAATTAGCAGCAAACTATTTATTCTCTCAATCAAAATCATTAAACGTCTGTGTCTGTTTGCACTGCAGATACTTGACTGCTAACCATTCTACAATGCATTAGGCATCTGTCTCATTCACCGCTACAATATTATCTGTTAATAGTTCTATGTTTGTGTCACGGAATAGGTTATAGACCCCTGTACGTACACACACTCAAACACACGTGCACACACTGATAAATGCATATATATATATATATATATATATATATATATATATATATATATATATATATATATATATGTATATAAGTACAAGCAAGCACACAAATTATGTCTGAAACGTTAACGTCTGATGTTGTATTCTTACATTTTTCTCATATGAAATAATAAATTTAAAAAAATCATTGACAGTTAAAATATTCCATTTACTTTGAAATAGATATTCTTTCAAAAACAGGGAGTTTTAAAATGCCCGACACGATAGATAGATAGATAGAGAGAGAGATAGAGTTGGGTTACCCCCACCTTTTTCCACACAATGAACTAGTCCATCTGCCACATATAGCAGTAGCTACTAATACCAGGGCAGACTAGAAGGTTAAGAGCAGCTTCTTATAGGAATAGTATTAGAGCGTTGGAGACTGGAGATCACACTAGATCACCTTACTTGCTACCCTAATAACGGAAGCCAACACTATCGTTGGATTATATCTTATTCTGTATTCACTAATCCTATATTCTTGTCAACTAATAGTCTCTCTATTGTATATACTTTTTTTCCTGAGAATATCTCTCTATTTCCTCTCATATCGTGGTTTGTCCTTTATTTAATATTACAATCGTTCACTAATCCTATGTTCTTGTCTACTAATAGTCTCTCTATTGTATATACTTTTTCCTGAGAATATATCTCTAATTCCTCTCATATCGTGGTTTGTCCTTTATTTAATATTACAATCGTTCACTAATCCTATGTTCTTGTCTACTAATAGTCTCTCTATTGTATATACATTTTCCTGAGAATATATCTCTATTTCCTCTCATATCGTAGTTTGCCCTTTATTTAGTATTACAAGCGTTCACTAATCCTATGTTCTTGTCTACTAATAGTCTCTCTATTGTATATACATTTTCCTGAAAATATATCTCTATTTCCTCTCATATCGTAGTTTGCCCTTTATTTAGTATTACAAGCGTTCACTAATCCTATGTTCTTGTCTACTAATAGTCTCTCTATTGTATATACTTTTTCCTGAGAATATATCTCTATTTCCTCTCATATCGTAGTTTGCCCTTTATTTAGTATTACAAGCGTTCACTAATCCTATGTTCTTGTCTACTAATAGTCTCTCTATTGTATATACATTTTCCTGAGAATATATCTCTATTTCCTCTCATATCGTAGTTTGCCCTTTATTTAGTATTACAAGCGTTCACTAATCCTATGTTCTTGTCTACTAATAGTCTCTCTATTGTATATACTTTTTCCTGAGAATATATCTCTATTTCCTCTCATATCGTAGTTTGCCCTTTATTTAGTATTACAAGCGTTCACTAATCCTATGTTCTTGTCTACTAATAGTCTCTCTATTGTATATACTTTTTCCTGAGAATATATCTCTATTTCCTCTCATATCGTAGTTTGCCCTTTATTTAGTATTACAATCGTTCACTAATCCTATGTTCTTGTCTACTAATAGTCTCTCTATTGTATATACTTTTTTCCTGAGAATATATCTCTATATCCTCTCATATCATGGTTTCTTCTTTATTTAATATTAAAAGCGTTCACTAATCCTATGTTCTTGTCTACTAATAGTCTCTCTATTGTATATACTTTTTCCTGAGAATATATCTCTATTTCCTCTCATATCATGGTTGTCCTTTATTTAATATTACAAGTGTTCACTAACCAGAACGCAACAGATAGATAGATAGATGTGGGTTATTCACTGAATAAGGGGATTTCTTTTGGAAAATGCGAAATAATTTTTTTTGGATTATTCCACAAAATATTTTTACGAAATCTTGATAAATAGAATTATTAATGTTAAAAAGCAATAACTAAAAACATTTAACTAAGTGCAAAAACATGAGATCTCACTCTAAATAATTCACTAACAATATATATCATCATCATCATCATGTCCTGCCACTAGCACGGATATCCCTGACCCTCTTTCGCCACTTCTCCCAATCGTTCATCGCCTCTGGCAGGTCTTCAGGGCTACATCCCGTATCCTCATATAGCTGCTGTATGTATCTTCGAGTTGGTCGTCCTACTTTTGCTCGGCCATATGTGGGGGTCCATAGGAGTACGTAACTTATGAGCTCGTCCCTGCTTTTCCAGCAGTGCCTTGCATGTCGGTTAGTCTAACTTGAATAGTTTTTTTGA
>OY757943.1:49314983-49319983 GCA_963585895.1 Sepioteuthis lessoniana | reverse complement strand
ATGAAGACAGAGAGAGAGAGATAGAGAGAGATGATAATATGATATATAAAAAAGGAAGAGATTGATAGGTTGGAAGAGAGAGAATTAGCAAAAAAGAAAAAAAGAATACTTCTTGGTGCTTGAGAGAGAGAGAGAGAGAGAGAGAGAAAGAGTCAAATTGTAATCGTTAAACTAGATCAAATATCTAAATTTCCTGGAATGGGGTTATGTATATATATATGTATATATGAAGACAGAGAGAGAGATAGAGAGAGATGATGATATGATATATAAAAAAGGAAGAGATTGATAGGTTGGAAGAGAGAGTATTAGCAAAAAAGAAAAAAAAGAATGCTTCTTGGTGCTTAGAGAGAGAGAGAGAGAGAGAGAGAGAGAGAGAGAGAGAGAGAGAAAGAGCATATTTATGTGTGTGTATTTGAACATATATTTCTTTATGCATTTAAAGGAGAAAGACACGTGCAAGACAGTTGAACAGACAGAGAGACAGACATACAGGTTCGCATTAAAATCGTAAATAACACCAAAGATTTAATTGTGTGAGAAGCGGATAGATAGAGGCATAAATAAATGTGAAACCCTATTGAATGAAAACAGCCACGTCGGTTGGGGCAGTTAAATACGCTACCATCTCGGCAGAGGCGCAAGACATCTTCTGCACGATTGTACTGGATACGATAGTAAAATATCTGACAATGAGGCTTTATTTCTTTGAGCTTTGAGGAATATGGAGTACCTTTTCAATGACATTATTCCCAGTACCACTCTTACTCGGATTCATTGTACCTGTTAGGGTCCCGATTGTGAATCAATTAGAACAGTTCAATAATTTACTACACTAGAAACCATTTTATTCTGGGAAACCAAATGACTGAGATTGATTGGTCGGAAGAGAGAGAGAGAGAGAGAGAGAGAGAGAGAGATTAAACCAAAAAAGAGAAAAAAAGAGAATGCTTGTACGTACTTGAGAGAGTGAGAGAGAGAGAGAGAGAGAGATAGTTAAATCAAAATTGTTAAACTAGATCAAATGTCTAAATTTCCGGGAATGGGGTTTTATATATATATATATATATATGAAGTCAGAGAGAGAGAGAGAGAGAGAGAGATAGTTAAATCAAAATTGTTAAACTAGATCAAATGTCTAAATTTCCGGGAATGGGGTTTTATATATATATATATATATATATATATGAAGTCAGAGAGAGAGAGAGAGAGATAGTTAAATCAAAATTGTTAAACTAGATCAAATGTCTAAATTTCCGGGAATGGGATTTTATATATATGTATATATATATATATATATATATATGAAGTCAGAGAGAGAGTGAGAGAGAGAGAGATAGTTAAATCAAAATTGTTAAACTAGATCAAATGTCTAAATTTCCGGGAATGGGGTTTTATATATATGTATATATATATATATATATGAAGTCAGAGAGAGAGAGAGAGGGGGAGGGAGAGCGAGAGAGGTGGTAATATGATATATAAAAAAGGAAGAGATTGATAAATTGGAAGAGGGATAGATAAAGCAAAAACGAAAAAATAATGCTTGTTGGAGCTTGAGAGAGAGAGAGAGAGAGAGAGAGAGTTTTTTTTTAGGGAAAAAGGGGTCTATTTATATTTATCTGCGTTTGAAAGAGAAAGAGAGCAAGAGTGAGAAAGAGAGAGAGAGAGAGAGAGAGACCTCTGTGTGCATGTGTGTGTGTGTGTTTATATGAGTGTTTTTTTGATTGAGACAGTGTTTGTATTTATGTATATTCGTCATTTGAGACCTTGGTTTTCTTCACTCGTTGACATCAGACGAAACCAAACGATCCACATTTTCAACCTTATCCAGCAATAACCCAGACTTTATCAACGACTTCATCCATTGGAAAACAATATTCTTCTCTTAGGATACCAAATAAGTAGAGTTTATGCACTTATAAAACCAAATGTGTGCAACCAAAAAATAAATGGAATTTTTTTTTACCGAACCTATAGGACCATTTCTCTCCCTACTTATCCTCTTTACCCCTAAATATATATATATATATATATACTTTCTTTAAGAAAAACAACAAAACCGGTCACATAGGATTATAAATTTATTTCAATCCTGTTACGCATTTTTGAAATTTCCAAAAACATGAAAAAAGTAACAGGACTTCTTCAGATCTTTTTGATAAAATAAAAAAAACCTAGAATTAACACATAGTAATGAAATTTCAAAAATGCGTAACAGGATTGAAATAAATTTATAATCCTATGTGACCGGTCTCGTTGTTTTTCTTAAAGAATTTATTGCTCTGTATTATTGGTACATTGAGCTCTTTACCAGGAAAATTTCAAATATTCATTCATGAATAACTTTTTGTCCTGATGGAATTACTCCCAACTCCGGTTTAACTGGACCAAGAATACTATATATATATATATATAGATTTTTTTACGGTCTGCCACTTATATATATATATAAGTGGCAGACCGTAGATGAGGCAAACTGAAGGCTCACTTTTCAATAGATACAACACAAAGCTGTTGGGGAGGGTGCTACTACTTTTCTTGGGTTGCTCCATTAACCCTTGATCCGAAAGGTATAATGCTGTAGTATTAGGCAAGGAGGCATCAAGTATCATTTTTTGATTCTTTCGTTTGAGTCGACCTTGGATGGAAATCCGGTCTCCCTAACCATGGATGAACACTCTAACCATTATTCTCTCTCTCTCTCTCTCTCTATATATATATATATATATATATAATGATGCAGCATTTCGTTTTATTCTTTCATGAGTTTTCTTTTATTAATAGCAGTGTAAAATCAGTGAAGTAGGTCGTCAAATATACTGGTCTTCCATACTTCAGGAATTATTTCGTCGAGACCAGCAACTTTTCTGTTTTAATTATTTTCAGTATTGAACCATGTTCTACTTGCATAAAATGTCCTAGTTTGATGTCTAGTAGACAATTAATATTTGTTAGACAGCTTAATCTGTGATTTCAGGAGTGTTTCTGAGCAGATTTTTAAAATGTTCTTTCCACTTTACCGTCTTTCTTCGTGGATTGCATCTTTTAATCTTGCTCTGGACGTTCTTTTCCTTTGCTTAAATCATTTATTGTCTGCTAGTCTTGATGGGTTATGTTTTAACAAATTTCTAGTTTATTGGTTTGGCATTAATTTATAATAACTTCTATTTGGCATGTATTAGTTCTCTGTGGCTTTTATCAAGTTTCTGTGCATTGTTAACTGGTTGGGTTTCTTTTTTCTTTTGAGTAAGGAAACCTTTTTTTGTTATTTAATTTTTACTTGGTCCATTTGACTGCCATGGAACTCTACATTTAGCAATTCCTTTGGCTAGTATGCATTCGGCCGCTGATTCTATATTGGCGAGAACAATGTCTTCATATTCGTTATTCGGTGGATAACTTTCAGATGTTTCCTGAAAATAACCAACTTATTTTTTACAGTTTCAATATAAGTCGTAAAGTAAAGTTGGCGAACAAAGTCGAGAGCGAACCGAGGGCTCTCTTTTCAGAGCTACTACACGGAGGTGTAGGGAGGGTGCTACTCCAATCCCTGGATTGCTCCACTTTATCCTTGATTAGTACCTTATAATGCTGAGTATTAGCAGCGGGCATCAAGTACCATTTTTTGAGTCTTTTGTATGACTCGACCTGGATTTGAACCCCTGTCTCCCGGGCCATTAACGAATACTACCAGCTAGTCCAAATTACTACATACTGACTACTTATATCACTTTTGGCATGTTAGAAGCAGTTGTATCGTGAACCTGAGAGTAATGGCAATGGAGAGGTACGCTACATTCCCCAAAACTCTAGAATTGGACAATCACGATCTCATGTTTCAGTGTCATATCAAGACACTCGTTGTGGAGAGGGAGTCTTACCCATCTGCAGAGATACATTCGGTGTATCCTACATTTCCAACTGACAAGGCTGAGAAATAATTCAAAGAAAAATCTAAATAATTGGCCTTAAAAAAGAACAGATAGTCGGAGATTATTGGCAGCACACGAAATACTTGCAATATACAGTGTGGAAAGCTCTGGGCTCGGAGTCAAAATTTATATTACAGGTGTTAGATGTTTGATTTTTGACAGGCCGCGTAAGATAAGTGGATATCCGTGCCTCCACCAGCTAGTATTTGACCCAAGAGCCTTTTTACAGGGCATTTAGATTAAGGGAAGCCAAGCTTGTCCTCTGCTTGACTATGCTGGTTAAAGGGTCTCAAAATGCAATGCGGACCATGCTAACCTTTGCCATGTCTCCCTGCTCATATGCACAACAACCCAAAGGTCTAGTGCTCTGCTTGTCATTGATCCTTCGTTCACCCTAAGGCGGCCCAGCCAAAGCCAGTGGCCGTAAAACCGTGAAAACAAAAGGCCGAGAAGCGATCGTATCGTTAATCTCAACCTGTTTGTTTCTTATTTCAGCGTAAATTCAGCTGAATCTTTGCTGGGAAGATACTATTTAAAAAAAAAGTACGCCTCCAGTGGGCACGCGCTGTCATTGACCAGGCTGTATAGACCTGGACCTCGTGTTATATAATTGTTAGGTGCACACATTGAGTACAGGTGTTCACTCACGTGCGGGGAGGATGTGACAATCAGAGATGTCACAATAAAAACCCCAGATAGGAATTAAGACTGGGGATGTGAATGAAGTCATGTCCGGAAGCGATGGGCTGAGGATTTTGGGATTTGAAAAAAAGGCAGTTAGTTGAGGTTCGACGCTAGAGGAAGGAAGTTGATTTTCGGAGCTCGCCGAGGCCATACCAGTAGTTTGCGGTGGGGTGCCGCATGTGGTGGATTCAGATGGAAAAGTCAACATACAAAGAAGTTTTGTCTCTCTTACATCATGTCGAAAAACCTTAAACTCAAAAATGTAAATAAAAGTTTCGTACCTGAAGCAATTTCGTGTGTTTTCGGATTCCTATAAGCATATGAACATTATGAACGTTTCATGCCTGTGAGTATCTTGGTCGTATTTTTGAAAATTTTTGG
>OY757943.1:49302483-49309983 GCA_963585895.1 Sepioteuthis lessoniana | reverse complement strand
AATCAATTCCCCCCGAATACGATAAAAGTAATACGGGAATTCGAACGGATCCAAAAGAGAATATGTAGGCATAAAATGTCTATTATGTTTAATGAAATTTGCATTAACGAAGAAATGCTGCCTATATATATATATATATATTTATATACGGAGAGGGCAAGATAGATATCTATTAATTTCAAGCACGATGTCACTGTACCAAATCTCATGAAGAATGGTTAACTCTTCAATAATGTTAATCCGGATTATATATGACGTAAAGATTAAGTCGAAGTAAGGAGGAAATTAAAGAGAAAATTCTATATATTTCATTAGAGATGATTAGATAATTTTGTTAATATATGTCCATAGAAGAAGCAATACATATATATATATATATATATATATATATATATATATGTATGTATGTATATATATATATATATATATATATATATATATATTCCTGTTTTGTACAGTTTAATCTTCGTGTGCTGTTTAATGCAAAAGCCATCCTTATAGAGGAACACTATATGAGTGCGTGTGTGTGTGTGTGTGATATTGATATTTCATATGGGAATAAGTAACAATATTAATGCATTTTCTACTTAAATTTTTTATCATCTTTAATTGTTTTCGTTCATTTAAAATACACGTAGTATATTTATTTTATAAACTTTATACTATGTTGCTTTTGTTTTTTTTTTTTTGCTGTTTTTCCAAAGCTTTATTTACCAACATCTTTATTTCTATTGAGTAAAAATGTCCTTTCAATCAGTGATTATTTGTTTATTCAAAGATTTTTTGAAAATTCTTTCTATTATAACCTTTTTAGTCTTACCAGTAAATTTTATTTCTTTAAACTTTTTTATCAACATTTCCCCTTGCTTTTTTTTTTATACAAGATTTCTCGCGAAGTGTTTATTTTTCCAGGGCATTATCCATTTTTCTCTTAACATTTCTTTTTTCATCTTCTCTATTGATTGCAGCTCGAGAGTGTACATTTTTATTATTTGCGCTTAATATAAGAACGTAAAAAAAAAAAAAACAACAGAAAAGACGGATAATTTATAAGCATTACAGATAATGGTTTATAATATTTTTCTTTGTCATTCCTCCATTTACTGTGAGCATTTTTTCTCCTCTACTTTCTAGTTGGACTTTATATTAATTTGCATTGTTTTATTCAGAGATTTCTTTTCATCGTGGTTGATTTAAGTTCTCACATATATAACATCTACCTATCTTGCTCTCCCCCTCCTCTTTATTGCTTTTTTTTGTCAATATCAGCCGGCATATGATCATACATATTTAGAAATTATCTCTCTAAACATACACACACACACAGACATATATATATATATATATAATCATTATACGTTGTTGACGAACTTAGTCGAAGGTGACCCTAAGGCTCCGTTTTCAACGGGTGTAGGGAAAGGGGTAACTCCTTTCCCTGGAGTGCTCTCTTTTACCCTTGGTACGTACCGTATAATGTTTAGTGTTATGCAAAGCACTATCAAATACCATTTTTGCATCTTTGGTATGACTCGACTTGGGAATGAACCCCGTTCTCCTGAACCATTGGCAAACACTCTAACTACATGGAGAATTGGCCAGTCATTAAAACCAGTTATTAAGAATGCATATATTTATATGTATATTGACAGACTGTTTCGTTGTATCACGACTCTTCAGTGTGGCAAGAAACGTAGGACGCTTGAAGCTGGGATCGAAACCCGTCCAACGTTATGTTAGACAAAGTATCTTACCGCTCAGCCATCAAGCGAATCAGGTCAGCTTGGGAATTATAAAGCATTATGTAGTAGCTTTCGTTTGTTTACATTTTTGCCTTACCGGGTACCAGAGTGCTCAATTCATTTGAAGGGCTTTGAATTATGCGAGTGCCAGCCGTAAATTCCCTCGCCAGTGTGCTTAACCCCTATGGTGTAATATATATATATATATATATATATATATATATATATATATAAGTGTGTGTGTGTGTGTGTGTGTGTGTGTGTGAGAGAGAGCGAGAGAGACAGAGAGAGAGAAGAGGTGAAAAATCCACAACCCACGCAGCAAAAACAATAAAGCAGATAATAAAGAACAACTCTAAAATACACATTCCTTTTTAAACAAACGTGTTTACAAAGCTCATTGCCGGAATTGTAATAAATTTTACATTGGAAAAACGAGTACAGATTTAAATAGAATAATTTATGAACATGTAGAGACACTCTTGTTTGCAGATCGCTCCAAGGCATCTAATTTCATACACAGGGTAAAGATGGAGTAACTACTTCAAGCTTATGGTCTCCCCAAAGAAACTGTTGCAGCCATAATGATGTTCTATATTGTAACACGAATCTCAAGGTTCGTTCACCAGATGGAGACACAGTTCTCTTGGATATTGTTGCTGGAATTCTCCGAGAGGATACACTTGCACCACATCTGTTTAATATCTACCTAGATTACATACTTAGATAGATCTAATAAAATAACTTGACTTTATACTTAAAAGAAAAGGCAATGAGCAGACGATATTCCGCTGAAACTGTTACCATATTTACCAACCCCTCCACTCGGGCAGGATATGATACAAGGTCAATTTTTAAGCAGAGTTTAACAGGTTTGAATTCAGTGTTTTCTTTTCCCTTGAGTAGTTTCCTCACCAAGACTGAAGAACCCAGTCTGCCCTACGATTTACCCGTAGCTGGATGGAGATTAGTTGGATTCATATCTTTCCCAAGGGTATTAGTGCTATGTGAAATGCAATCAGTCTCGTCCAGGATTTGAACTTGTGTCACCGTGTCTATTTCCTACGACGATAACCACTACACCATGGGCACCTGCAAAAACTGTAGACGTAGACTCTGCAGATGACATAGCGCTTCTTGTGAATACACCAACTCAAGCCGAATCCCTTCAGCATAACCTGGAGCAGGTAGCAGGTAGCAGAATACGGACAAAACGGAGTACATGGATTTTAATTAGGAAAGAGGCATCTCCACTCTAAATTTTGGTTCTCTGAAATTAGTAGACACGTCTACGTACCTCAGCACCAGCATCTCATCTACTGAAAGTGATACCAATATGCTCCTAGTGAAGGCATAGAATGCTATCGATAGGCTATCGATCATATTGATCAATCCGATAAATTAAAACTGAATTTTCTCCAAGCAGTCATTGTATCAATACTGCAGTACGGATGCATCATATGGATGTTGACAAAACATATAGAGAAAAGCTACACGAATGCTTCAAGCTACATAGAAGAAATCCTGGAGCCAACACCCCACAAAAATTAGGTGTACGGTTACTTACCTCACGAACCAGATATGTGGGAAAATTGCTGGAGAAGTATGAACGAACTCATAAGTGACGGTCTCCTATGGACCATTTCACATGGACGAGCCAGTGTGTGTCGATCAGCGAGAACTTACATACAACAGCTCTTTAAAGACACGATATGTAGTTTGGAGCGATAAATGATAGAGAGAGAGAGAGAGAGAGAGAGAGAGAGAGAGAGAGAGAGAATCAGGGAAATCCGTGCTAGTAGCATGACTTGTGATGATATATATATGTAGATAATTAAAGCTGCGCACCTGTCGAGCAAAATCTTGTGACTCAGAGTCGATTGATTTTATTCCATTGTTTAATGGCATATCAACCTGTGTAGGTTATTTCATGCCAAAGCCGGTCTCCTAGAGGAACAGTAGTAGTACAATTTAACCCATAGCTGGGAGGATAAGGAGGTTCATAACTTTCCCAAAGGTATTTGTCCGAAAGAGAACGTAATAGCGCGTCTAGATTTGGAACTCGCTTAATACGATTCAGCAGTCCATCGCTTCGACCATTAAATCCGGAGGACATCCCAAGAACAGTAGTAATACTATTTAACCCATACCTGGGAGGATAAGTGGGTTCATACCTTTCTCAAGGGTATTTGCCCGAAAGTGAACGTAATACCACGACTGGAGTACGAACTCACTTTCAACGATTCTACAGTTCAATGCATTTTTTCCAAGTTTAAAACAGAATTTTATTGCATATCGTTCTTCTAAAATATCAGATTGCATTTTTGAAATTCACAATCTGTGACAATCAGGCTTTAGTAGGGTGTATTCCAATTCCTCGAGTGGCTGTTCATTTGAACCTGAAATCATACAAATTGGCCAGTCATCTTATAAGATGTATAGCAATAACATCGTGAATTTTTAAGAGTGTACGACAATTTTAAATGCCTGTACAAAAATGTCTGGAAACTTATCGAATGCACCACGTAAATAATAAAGTTAAACTAAAAAACAATCAAACCAAGATTGAAAAAAAACAAAAACATTTACGTGTTAATCAGTCACAGATTTTACAAAAAAACCTACTTAGTTAGAAAAATTCTAAGATTCGCTAAGCAGATGTATTTATATATTTTTTACCTCCATTGCAAAAAAGCAATCAAAACAAAATGGACTGTTTTGATCACTGATATTTACATCGGCACCAAATATATTTCTTGTTTTCTCATCTTTGAAATCAGCTTTTAGAAAACTTATTTATCAAAAAATAATTCGTGGTTTGAATTGATAAATCACTAAATGAATGTTTATATATATATATATATATATATATATATATATATATATATATATATATATATATATATACAAAAGGCATCACAAAATTTCAAAGCTTTACCCACAAATGGTACCATAGCTAAAATGGTTTTGCATGGCAACTTTCCACCACTTCTTATAAAACTGGAAAAACCTGTGTGTGTGTGTATATATATTATATTATACAACAGATATACATACTTGATTTTAAACTGTTACCGGTGCGGTGAAATTGAACTTAGGCAGGTGGCAAAGATAGCCAAATGCAAACACTGTGTTTGCTGTTAAAAGTTTTAAGACTTGTGAACTTGTAATGTTATATATATATATATATATATATATATATATATATATATACGAGGGTCATTAAATAAGTTTCAAGACTTTTTCCGTATGGGCACTTTTATTGATAGTACACACATGAAACTCTAGTCCCCTTCGAAGTAATCTCCTCCGGCTGCAATACACTTGTTCTACTGTTCCAGTAACTTCTGGAAGGGCCCCTGAAAGTCCTCTTGTGTGAGCGTGCCAATGACCTTCGTCATAGCCTCTTTCATCTCCTCAATATTTTCATAATTACAGCCTCTGAGCTTAGGAAATAAGCAGAAGTCACAGGGAGCAAGGTCTGGACTATAGGGAGGGTGAGGAACTGTCTTGATGCCCATCTTGCTCAAATAGTCTGTGATAAGGATGGAGTTGTGGACTTGTGCATAGTCCTGGTGGAAATGCCACTGACCCGATTTGAAGAGTGCTGAACTCTTCCAAAAGAATCTCTTCCTGAACTCCCTTAAAACCTCAACATTGTAACCTTAACCCTAACCCTAAACCTTTGTCCAATCAACTCTGGTGTATTGACTTCCTTACTCCTCTCACACCTCTCATCATCCCTCACAGACTCCCTGCCTTTCTTAAATCTCTTATGCCACTCAAAAACTGATGCTTGATTCATGCAAGGTGGTCGAAAAGCAGTCTGAAGCATTCAATAGGTTTCTGTGGCATTTCTTCCAAGTTTAAAACCGATTTTTATCGCAAATCGTTCTTCTAAAGTATCCTGACGTCCAGATTGCATTTTTGAAATTCACCAGCTGTGACAATCAGGCTTTAGTAGGGTGTATTTCCATTCCAGTAGTAGCTGTTCCTTTGAACCTGAAATCATAAAATATGGTCAGTCATCTCATAGGATGTATAGCAATAACATACTGAATTTTCAAGAGTCTTCAACAATTTTCAATGCCTGTACAAAAAACATCTGGAAACTTATTGAAGGCCCCTCGTATATATATATATATATATATATATATATATTAGATTGATGGGTCTTTAAGAAATTTCCTTTCAGTGCCTATCTCTCCAATATAGGATGACAAATCAGAAATAACTACGATTCTTTAAAAATACGAGTTTATTTTGTATTTTACCCAAGAAGATTTTAGCCACCACGTTGCACAACATTTTAGATCTCTTGCGCGATCAAATTACAAGTTTTAATTTTGTTGGGTTGGATTTTATGGCATATAAACGACCATGGGTTATCTAATGTTAAATCGTATTTATGATTTGTAAACACATTTTGTCGAAAAAATTTTTAAAATCGAGACTGAGCTAATTTTCACAGACAGTTAAATGGTCTGACGTTTTGTTATGTATCATAACCTATTGACTAAACCATCAGTCATTACACACCGTTAAAGGATCAGACAGTTCTATTTCAAGCAATTCAAGTTAGTATATATCATTTGCTTTGGACATAGTTTTAATGTCAAGCAGTTATATTCGACCCAGAGAGAGGACTCTATCAGGTGCTACCCCTCCGGGCTAGAAAGGACCTGGGAGCTCTGACAATGAAAGGGCATTTCCTATACATTACCCAAAGCTCCACGATCGCAACATTACCATCTAATGGTTTTGTGTTATAACTAGGGCATTCGTTGGGGTGGTTTTACGACTCCGGAGAGATGCAGTCCTTATATTCCGCAGCCCCAGCCTCAGCCGACTAGTTACTAGGATAGGTGAAATGTCGAATATTTTTGTAACGTCGGGTTTAACTCAGCAGTTCTGGATGCTTTTTGCAGATGCTGTGAATGTGTTAAACCACACAGGACAGTAAGATGTCGATCTCGCCTCATACTCTCTGAGGGCTACTTTTTAGTTTTGCCACTACGTATTTCTTTTATGTTTTCGGCATAGCTGACCATGCTTGATCGCTTCATTCAACAACAAAGTTTTTGGCGACTTCTGCAGTGTTATGGCCCTGTAAAATATGTTTTTTTTTTATTTGAAAAAATGAATATGTTCAGCGGTACGGTTTTTTTTTTTATCGACGTCCGGATTGAAACAATGCACAACATGTCAGGGTACTAACTATCATGATACTAAAAACCACAACCAGTACACAGCTGTGCTTGGCCTTCATAAGTGACGTGATACGACTTGTATACGATAAGTTTATAGACTTTTTTCGCATGGGCATATAACATTGTCGTAGACACTCTGAATTCAGTATGTTATGGCTATACATCTTATGAGATGACTGACCAATTTTTATGATTTCACGTTCAAATGAACCGCTACAACAGGAATTGGAATACACTGATTGTCACAGCTGGTCAATTTCAAAAATGCAATCTGACATTTTAGAAAAAAAGATTTTTGATAAAATTCTGTTTTAAACTTTGAAAAAAATGCCACAGAAACGTATAGAATGCTTCAGACTGCTTTTGGGCCATTTTGAATGAATCGAGCATTAGTTTTTGAGTGGCATAAGAAATTCAAGGAAGGCAGGGAGTCTGTGAGGGATGCTGAGAGGTGTGAGAGGAGTAAGAAAGTCAATAGACCAGAGTTGATTGGCCAAAGGGTTAGGCCTAGGGGTAGGGTTAATATGGTGAGGTTTTAAGGGAGTTCCGGA
>OY757943.1:49274983-49297483 GCA_963585895.1 Sepioteuthis lessoniana | reverse complement strand
TTTAAGTGACATGACAAGGACACGCGTTTCGAAAGTCTCATCCTACTGCAGAGATGCAGTCGGTTTACTCTACAGCCCCAGCCGGCTGTGCTGTCTGATGGAAGAGAAGGATATAGCTGTTTGACCATTTCTATATTCTTTTCTCTATAAACAGCATTTCATAATCGAAGTAGTGTGAAGTCAGCATTTCTTGCTTTCATAATTTCATCGCGGCCAATAGATTTTCTGCTTTTGATTTTTTCTCAGTTCATCGTGAAGTTCTACCGTCATAAACTTTACTTGTTCAATGTCTTGTTGGCTATTTATTTTTTTACGGTAGGTTAATCAGTATTTTCAGTGGGGTGGTGCAAGCAGATTTTAAGAATATTCTTTCGACTTATGCTGTGTTTCTTTCTGGATTGTTGCTTTCAGTTTTTCTCTGGAAGTGATTTTCTTATCGCTAACTTTATTTATTGTTTGCAATATTAATCAAGATTGCTAATATTCGAACGAATATCTGATTTTATTGATTTGGTCTTGAATGGATTATAGCTTTTCTGTCTAGTATGCAGTCGTTCTTTCTGGGCTTGCTTTAGTTTATGTGAAATGGTGTTCGTTGAATTTCTATTTTTTTTTTTTTTAGTAAGGACACATTTTTTCATGTATTCTCGCTTTTAACTAAGTATACTCGACTCCTGTTAACTGATTAAAGAGAATAAATGTGTCATGAAGAGGAAAACAACAGAAACAGTCCTTGAATTTTATTCCTGGTTTCCTGTCGTAGTTCTACGTGCTTGGGCGCTGGTTTTGTTTTCAGAGGTTCGTGTCTGGTGTGAGATTTCCTTTCGGGGTCGCCACTTTCGACAATCTTTCCATTGTCCTGGCTCGTGTTTACCTCGACACGTCCGGTTGCGTATATATTTCTTTTTTTATCTTATTCACCAGCTGCTACTCTAACCTTGACCTGGGAAACGTCTATGTCAAGCAAAGAAACAACTTTCTACTTAAACAATCAAACTAAGTCTCTGATCATATTACAATATGATGTTTACATTATTCTCGCCAGCGGATGCTAGCTGATCAGATTGATAGTTTATTGTATTAAAAGTCCTAACGTAAATGTCGCTATATTGATATCACCATTGCTTATAAGTAAGTCTGATTCAGACTCCTTGGCTTATTTTTCTTACAATGGGGCCCTAGCTTCAAGTGTACACGAGTTTGCCCCTTATTTAACCGCTGAACTGCAATGCAGGTTGGCTTTCCGATATTGAGGAGAATCTTTTGTTGGTGATATTTTTTCTTATCCATAGACGCCATTCTAAGAGACTTTTGAATTCCCTCGCCTAACCTTCAAGCCACCATGCTGCATCCAATGGTTTCCATTGCTATAATCTTGCGTTGCTTATAGTATACTCGCTGTGATTTAAGACTGTTTTCTTGTGACAAGCCGGGGCGGAGAGTCATTGCGATGTTTTATCATAACAGAGTTACACTTATATGGTTTTTAACTCGGAAGAAAAAAAGTATATTAGTGATGGCTTGAATTTTCTTAGGGTATCAGTTTAATTATAATTTTTATTAGTTTTAATCGGGCTTTTTGGATTAATCTTATTTCTTTTTGGGGTTAATTGACATTTCTTTATTTCATTTTGGTCTCTTTTAAATCGGTATTTTTCTCATAGGACACGACATTTAAATGTAAATAGGACACATAGCGTAACGGTTATAGGCGTTGGTTCCCTAAGCTTCTAAGGAGATAATCATCTGGAGGATGCAGGTTTATTCCTGACTGCAGGCTAGCAACAATACAGGAATACTTAACACTTGTACCCGGTTATGGCTAACGGAATCAGAACAAGTGACTCCTGTGGATTCAATAAAAGACGTAGTTCGAAGTTCCGTGAAGGTTCACGAGTTCGACAAACACATGAAGAAGGCCGGAGGACATATCGTCCGAAACGTTAAGGAAATAACAATAAAGACGAAGAAAATAGTCCGATAACCCTTAATGATGAAAATCATCAAGCTTCGTCTCAGAAATTTAGACAACTAATAAACACAAACATTTAGAAAGATAAACATTGTCGCTTTTTCAACGATAGTTTTCCTGAAGGACACGAATATTAAATATTCACAAGAAAAGATAGTAAATTCAAAGATTTCGACTTACCTCTGATGACTTTTTCTGCACGCGCCTTTATTTACTTTTAAAGACGAGATTCTTGTAGTTTTTTAGTCGTTTGATCTTCTTCATACGTATTTTATTATTTTAGGTTGCTGAAGGGAGGTCATATCAAATTATTACGTTTTTGTTCTCCCCACCACCTTTTCTTTTGCTTTTTGACTGCTGATCCTTTATTATTTTTCTGATAGTACACGATATTTAAACATTTACACAGAAAAATATTTGTATAAAACGTTGTCCCTTTTTTTTTGACGATAGTATTTTTTCAAAAGGACTATATTGTTAAATATTTATGGAAAAGACATAGCAAATTCAAAGATTTCGACTTACCTCTGATGACTTTTTCTGCACGCGCCTCTATTTACTTTTAAAGACTAGATTCTTGTAGTTTTTTAGTCGTTTGATCTTCTTCATACGTATTTTATTACTTTAGGTTGCTGAAGGGAGGTCATATCAAATTATTACATTTTCGTTCTCCCCACCACCTTTTTTTTTGTTTTTTGACTGCTGATCCTTTATTATTTTTCTGATAGTACACGATATTTAAACATTTACACAGAAAAATATTTGTATAAAACGTTGTCCCTTTTTTTTTTGACGATAGTATTTTTTCAAAAGGGCTATATTGTTAAATATTTATGGAAAAGACATAGCAAATTCAAAGATTTTGACTTACCGTGGAAGACTTTTTCTGCTCAAGTCTTCATTTACTTTTAAAGACTAGATTCTTTGAAGTTTTGTACGTTTATGACCAAATTTATATATATTGTTTTTTTTTAGGTGGTTTTATCAAATTGGGAGATCGTTTTTTGTTTTGTTTTGGGATAGCTTTTTCTTCATGAATTTTTCTAATGATATTCGATATTTAAACATTTATGCAAAAAAAAAAAAAAATTAAAGAATAAAGAGTCGTTTTTTCGCTGATATCAATTTTTGAAAGTGAGCCATTGATAAATATTAACAGAAAAAATAGCAAACTTTTCTCGAAACTCTTTTTCTGCAGTCACCATTTTGTTTTAGAGAGAAATTTTAGTTTTACTTATATAGTTTCATTAATTAAACTTTCTTTTAATATACAACGCAATCTAATATCATTTTGATCGAGTAAAAATAGTACAAGATATAACATGGATGCACTACTTGGACGCTAACTAAACGGCTTCAGAAGAAGCTAGACGGAAATTACACAAGAATGTTGAGAGCAATATTGAACAAGTCCTGGCGACAACACTCCACAAGACACCAACTATACGGCCACTTGCCTCCCATCACGAAAACTATACAAGTTAGACGAGCCAGACACGCAGGAAACTGCTGGAGAAGCAAGGACGAACTCATCAGTGATGTACTCCTACGGACCCCTGCATATGGACAAGTAAAAGCAGGACGACCAGCTCGAACATACATAGAGCAGCTATGTGAGGATATCGTATGTAACCCTGAAGACCAGCCAAAAAGCGATGAATGATTGGGAGAAATGGTGAGAGAGGGTCAGGGATATCCGTGCTGGCGGTACAACATGATGATGATGATGTATAGTCACACAAAAACCATGACCAACTATACAAACATATAATACATAAACATAATAATGACACAATAGGCAACTAGTCTAGGAGAAGGAAAACTCTGAATTAAAAACACAGTCTTTTAGAAAAATATACCTCTCACTTTATATGAAAGGGTTGTGTGTGAGAGGGAGTTGGAGACCGAACAGAACTGCACCATATTGACCCCCACTCTTATGGCCATCAGCGTTTCTTTCCCGTTCTCCTGGGCTGCTCAACCGGAGGCCCGGGGGCCCAGCTCTCTGCTGGGTGCTGTTTTCTCTACAGCATCATTTCTCCATCTCTCTGATCCCCAAAACCGGTTGAATTTCCTGTGCACTGAGTTATATAATAGTTCAACACCCACTCAATCTCTTCCCATAAATGGCCAAAGGAATATCCACTTCCGCCGTCTTTGGAATGGCATGTTTTGATCATCATCGAGCGGAAATAACTGTCATGCAGTTCACAGGTCACTCTCTTCCGGTGCATCAGTTTATGACTGTACTGTGGGATTTTAACCCTGTCCCATATTGTCAGCCAAGCTCGCCCACGCCAATGGAATGTGCTCTTCCGCTGTCTTTGGAATGGCATGTTTGGCAGGGTCGGAGGTCAATATACAACAAATTGATTTTTTTATAAAAAAAAACGTTAGTTCAATTATTGAAAAAAATCTTATTCAATGCTTGTAACTAACTAATTCAATAACTTGTATTCAATGCTTGTAACTAACTAATTCAATAATTCACATCAGGATATCTGGCTATGTTACAGATCTATCTATTAAGTGAAAATGTAAAAAAAAAAAAATCTTGAAGAAAAAGATTTAATAGTTCAAATCTAATAATAAATCATTGCCCAGTCGGCTGGGTCTGTAGAATACACCGACTGCTTCTCTGCAGAGGTGTAAGATCCCCCCCACCTAACGAGTGTCCTGGTTATGACACTAAACAATCTGATGGTGAGGTTCCAGCATTGCTGGAGCTTTGGGGAATTCGGAGTACCCCATTCATTGCCATCGCTCCCGGCTCCACACTGGCCCGGAGTGGTAGCACCTGATAGGGCTCTATCTATGGGTTAAATAGAACTAACAACATACTTATGCGAACATGAATTGTTTGAGTAAACTGAATAGCTTGAAATAGAAATGATTTTGACAATTAAACCGTACTTACATTTAAACTGCGTGCTTATGCTTAACTGAATTATTTGAAATGGAACTGTTTTTCGACATTAAAACTGTATTTACACTTAACAGAATTGTTACATATATCTGCTTGAATAGTTTGAAATGGAAATGTTTTGACAATCAAACTGTGTACTTATGCTAAACTGAATTGTTTTAAATAGAACAGATTATTTACATGAAAATGGATTTGGCTTGAATAACCTACAAAGGTTGATATGCCATAAAATCCAACAAACCAAACCAAACCAAACCTAATGATAAATCAGTTTTAAAATGAAAATTAATTTAAAAAAAAAAACTCTTTTGAAAAAGAAAAAAATAATGAAATGCCAGCAATCATGAAAATAAATATAATGAAACGAAATATTCTGGTCAGTTATACTGGCCTTTTGGTATTATGGTTAAAGTGTTCACCAGTGGTTCGGGAGATTAGGGTTCAATTCTCGGTCATACCAAAGACTCCAAAATATTACTTGATGCCTCCTTGCTTTACACAACAGATCAAAGGTAAGTGAAGCAATCCAAGGAAAGAAGTAACACCCTCTACTACATCTCGGTGTAGTAGCTATTAAAAAGAGATCTTCAGGTAGACCTCGATTAGGGTTAGCCAACATACAAATGATTTGATAACTTTCTATACGTTTAGAGGAAAAACTTTCTGTCATATTCTATCTAGCTGATGAGTGGCTAACTGGCAAAAGTGCCGATCTGAAACCAAATAGTAAACTAGTTCGAATCCAGTCACGCTTCGTGATGTCTTCAATAAGTTTGCATACTTTTTTATACAGGTATTTAAAATTGGCGTGGGCTCTTGAAAATTCAGTATGTTATTGCTATACATCTTATGAGATGACAGACCAATTATTATTATTTCAAGTCCAAACGAACAGCTACAGCACGAATTGGAATACACCCTTCTAAAGCCGGATTGTCACAGCTGATGAATTTCAAAGATGCGATCTTGAACTTAGAAGAACGATATGCAATAAAATTCTGTTTTAAACTTGGAAAAAATGCCATGCGACGAAAGCTGGATCTACTGCTATGACCCAGAGACAAAGAGACAGAGTTCCCAGTGGAAGCATGCTAGCTCTCCCAGACTCAAGAAGGCCAGACAGAGCAAATCTACCCGTAAACTTTTCATGATCCCTTTTTTTGACCACCCTGGCATGATGTACATGCACTGGGTTCCCACTGGACAGACAACCAACAAGGAATACTATTGTTGAGTTTTTAAGGGAGGTTCCGTCGGAAGAGGCCTGCACTCTTCAAATCGGGTCAGTGCCATTTCCACTAGGACAATGCATCAGTCCACAACTTCAACCTTGTCATAGACTATTTGACCAAGATGGGAATCAAGACAGTTCCGCAACCTCCCAATAGTCCAGACCTTGCTCCCTGTGACTTTCGGTTATTCCTTAAGCTCAGAGGCTGTCGTTATGAGACAATTGAAAAGATGAAAGAGGCTGTGACGAAGGTCATTGACACGCTCATGCAAGAGGACTACCAGAAGTTGTTGGAACGGTAGAACAAGTGCATTGCAGCCGGAGATTACTTCGAAGGGGACTAGAGTTCCATGTGTGTACTGTCAATAAAAGTGCCCATACGAAAAAAAGGATGGAAACTTTTTGAACAACCCTCGTATTACGTTCACTTTCGTGCCGATAATCTTGGGACAGGTATGAAATCTAGCAATGGGTTAAATAGTATAATAACTGTTTTCTACAAAGATGACTTTGATATTAGATAAGTTATAGAGGCTGATACGCCATTCAACAAAGTCACTCATCAAACTAGTAGCTGACTTTGTTTTCACTAAACAAAGAAATTCCTGGATTAGCCATTTCCTTTATGCTGTCCAATGTGATTTTAATCCCTTTATCTATCAAGTGAAAATGGAGACTTTAATGAGAGTCACCTCCCGGGAGGGACCTGGGGTTAAACTCACCATGCGTTATATCTTGACACTGTAGAAGTGATGCATCCATTACATGACACGTGGTAGACATGGAATATAGAAAGACTGGAATGTCTCATGGAAAGACTTTGATTATATAACTCGTAAACATACAAATTTCGAAAATATGTAATTAACTAGTTGGACACGTGAATATACTACGAAATATATTATTATGGAGGAGCTATTGGCGTAATGGTTATCGTCGGGCAAAATTGACACGGTGACCCATTTTCAAATCCTGGACAAGGCTGTTTTTCTTTCACATTGTGAACAACAAATCTCCCCATTCACCAGGTATGGATAAATTGTAATACAAACAGAGTCCTTTAACTTTAATCCGGCAACCATTCTAGAAGAAGGAAAATTCAAAAATCAAACCGGTTTACCCCATCTTTCTCGTGTCGGAGGGGTTGGTTAAAGACATACCACAGAAGATATACCTTCTAAGGTTTGGTTGGGTTTCTTTGTTTAATGGCATATCAATCTTCACGTGTTATTTGATGATAAATACATCTTTCATAACTGAAGCGGTAACATTTAATAAACAGCTGAAGGGCTTAATGCAGTTGATGCATCAGCATGGGCATTATTCCAAATGTGAGCGTAATAGCATAACTGGAGTCATTTGTTTGCACACAGTTAAATGGTTAAACAGTTCTACTTTACCCGTAGATAGGAACCTATCAGATAATACCAATCCAGTTTAGAGTGGTCCACGGAGTAAAGGTAAAATAGTGCCACTTCACATTTTTCAAAGCTGCTGGATTGGAAGCCTTACCATGAGATGGTTTAATGTCATATCCAGGAGACTGGTGGAGAGAGCTTAATCTCCTTAACAGAGTTGCCCTCGCTTACTGGGAACCGAACTTGTATGGTTTTAGGTATTCCTATGTAGCACAAATAATTTTCAGATATATATTTTCTCCATTGATGGACCCTTAGCAGAAATTGATTTTCAGTGTCAGATTGGTCATGGAAGTAGTGGCAATAAAAGTGGACTCCACGGTTCGAAGCGCTCGAACTGAAGCTTCACCCTCAGGTGCAGATTAGTGTCAAACGTAGGACAACCTTTTTTGTTGCGATGCAGATTAGTGTCAAACGTAGGACAACGGTTTTGTTGTGAGGCATATTAGTGTTAAACGTAGGACAAGTGTTTTCTTGTGATGAAGATTAGTTTCAAACGTCGGACAACTATTTCTGTTGTGATGCAGATTAGTGTCCAACGTAGAACAACTATTTTTGTCATAATGCAGATTAGTGTCAAACGTTAAACAACTATTTTTGTAGATATGCAGATTAGTGTCAAACCTAGAACAATTGTTCTTGTGATGCAGGTTAGTGTCAAACGTAGGACAACGGTTTTGTTGTGAGGCATATTCGTGTTAAACGTAGGACAAGTGTTTTCTTGTGATGAAGATTAGTTTCAAACGTCGGACAACTATTTCTGTTGTGATGCAGATTAGTGTCCAACGTAGAACAACTATTTTTGTCATAATGCAGATTAGTGTCAAACGTTGAACAACTATTTTTGTTGATATGCAGATTAGTGTCAAACCTAGAACAATTGTTCTTGTGATGCAGGTTAGTGTCAAACGTAGGACAACTGTTTTTTTTTTTGTTATACAGATTATTGTGAAATGTAAAACAAGTGTTTTTCTTGTGATGCAGATTATTGTGAAACGTAGGACAACTGATTTTATTGCAATGTAGATTTGTCTCAAACGTAGGGTCTCTATTTTTGTTTTGATTACATCAAAACAAAAATAGAGATGTAATTCAAAGAAATGATTTATAAATGAGACTTAAAACATCGCAGAAGATGTGCTTTAAACATATTCGCATATATGTTGATTATCTTTGTCTTTTCTTGTTGAATTTTAAGCCTACAGTGGCCCGACAATATTTTTCGGACACTTTGAAAAAAGTACTTCAAGGTGGTCACTAGTGCCAAAAACTTTTGAGATTGTAAGTACGTAGTTGAGGAGTGAAAATCCACTACTAGTGTAATCATTTTTTTTAGTTTGGCTTTGATAATTTTAGTTTTTTGTGATTTTTGAGAAAACTTGCTCGATATTATTTTTTGGACATGACAAAAAATTCCTATTTAATTAAGAGCTATGTTCATGTATATGTTGCTGTATGCAAATTTTCTGCTTGTACACTGTTCTGGGGCACTGGCACCCCTACTACTATGTTAACATAGGACAATCTAACAGCATAAATACTCCGGACATTTCTTGGCAAAACAATTAAGTTTAATGAGGTAAAATACATTCAGAAGAAGTCGTTTGTTTGGCACGGAAGAAGAGGGAAGATAGCCTCAGCATCAGAAAGATCGACATTGATTTAAAGCTGTCGAAATCAATGGTCGAATACATGCTGAAGACAAACTCCGAGCGGAAAAAGAAGAGAGGGCGGAAAAGATCAATTGGCAAAAAAACTGAAAGGAGAATGAAGAGGACTGTGACACGGCTTTTGACATCTGGAGAAAAAGTTACAGCAAGAAAAGTGAAGGAGAAATGTGAATTGGATGTAAAATCCGAACAGTACAAAGAACGCTGCATAGGATTGGTTTGAAGTATGCAAAAGCTAAGAAAAAAATTACAGTAACAAAGAAACACAAAGGAGCAAGACTGGAGTGTGCTAAAAGGTGGTTAACAAAGCATGTAGACTTTAAGAAGGTTATATTTACTGATTAGAAGCGTTTCAAGTTTGTGGGCCCGATGGATGGTGTACTTGGTCGAGAAGGGGTGAGCCTGTTGTACTGAACAAACGATAGATGGGAGGAGGAGGAGTTATGGTTTGGGGTATGATCTTTGCTAATGAAAATATATGGTTGGAGTGGCTGAAACAACGACAGAACAGCGAAAGCTACAAACAGTTGCTGGACGAGAAAGCCCTACCAAGGATAAGAAGGGAGATGGGGAATTATTTCGTTCTACAGAAAGACAATTGCAGCATCCATGTGTCAAAACTCATGAAAGAATGGATGGCTAAAGTGAATATGACTACTTTGGAATGGCCTGCAAGAAGCCCAGATCTAAATTTAATAGAAAATGTTTGGGAAATGCTTGCGCAACTTGTCTATGATGGACCTGAAATAACGAAAGAGGCTCAACTATGAGAACGAATGCTAGGAGCCAAAAAACAACTAATAGAAACACGTAGAGATGTTATTGTGGATATGTTTGATCATTATGAAGAGAGATTGATAAAAGTTGTTGAGAAGAAAGGTGATATTACAGATTATTAACAGTTTTTCAACCATGTCCGAAAAATAATGTCGCGTGTGTTTTGTAAAAAATGATGAAAATTAAATAGTTTTCCTTACCTAATCGATTTTCTTCCATTTTTATTACATGTATTGTCTTTATATATTTATGCTATTCTATTGAAGGAATTTCGCCACTCTATGGTACTCGGAAAGTCGAATACTAAAGTGTCCGAAAAATATTGTCGGGCCCCTATAGTTCGCAATGCAAGCATAGAAAGTATACAATTCAAAGAATTGAGAGAGAAAGGACACTTTAATACATCTCTGACTAAATTGCCTTAATGTTTTTTGGGTTTTTTTTTTATATAGAATTTAAAATGTTGCTATTTTTTATTGTTTCTAGTCCGTGCGGAGATTACAAAAAAAATTGTCCACTTTAAATAATTAATGGGTAAATGAGTCTTTAAACATTTTTGACATAGTACTTAAAACAAACATGACAGTATAATTTTTCGACAAATACTAAAATGTTGATTTTGTTTTTCGTTTCTTGTAGACTAGTGGGTGTAAATTACAATGCGTTCAAAGAAATTGACTTACTCGAAGAATTGACGTGGGGAATGGTAAAGTTAACACCTCTGATGTAGATGTTATGAAAAAGAGATAAAATTAAAAAATTACGATTAAACAAGCAAAAAAAAAACAAAAAAAAAAAAAACAACGGGAAAACCTGAACATTCATTTTGGCAAAATAAGTGACTCACAATTCATTGGCTTATTTTCAAAGCAAATAAACCCTTCATGGGTTATTTAATGACGAATTTTTAATACCTATCTATATTTGGTCTGGTTTGGTTTGATTTATTTATTAAACGGCATATTAGCTGATAATTGGAAATCTAATGCTAAAATTTGATCCATTTTTAAATTTTTGGTTCCAATTATAATCATATTTGTTGTATAGCCACATGCATATACTAGCAGAAACATAATCAAACATAATTTACGAACTTCAATGAACGAACACTTCTTTATAAAATATATATATATATATATATTTATTCTTGAAAGGGTTCATGTTTCTGTGGTGTGTGAGAGATGGGTGGAGAGACATATCATCATTATCATCATGTCGTGCTGGTAGCACGGATATCCCAGACCCTCTATCGCCACTTTTCCCTATCGTTCATCGCCTCAGGCAGGTCTTTAGGACAACATCCCGTATCCTCACATAGTTGCTGAATGTATGTTCATGCTGGTCGTCCTGCTTTTTCACGGCCATGTGTGGGGGTCCATAAGAGTACATCACTTATGAGTTCGTCCCTGCTTCTCCAGCAGTGTACTGCATGTCTGGTTCGTCTAACTTGAATAGTTTTCGTGATAGGAGGCAGGTGGCCGTACAGTTGGTGTCTTGTGGGGTGTTGCCGCCAGGACTTGTTCAAGATTGCTCGCAGCATTCTTGTGTAATTGCCGTCTAGCTTCTTCTCCAGCCGTTTTGTTAGAGTCCATGCAGAGCTACTTATGTTGTTTATTGACCTCCGACCCGGGCGGGCAGTCAAAAAGAAATGCACCTGTGTAAATAACAGGTGCCCCCGGTCGAGGAATATCAGAATATAACTTTGACCGTGGACGGGTTGAATGAGTGCGATTTGTGACGCCCACAAGAAGAAGGTGGGTGTCGAACTCTTATATACCTTGGTGCACAGGAAGTTCAGTCAGTTGGAGATAAGATGCGGTAGAGAGAACCAGCACCCAGAGAGGCTTGGCCCCCGGTTGAGCAGCCCAGGAAAACAGGAAAGAAACGCTGTTATGACCATAGGAGTGGGGGTCAATATGTTGCAGTTCTGTTCGGTCTCCTACTCCCTCTCACTGTAAAAACTTTAGTAACCCTTTCGAACCCTTTTAAATAAAGTGAGAGGTGTATTTTTCTAAAGAACTGTGTCGCTCGTCTTTATTGTGTCGTCGTTATGATTTTGCATGCATACAGATGTATATGTATTAGGTGGCTATACAATACTTAGAGAGAGTCCTTCTTCTTTCCAGGAGCCAGAGGGTGCCAATGCTTGCACCCCCTTGCAAACCCGTCAGAGACGCCTCTGGTTGGTTGCGTGTCCCTCGCTCGACTTCGATTCTTTGCACTCTGTGTAAATCTCACCGCGTGGTTCTCATCACGTGATCTCCTTCCGGTTACACACCTGTTCGACCTGAGAGCCCTGTTATGCTGTCCTGTTTACTAATCAAAATGTTACAGCTTGCCAAGCACACGGGGTCACTAGGAACGAAGCGAAAATCCATGGCATATGTTATATAACGATAATTTTAATGTTTTTTTTTTTTTGTCTTTTGATATCATTTTTGGGTTTGGTTTGGTTTCTTTGTTTAATGGCATATCAACCTCTGTAGGTTATTTAATGCCAAAGCTATTCTCGTAGAAGAACAGTAGTGGTACTATTTAACCCATAGATGGGAGGATAAGGGGGTTAATACCTTTCCCAATGGTATTTGCCCGAAAGTGAACGTAATAGCGCGACTTGAGTCCGAACTCGCGTACTACGATTCCGCAGTCCATCGCTTTAACCATTACACCACTAGGACACCCCCCTCATTTTGGGGGACAAAGCAAAATGATATCAATAATTCTTATCTAATACAAATAATTTGGATGCACTATTAAGTATTATTACCCAGAAGAAAAACAAATCAAATTGATCTCTTTGATCCAGAGCAGATACTACCACACTTGGTCATATGGAAGGGGGGATTCCATTATCTACAGAGATCCAACAACGGGTTCAGTTTACACAAGATACCCCTTTGTAGATGTACGTCTAACCCTTCAGCAGGGTCTGATGTCAGTGGATCATAAACCTTTCCAATAGGAATGGAGATAATTCGAATAATTATGTGGATCCAAGTAATTGCAAATAATCCTTTCTGATTTGATTGGTTGCTTGTTTGTGTTTTAAGGCATATCAACGTTTGTAGGTTATTAAATGCCAAATCCACTTTTGTACAAATAATAAATTCTATTTCCAACAATTCAGTTTAGCATAAGTTTAATTGTCAACATTTTTAATTCAAGCTAATCAGTTTAGCCAAAGAGTTAGAATTCACACAATTCGGTACAGTTCCAACATCAAAAACAGCTCTCTTAAGTACAGTTTCAATGTAACAAGTTTAAATATCAAAGCAGTTCTATTTCAAGTTATTTAGTTTAACATAAGTATGCAGATTAGTTCTATTTAACCCATAGATAGTGCCCTATCAGTTGCTACCAGTAGACAGAGTGGACCTGGGAGCGATGGTAATGAAGGGGTGCTCTACATTCCACAAATTCTCCAGCATCACTGGAACCACACCATCAGATTGTTTAGTGTCATATATCCAGGACATTCGTTAGGGGGTCTTACCCATCTGAAGAGGTGCAGTTGGTTTATTATACAGCCCCATTCTTTCTGAACAATAGTAGCTTCAAGTAATTATTCTTAATACAAATAATTGAGATGCATTTAAATGGCTTCCATTACTGATAATTCTATCAAATTAGAATCATCTGTTTGCTCATAGTAATATGGTATCAGATTTTTCCAATATAATACAACACACCTTTAAAAAGGTTTCTAAATTTTTGGGGGGAGGTCGTTTTTTTTGTTCTTCTCACATCAATTTTTGAAAAGTCACAGGTAGAGCTTCCAGTGTCACTTGCTTAGTTTTCTTCAAAACACAACTGTTATTTTATGATTAGGTCTGTATTTCTATCATACTCAATATATATATATATATATATATATATATATATATATATATGTATGTATATATATACGTGTGTGTGTATGTGTCTGTGTGTGTCTGTGTGTGACTATATACATATATATATATAAGTTTTCAAAAAAAGCTTATTCGTTATGTGCAAATTCTTATGCAACTGCGATGTTTGCTATAAGGAGCGCACGAACCAGAGGTTAGATATCAAAATACACCAGGACCCCCTTTCGCGTATTTGAACCAATACCCCGAAAAACTCCATACTGTCAAGCAATCAAACTCAACCCTCTGCCATTGCTCGGCATTTATTGAATAATCCAACGTTAGTATCTGCACATAGCCCGTCCACGTTTTCCCTTCTTGAGTCGCTAAGTAAGGAACTCTACTTTCCAATCCTATCGGCCATGTTGATATCCAAATTCCAGTAAGAACTATATTCAGAAGCAATTCAATACTCTGATTCTCTTTGACAATCGTCTTGGGCCAACGAAATTAATATTACCCGCACAAACTCTGCTGGCTTACGATACATTTATTTTTCCTACCCTTCCTCCTTGCATTTTGGCCGGTCACAACACAAAACCTGAATTCCTCACATATTAACTTAATCATTACCGACACAATTCTCTGAAGAGTTGTAAACGAAATAAATGGTTCTTTTTCGCTTTAATCCCTCTGAATTGAATGTAAAACTGCTTCTGTATATATATATATATATATATATATATATATATATATATATAACTAAATATCACGGATACTACTAAAACCGGTCTTAAGTGTTTGATTTTGCCAGCACTCTACACATTTCTTTCGTTTAAAATTTAAAAATATTTTTGTTGCTTATAAAAAACTTTATTCATTTTAATCATGGGTACGCGATTAAAGGCATTATATATATATATATATATATATATATATATATATATATATATATATATATATATGAGGTGTGTATAGAATTTATTAACTGAGACGGATATACACACTTGTTACGTAGCCATGATATGGCTACGTAAAATTTACATAGAATGTTCATAACATATATACATAGAACATAGGAATCTCGAAACACTTCTCTGCAGAGGGGTAAGACCCCCCCCACCAACGAGTGTCCTGGATAAGACACTAAACAATCTGATGGTGAGGTTCCAGCAGTGCTGGAGCTTTGGGGAATGTGGAGTACCCCTTCATTGCCATCGCTCCCAGGTCCACTCTGGCCCGGAGTGGTAACACCTAATAGAGCCCTATCTATGGGTTAAATAGAACTAACAGCATACTTATGCTAAAATGAATTGAGTAAACTGAATAGCTTGGAATAGAAACGCTTTTGACAATTAAACCGTACTTACATTTAAACTGCGTGCTTATGCTTAACTGAATTATTTGAAATAGAACAGTTTTTCGACATTAAAACTGTATTTACACTTAACTGATATATTACATATAACTGATTGAATAGTTTGAAATGGAAATGTTTTTGAAAATTAAACTGTGTACTTATGCTAAACTGAACTGTTTTCAATAGAACAGATTTTTTACATAAAAATGGATTTGGCATTAAATAACCTACAAAGGTTGATATGCCATAAACCAAACCAAACCGAATCTCGAAACACGAAAAACCCTTACGACTTCTTTGTTCAGGTACGAAACTTTTTATTACCTTTGAGTTTAAAGGTTCTTCAACATAAGGAGAGAGATACACATTTTTTTTCTTTTCTGGATTATTCATCACCCCCTCCCCATCTCGTAGCGCGCAAAAAGTCTGGCCTCTTCGAGGCCCGAAAGTCAATCCTTCTCGTTCGGTCTCCAGTTTTCAACTCCACTAACTGACTTTTTCAAATCTCCCCAAATCCTCCGCGCGCTTCCGGTGCGTGACGTCATTCGCACTCCCTAACCCCGTTTCCCATCTCGGGTTTCTATTGCAACATCTCTGAGTGACACGTCCGCCCCACGCACGCGCACAAACACCTGTGTTAATGTTGCACCTAAGTAACCCAATGCACTGAGCCGAAAGGTTCTCAGCCTAACTAAACCCAAAGGCATAAAACGAAATCCCACGGCCATTATATTACACACTGAAACATTAATCGTTTTCAAAATAGTTTTCTTTTCATATCGTACAAAGATTAAAAAAGACATTACAACGTATACTTCCAATGATATATATATATATATATGTAAGGTGCCGAAGAAATATTAGGATAACCTCATATAAACGACACTTTTATAAAACAAGATTAATAATAATTTTATAAAACAATAGCACTGGTTTTCAAAAATAAATTTTTGGTCTGAGGCAAGAATGGGGATAAGTGTTTTTTGTTAATTTGGGTGTTCTGGATTCAAATTTATAAATAGTTTTGCTCTATCACCTCTAGTTTTCTTGCTATTAGATAGTCTCCTTTTAGTATAAACAGAGAATATATGTGCATATTTCAAGAGTTGCAGTAGCTTATAACAGATAAAACAGGATAGATAAAGAACACTGATTGAATCAATATACTTGGATGGCACAATTACACAATTCATAGTACCACAAACAGTCAAAAGTGTGTTTTCTTAGAAGATCTGGTGTATTTTGCCTCCGGGATGTCACGCAAGAGCATCCAGCAGAAGTCTCCCATCATGCCGGGGTTCCATTTGCCTTGATAGTTGCTCTCCATCTTCGTAACGTCTTGGTGGAATCTTTCTCCATGCTTATCACTCACTACTCCAAGGTTTGGCGGGAAGAAGTTGAGGTGGGAATGTAGAAAATGAATCTTGAGTGACATTCGGCACCCCATATCCTCGTAAGACTTTAGCAACTTCTAAATACAGCCTTGGTAATCTGGTACGCGTGTGTTACCAAGGAAGCCACTACAGACTGACTTGAATGCTTCCCATGATCTCAGTTCCTTTAAGTTAAGAAGCTCCTCAAAATCGGTATCGTTCAACACTTTTCACATCTGAGGTCCGACAAAGATGCCCTCTTTGAGCTTAGCAGCACTAAGACCTGGGAACACAGTAGACGACTGTTGGAAGGCACCACCATTCACGAAATTCATCAAACCAAGTTTGATGTGAAGTGGAGGAAGAAGCACCTTATACATGTCCACCAGAGGATTCTCCTTGAGGCTGTGTTCATCAGGAACAAAAGTGCTTCTAGACCCCCAGTCTTTCTGCTTCTAATGCTGGGATACAGCTCGACTATCCCAGAGACAGTGAAAACAACAGTACTTTGTGAAGCCCACTTGCATACCCATAAGCCTAATGACCTTATTTGTTCCGATTCCTGAAACTAGTGATCCTTACATCTTCCTGGACTAGGTTTTACTGTTTAAGCCGAGAAGCCAACAGCTCTGACTGCTGCTTTGACAGATACAAATCGCGAGCAAGATCATTCAGGTCTTCTTGTGTGATCCAGTGTGGCTCATTGCCATTTGTTCCTGAATATGTAGACTCAATATCTTCCAAAGATATTGACTCGGCAGAATCCTCCCTTGAAGGCATTTATTCATCTCATGAGGAAAGAAGATCCTTATTTACTAGAGGTGTGGGTACAGGAAGTTCATCTGAATAGGGAACGGGTCTCATAGCTAATCGAAGGTTGGGACACTTGATCTTTTTCCAAGAAGATGCATTGAAACCAGTTATATTAGTTTAACAAAAATAAAAATCATCTGCGTGGTTTCACGGCTCTCTCCAAACCATCGGGACTGCAAAGTTGAAAGCCGCTTTCTTGCCATTAAACCATGCAGTAACTCCATTGTAGCATGGTTTGCAACAGATGTGTTGAGCCCAAGACTTGTCCTGATCACCAATTTTACAGTCAAAATAGTGAAAGTAGGCGGTTCTGAGGAGGAAAGTGATGGTTCGACGCTGTGCAACCAGTGTGAAGTCCCCACACGCATAGCAGAAAGAATTGGCCTTGTTGAGGCATCCTCGACATTTTGACGTGTTTGAAGCCATTGGAGAATCTGAAAATATAACATAGTAAAAATATGTAAATGTAATACTAATATATAGTAACCCAAAAGATGTGTAACACGATAGTTGGACACCAACCTCCTGGGACGCCTGCGAGACAACCTCTTCCAATGACTGCCAGAGTGTGGATTGAAACCTGCTGCCTTATCTGTCAAAATCCTTCTTGATATATATATATATATATATATATATATATAATGTAATGCTATAACTTACATTTAGTGCATAATGACTAAAAAATAAGCCGTCAGTCTCACAATATTAAAATTAAGCCTGGATTCATATATGCCTTTATGTACCGTATATGCACAAAATGCACACTATGCATATCTAAAAAACTAGAGGTGATGAGTAAAAACGGATTGCAAATTTGAATTCAGCACCCTCAAATTAGGTAAAAACGGGTATTTTTGTGCTTGCCTCAATTTCTTTGTAAACCAGTGTTATTAAAATAGGATAGACGCAAAACATTAACTTTACTCAATATCCTATTTACCCAACCCCTCCGCTTGGGCAGGATATGACACTAGGTCAATTTTTAAGCGGAGCTTAACAGGTTTGAATTCAAAGGTTGGTTTCCTTCTCTTAGACTAGTTGCCTCACCAAGGCTGAAGAACCCAGTCTGCCAAATATTTACCCATAGCTGGAGGGAGAATAATTGGATTCATACCTTTCCCTAGTATATTAGTGCTATGTGAAATGCAGTCAGACTCGTCCAGGATTTGAACTCGTGTCGCCGTGTCCATTTCCTACGACGATAACCATTACACCACGTGCACCTCCAGTTTACTCAATATGACCGTCATTTTTCTTCAATTATTGTCTCAACACTTCTTCGAAATGATTTGCATGAATTCAAAATAAATTCTTCAGAGTATTTTATTTCATTCCTCTGAAATATCAGTCTTAAACGAACGAATTCTTAGATGGGAAGTTGCATTTGTTTCGTTTTCTAAAACCTCCCATATAGCGTAATCAAGGGGGTTAATGCCTGGGCTTGATGGAAGCCTAAGGTTTGAAGGCCAAGTACTTTTTTGTACCTCGTGAGCTTTTCTTCTTTTATCTTTGTACTCAAATATATCACGTAGGACTAGCAAACCATTTCAGATTTAGATCTTGTTTAATTGTTGCCCTCAAAGTTTTATCGTAGACTTTCAATTCATTAGCAAGCTTTTTTATTGACGTTGTTGGGTCCTTCCTAATCGCCGTAGCAAGAGCATTTAAAAAAAGTCTTCGTTTTTTTTTATTTTTCTTCAAGCTTCCATTCCCCCTTTTGCTTAAAACATTTTTCTGTAAAGAATTTTTCTTGGCTTTGTATACGATAGATAAAAAAGGTTAGCTTTGTTTCGGCGTGAAGCAAATCATAGATTCTTTGTCGTTTCTTTTCTTGCTCGACAAAATTGGGGTAATATTAATTAAAATTGCTGGGATTAAAACGTTTTAAAAATTATTCCATATATTGCTCCCGCTTTGAAATCCAATATATATACGTATAATGTTGAATAGAATTATTTGTCTTACCAATACTTGAAACCATTTTTCCTGTGTGTAAGTAATAAATAGCAGCATTTTACACTATCTAACTGTGTGCAAATACAACTATTAATGTTGGATAAGAATAATTGAAACAATTTAACTGTGTACAAATAAATGAGCTCTGCTTGGTTTAAAAATATCATCAGCAAACTATTTACTTTCAAATCATATACATAATATATATATATATGTGTGTGTGTGTGTGTGTGTGTGTGTGTGTGTGTGTGTGTGTGTGATCTGAAATGAAATTGATGTTGTCTCATTTCAATTAATTTTTAAATGAGATATCATCACACAGAGACTAGTTGGAAAAATTCGGAATCAGAGGTATATTATTCCTATTTAATATATCCTTTGAATAATTGTTCTTTTTCACACACACACACACACACACACACACGCACAAATAAATATTAAACTTTTTCTTCAGGATAACGGCGTATACGGCCTGAAACACCTGTTGAAGAAAAATAAATAACTTAAAAACCAATCCTCTGGTGGATGTCTTTATTTAAAAGTGTTTACCGTTTTCTCTCATTTGACCAAAAAATAGTATATATATATATATATATATATATATATACATATATATATATTCGCATGAATCTGCATTATATAAGTTCTTATAGGACTATATAAACAGGTAAATGATATGTTCATCTATGGATAGCTACTAGGACTACAGGTAATTTTTTTTCAAGCTAGATTAATTTCTAGGTATATTTTTGTCTCGTTTTTCTTCCAATCCTATTTTTACGTCTTCTTTCGTTTCGCTATCTAATACGAAATGCTCTTTATACATACATATATATATATATATATATATATATATATATGTGTGTGTGTGTGTGTGTGTGATTTGGTTTGCGTGGGTTTAATTGCATATGAATCATTGTAGGTTATCTAATACCAAATCCTCTTTATATATATATATTTTAAATATATATGATTTGGTTTGGTTGGGTTTTGTGGCATATCAACCATTGTAGGTTATTTAATACCAAATCCTCTTTATATATATATATATATATAATTAATATATATGATTTGGTTTGGTTGGGTTTTGTGGCATATCAACCATTGTAGGTTATTTAATACTAAATCCTGTTTATATATATATATTAAATATATATGATTTGCTTTGAATATATATGATTTGGTTTGGTTGATTTTTATGGCATATCAACCATCGTAAGTTATTTAATGCTAAATACTCTTTATACATATATATCAAATATATATAATTTGGTTTGGTTCGGTTTTGTGGCATATTAACGATTGTAGGTTATTCAATGCCAAATCGTCTTTATACATATATATCAAATATATATGATTTGGTTTGGTTGATTTTTATGGCATATCAACCATCGTAAGTTATTTAATGCCAAATCGTCTTTATACATATATATCAAATATATATAATTTGGTTTAGTTCGGTTTTGTTGCATATCAACCATTGTCGGTTATCAAATGCCAAATCCTCTTTATACATACATGTGATTTTTTAACACGTTTTTTCTTAACATTTTAAAATGAGCCTGAACTCATTTTTCGCATTCGGTTAAATGGTTTTCAAATATTGCTATGTAACAGTCACAATTTTTCATCAGCCGTTTGTTAGCACACATTTGTATAGATGTATATAATATGTAAGGGATTGGTTTGTCGGTAATTTCATTTGAAAATTATTAGAACTAATTTATTTGCCCAATAGCATTACTATTGTTTCTCTATAGTTGACTAGTTTCATTTATTGCTATGCAACACTTATATTTCTATACAATATTAATCATTTGTTCGTAAAAAGTAAAGTGGTTACAAGTATTGCTATTTAACACTAATTATATTAAAAGGCTTTACTCGTTCATTTGCCCATTGCTAAATGGTTCCAAAAATTGTTATATATCACCTACAATTCAATTGAACATCAGTCTGGGCTTGCTGCTTCGTTTAGATTCTCTCTAGAATGAGAATGTAGAAGAGGCATTGGGTAGTTGGTGAGAAACAAAACTCTATTGAACTTGATTCCGAAGATTCTTAAAAGCAGTGGCGTCTCGTGACATTAATTCGTTGTGTTGGCGGTTTATTTAGTAGATAGTCCCCCATAGATACTTCTTGCTTTGTTTTCTAGGAATTTGAGGTTAGACAGAGAGATCGATACATAAATACTTTATATATATATATATATATAGATAGATAGATAAGAATGGAATGAGATTTGGTGTTAACTCGTGATAGTGAAATAACTGTTTATCTTATCAACATTTAATATTTCAAGGGCGCAGGGTTATGTGGTTGATGGTTAATTTTTGACTATTTGATGACATGAGGTTTAAACGTGAATGATTAGAAAATGAAAAAAAGGAAATTTTATAATTCAGATATTAAGAAAATATAAGAAAAATGACCAACGGAAATTTTGAACAGTTAACCTCTTCGTACTTTGTTTCAGTATTGGAAATGGAATGTACAATTAGTGTAACGGTTACTCTAACAGAAATTGGTCACCTTAAATTAGTTCCAATCTAAGGCGAAGTTGCTTACTCTGAACTAAATTCCTCTGGAAAGGCATGAAACCATTTGGTCTCCGGTAATGAGTAAAACATTCAGACAGACTTTGATGTTTAGCTTTGGTTAAGCAACTAGAGGGGAAAAAGAAAAACTAGTTTTAACCGGCTGTAAAAGTTGACATTGATTCAAATTCTGCCACCCACCAGCCACCACAAAAACTATCAAAGTTAGACAAACCAGACACGCGAGACACTGCTGGAAAAGTAGGGACGAGGTCATAAGTGATGTGCTCCAGTGGACCCCTTCACAAGGAAGAGCAAAGGCAGGACGTCCAGCTCGAACCTACATACAGCAGCTCTGTGCAGATATGGGATGTAGCCCTGAGGACCTGCCAGAAGCAATGGACAATAGGGAAGTGTGGCGAGAGAGTCAGAAATATCTGTGCTGATAGCATGACATTATATATATATATATATATATATATATATATAAGAAGGTTGACACATCTTCACAGATGATAGCCGTCTTTACATCCTAAATTACAACACAAACATCCTGATTAAAAACTAATTTAACTTCTGAAATTATGCAAGATGTATAATTTGTGGTAGTAAGTCATCTGTAACTTGTTGGATTATA
>OY757943.1:49249983-49269983 GCA_963585895.1 Sepioteuthis lessoniana | reverse complement strand
TCCGTGTTTAGCCACACTGTAGAGTTCTGATAGAACGAAACAGTCTCTCTGTGGATAAGTATATATATGTAAGAAGAAGTGAATTTAATCTGACAGAATATATGTAGTCGTTATAAGTCTGGAAGAAAGATATATATATATATATAAATCATCAAAGATACTAGCATATATCTTTCTTCCGTTTTACCTTTTTCGACATACATATGAGTGAAGTAAATAAAGTTGGTGACCATTGTCGAGGGCAACTCAAAGGCACCCTTTTTTATTAGCTACAACACCGACTCGTAAGAGAGGGCGCGACTCCTTTCCCAGGATTCCTCCAGTTTACCCTTGATCCGTATCTTATAATGCTGAATGTTAAACAAGGTGGCATCAAGTACTATTTTTTTATTCTTTGTTATGAATCGATCTGGGATTAAAGCCCGGTCTCCCAGGCCATTAGCGAACACACACACTCTCTCTCTCTCTCTCTATATATATATATATATGTGTGTGTGTGTGTGTGAAGAGTAAATAAAGGATTGTAATCTGACAATATGTAGAAAAACTGATAAAAACGATCCAAGTAGAAGGAATGATTTATTAACGGGTCGACACTGTAACGTTTCGGTTCTACTGAACCATCATCAGGGCCATGAGGGGTGATATTAATAATCTTAAGTTAACGATGGATATTTAGAAATGTGAAATACAAAAACCTAGGGGAAAATATTTATAGTAAGAAAAAGTTGGCCGTTTAACGTACATAAATTCTATACAATATTCCTAATAAGTTAAGTGACATAATTTAAACATCAAACGCTGCTTCGCCAGTTAAACGACCAACTCTTTCTTACTATACATATTTTTCCCTGGGTTTTTCTATTTCACATTTCTAAACATCCATTTATTTCCATCCTTTTACGCGTTTTTGAAAAATTCAAAAACAAGAAAAAAATTTAACAGGACTTCTTCAGATTCTTTGGATAAAATAAATCAGAAAAGACACAGGAAAGAAGGTGGGAGGGGATAGAAGAGGGGTGAAGAGTTATCTCCCCATTTAGCCCACTTCGGTTTTTTTATTTTATTTTCGGTTAGAATAATAGTAAATTTATTTAAAAATTTTAATTTTTAATTTCTATTTTAATATTTAAATTCTAATTACATTTTGACTTAAACTACAGATTTAATATTAAAATAGATTTTTAACTTTATTCAATAACTTTACAAAATGATATAGTTATAATTATATTAAATTAAAATCAAGATTTAATTAAATTTAAATTTTTAAAAAAATCAAAACTATTTAGAACCTATTAATCAGTATCACTTTTAATGATTAGTACATATATATATGTTTTTTCACAATTTCTATCTAACATTTTATCTTATTTATTCATTTACATTAATTCTCAGTTTAATTCTATGTTGTAATCTCCTTCGGCTGCAATGCACTTGTTGTACTGTTTCAATAACATCTGGAAGGCCCCATGGATTTCTTCTTGTGTGAGCGTGTCAATAACCTTCGTCACAGCCTCTTTCACCTCCTCAATTGTTTCATAACGACAGCCTCTGAGCTGAGGGAATAACTAAAAGTCACAGGTAGCAAGGTCTGGACTATAGGGAGGCTGAGGAACTGTCTTGATGCCTATCTTAGACAAATGGTCTGTGACAAGGATGGAGATGTGGACTGGTGCATTGTCCTGGTTGAAATGCCACTGACCCGATTTGAAGAGTGCCTGCCTTTTCCGGCGGAATCTCTTCCTGAACTTCCTTAAAACCTCAACATAGTAACCCTAACCCAAAGTCTTTGGCCAATCAACTCTGGTGTATTGACTCCTTACTCGTCCCATACCTCTCATCATCCCTCACAGACTCTCGGCCTTCCTTGAATCTCTTATGCCACTCAAAAACTGATGCTCGATTCATGCAAGATGCTCCAAAAGCAGCCTGAAGCATTTTTTCCAAATTTAAAACAGAATTTTATTGCATATCGTTCTTCTAAAGAGTCCTCACGCCCAGATTGCATTTTTGCAATTCACCAGCTGTGAAAATCAGGCTTTAGTAGGGTGTATTCCAATTGCTGCTGTAGCTGTTCCTTTGAACCTGAAATCATAAAAATTGGTCAGTCATCTCATAAGATGTGTAGCAATAACATAGTGAATTTTCAAGAGTCTACGGCAATATTAAATCCCCTCCGAAAAAAGTCTGAAAACTTATCGTATGCTCCTCGTATATATATATATATATACATGCAACTTGCACTAAATTGTTTGATTTTAACTTATGCTAACGCTCCTTTAGAAAGACTTCAATACATGTCTTTTTCTCAATTAAAGCTTGGCATAAGATATTAGAGTTGACTAGGTTATCTACCCTCGGTCAGGTCACCAGTCTAGGAGACATACAAGCACACAAAATTCACCCTTATACTAAAAAGGAAAGAGAGAAACGACATCTGCAGTGAGAGAGATTCGTCACGAACAATGACGAACTCGAATGAAAATTTCCAGACAAATCATAGAAATACAAGCACAACATTTAGAAATCAGTCGCCACTCCATAATTTCTCAGTCGACTGGGGCTGTAGAATACACTGACTGCACCTCCGCAGAGGGGTACGAACCCCCCAATCAGTGTCCTGGTTATGACACTAAACAATCTGATGGTGAGGTTCCAGCAGTGCTGGCGCTTTGGGGAATGCGGAGTACCCCTTTATTGCCATCGCTCCCAGGTCCACTTTGGCCCGGAGTGGTAGCACCTGATAAGGGTCCTATCCATGCGTTTTATAGAACTAAGAGCATACTTATGCTAAACTGAATTGAGTTAACTGAATAGCTTGAAATAGAAATGGTTTTGACAATTAAACCGTTCTTACATTTAAACTTCGTGCTCATGCTTGACTGAATTATTTCAAATAGAACTGTTTTTCGACATTAAAACTGTATTTACACTTAACTGAATTGTTGCATATAACTGCTTGAATAGTTTGGAATAGAAATGTTTTTGACAATTAAACTGTGTACTTATGCAAAACTGAATTGTTTTAAATAGAACAGATTATTGTATATATAAATATATATATATATATATATCCCAGGTCCACTCTGGCCCGGAGTAGTAGCACATGATAGGGTCCTATCTTTGGTTCAAATAAAATTAAACTGCTTACTTATGCTAAACTGAATCATTTGAAATAGAACTCTTTTGACATTAAAACGGCGTACTTATGCTAAACTGAATTGCTTGAAATAGTACTGTTTTGACATTTAATCTGTACTAAACTGGATTGTTTGTAATGAAATTGTTTTTTATTCGAAACTGAATTGTTAGAAATATAACAGTTTTTGACATTAAACTCTACTGACTCTAAACTGAATCTTTTGAAGTAGAACCGTTTTGACATTTAACTGTATGTAAACAAAAAAAAACTATTCTTATACTAAATTGAATTTATATAGACCTGTTCATTTGTATAAAAAGGGATTTGATTTAAGTAACCAACAAAGATTGATATGCCCGAAAACCCAAACAAACAAAGAAATTCTTCTGTGTGGCTTGACACACGAGATTTTTCAAGCTATGATCGAAACCCGACTGACTTTACGTCAATCAGATTTCTTATTCTAGAGCTATCGCCATTCTCAGCGTAAACGAAAGGATTTTTTACGTATATATTTTTACATATTCGCAATCGGCTCTTCATGAGAAGATCTTTGCATTTAAGCGTATGTGGCAGCCAGCAATTCCCCACTGGAGTGCTTTACCTACTTGAGGGAGAATATATATATTGTCATTCAGATACAGACTATTTCCTATATATATATATATATATATATATATATATATATCTTGTGGATGATAATATATACGCTCCTCCATGGGGGTTGAGCACTCTGGCCAAGGAATTTTCGGTCGCCGCTCGCATAAGGCAAAGATCTTCGAAAGAATTGAGCACTCTGGTAGCCGATAGGGTATAAAAATGTAAACAAACGGACTCTGCTGCTGAATACCTTAAAAATTCCCTAGCCAACGTGGTACTCTTATTGGCCGAGCGGTCTGAGACTTAGTCTAACGTAAAGTTGGATGGGTTTCGATCCCGGCTTCGAGTGTCCTACATGTCCCACACTGAAAAGTTCTTATAGAACGAAACAGTCTGTCTGTGGATGACTATATATATTTCGGTTAGTGATTTGTTTTGTTTAAAGTCATATCAGCCTTCTCGAGGTATCCAATGCCAAAACAACAGTGGTTCAAACAATATTTTTGGAGTGATAGAGTAGCTCATGCCTTCCCCTCTAGGTATTTATCCGAAAGTAAACATAAGGCCTCGCTCTTAGTTCGAACTCACTTACTGGACCCTCACCGTTCAAAACGTTAGCAACTTTACAACGATGAATATCTATCAATTTATCAAGCTCTCTTTCTAGGCTATCGATCAAATAGAAATCAGACCTAACCGATTAAGTGAAACGCAGTTTCTTCCAGGCAGCTGTCGTATCGATACTGCTGTATGGATGCACTCCATGGACGCTAACTAAACGGCTGGAGAAGAAGCTAGAGACAATTACACAAGAATGCTGCGAGGAATACTGAACACGTCCTGCCGGCAACACCCCACAAGACACCAACTATACGGCCACCTGCCTCCCATCACGAAAACTATCCAAGCTAAACGAACCAGACATGCAGGTCACTGCTGGAGAAGCAGGGACGAGCTCATAAATGATGTACTCCTATGGACCCCCACATATCACCGGGAAAAAGCAGGACGATCAGCACGAACAAACATTCAGCGGCTATGTGAGGATACGGGATGTAGCCGTGAAGACCTGCCAGAAGCGATGAACGATAGGGAAAAGAGGCGAGAGAGTGTCAGGGATACCCGTGCTAGTGGCACGACATGATGATGATGATTTAGTTTTGTGATAATCTAAAATTTAGAATTGAAATGATGAGGTTTGTACGGCAACAGAAGTTTTGAAGATAAGGAGGACATAAAAATACGACGGAAATACTCAACAGCATAAGAAAACGATGATTTTCAGGGTTGCATGGCCCTCTGAAAAGCAATTAGAGAAAAATGGTTTCTAAGCTAAAATATCTTTTTAGAAGAAAATGAACGTTTCATTCAATGTTCTTTTCTGGTTTGGTAAATACTGCTTTAGCCACGATATTTTTTTTTTTGTAATATAACGTTAATGGAATATCAGAATTTTTTAAATACTTGTAACAAAGCAAAATATTCCGCAAGTTTGAGTTCCTAGGGCAATTAAAAACCGTATATGACTGCTTTCTATCTATCTGGATTATCAGTTCTTCTGAGAGAGTGAGAGAGAGAAAGAGATATATACAGTGTGTGTGTGTGAGAGAGAGAGAGAGAGAGAGATAGAGAGAGAGGGGTCCGGAAAAAAAGAGTGAGAAAAAGAATCCCACAGCGATATCGAAAATGCTTCAAAATTAACACCGGGTAACGCTAGGTTATCTTCGAATCTTTGGCCCGAATCGAATAAAAAATCGAATTAGTATTCAACGCGCCGGGGATTTTCGGTAAGGCTTGGGGCAATACAAAACCCTTTATCGATTAACCTGATCAATGTTGAAGGGAAAGTAATCAGAGGCCTCCAATGCGAGGAAACTCTTTTCAGTTGACCCTTTCTTAAGACAGACTTTTCAGGTTCTGTATAATATAATGGTGGGGAGGTGTTTCTGGCATAATCATAGTTACGACAAAAAGTGGAATAAGCTAAAAAATGTTCAATCACTAGCCGGTATAGTTTACTTTCATTGAACACCAATTTCGTTGCAAAAGGCATGAAATCGTCTGTACCCTTATTACGAGTAAACAATAAAGGAGCTTGTGCTTTCTCGCTTGATAAATAGCAAAGAAAAAAAAGGAAAAATATAAAAAGTAAAACATAAAACACCTTATCTATCATTATTATTCCTGCTTGACCATAAAAAAACGGCCTCATGTTACTTGGAGCGATGTGAAACTTTGAGTAACGGTTATTGACCTGAAGTATGTTATCTACTTGTAATGAAACTATATGCGTTTTTAATGGACACCAGTAACACTTTCACTCTATTTCTCTCGTTTGCGTAACTCTGATGAATGATGCTGACTGTTATAATTTTTCGTTTTTAAAGAAACAATGGAGTCGCTTTTTCTTTGGGTCGCTTCTGGCAAATACACCTGTCCAAGCCGAATCCTAGCTACATAGTCTGGTACGAGCGGCTTCAAGCCTAGGCCTCTATGTCCATTGTCTCGGTTTATGAGGCACTGTTTCCTAGGTACGTGAACTTGTTTACTAGTTTCAGGGAGCTACTGTTTAGTGTGCGAGAGGTCGCCTGTTTGATTAAAACAGATATATTCCGTCTTGTGTGCATTGACATGGAGGCCAATGCATGCAGCGACTCGTTCCAGAATATGTAGCAGGGTTTCGGCTTGGGTGGGTACATTAGCCAGAAGTGCTATGTCCTCGGCATATTCGTCATCGGTAATTGTTTTTGCGGGTTACCCTCTGCTTCTTTTCTTTGTAAGCCTGAAAACGTTTTCTTTGATTTTATCGATAGATGTTTTAAGCACGTAGTCTTGACTAATGATAAAGAGGTATGAGACTAATGTGTCTCCTTGCAGCACACCTGCTACTATGTCGAAGTAGTCTGTCTCTATCCGGAGAACTGACTTTTACTTTGGTGTTTCTATAGAGCATCATTATGGCTGCGACGTAGGCGAGTAGAATTCACTCCATCTTTCCTCTGTGAATGGAGTCAAGGGCGTTGGTAGAGTCGACAAATAATATTGTTGCCCGTAGGTTTTTTGCACGTAAGGGAGCCTTATGGTTGCCCTCGACTAAGGTGGCCAACTTTACTGTCGACATCACAAATATTGACTATCCGTCGAATTCTTGAAGGTGTACGTGTACGAAAACTTGTTACACTCAATATTAAAGAAACGTCTTGTAATATAAAATGGTTTCTGCTGACATCTTTGGCATCTTTTCACTGATTTATATGAAGCCGGCAATTTTGCTGCTTTTAATAAATTTCTTGATTAAAATTTACGTAAGATTATGCCAGTATACGATCTCTTTCGCGGTACAATCTCTTAAAATTCCTTCAAAAACCTTTTCCGATTACTTCAATCTATCATGCACCCCCCCAAAAAAAACAGCCCTATCCCTAACCTCTTCAATTCATCGTCTGCATTCTTTCGGCTCTTTCTTGCTATTTGTTCCCCCTCGTCTTTCAGTCGTTGCTGCCCACGTCGTATTACTGTGATGGCTGAAATACCTGACAATTAAGATGGTCATTTTACAGGAAGGATAGTTTTGGCACAAATGTTTAGCTGTTCAAGATCGACCGGATCTTAATGTCTACAGGAGATTACTTTCATCATTTTTAGCCTTTAGATCATATTTTATTTACTGTTTTCCAGTTATCAAAATTTCTTAGCTCGATTATTATCATAAATATCATCAAGCAGATGTTGCGAAATTCCCGTGGCGTAATAGTCAATGTGCTGGGCTGCTACTTCGAACTGAGAATTAATTTTTTATTTATTGCGGACTTTTTGTCCTCATCTTGGTAGTTTTTGTGTTGTTTCTTCTTTCACTACGTTTCGGCAGATTTCACCTCTGGCCTTCTTCAGGTGATTTTACCGCGACCTCGGATTGGAATGGCGAATCTTGTAACCGTATCCCCAGTAATTACTGCCTTTGATATTTGTTGTATATCGCACAAGGTTTTTGACCAAGTAAACCTCTGGCCGGCTTGGGTAGGATTTGAAACCACTATCTTCTGACAATGCTCCCCTGGAACCGTAGAGACTCAACGCCTCTATCGGCTGTGCCACGATGATGACAGAAAGTCCGCAATATATAAAAATCAATTCTCAGATTAAGAAGCCTCATTTCAAAATGATTCCAATTAAAGACTGCTACTTCGAAGTATGAAGGAGTTCGAACTTCAGTTGCACTGTTACGTCCTCTTTTGGACTCATACTTATATGTGTTAAATAATTTCTCTGATCATATACGAGGATGACTTTGAGAATACCTAATCCAAAAAAAAAAAAAAAAAAGAAGGTCATGAGACTTATTAGGGATAGTGTATAGAATTTATAAGTTCCATTTATTGTTGTATAGTCATATCATCATCATGTCGTGCGGCCAGCACGGATATCCCTGACCTTCTATCTCTCCACGTCTCCCTATCATTCATCGCCTCTGGCAGGTCCTCAGAGTTAGATCCCGTATCATCACATAGCTGCTGTATGTATGTTCAAGCTGGTCGTCCTGCTTTCGATTGGCCATATGCGGGGATCCACAGGAATACATCACTCACGAGCTCGTCCTTGTTTCCCCAGCAGTGTCCGGCATGTCTGGTTCGTCTAGCTTGGATAGTTTTCGTGATAGGTGGTAGGTGACCGTATAGTTGGTGCTTTGTGGGGAGTTGCTGCCAGGACTGTTTCAATATTGCTCTTAACATTCTTGTATAATTGCCGTCTAGCTTCTTGTCCAACCGTTTAGTCAGCGTCCAAGTAGTGCATCCATATAGCAGTATCGACACGACCGAAGCCTGGAAGAAACTGCGTTTCATTTAATCAATCAGGTTTGATTTCCATATGATTGAAAGCCTATCGATAGCTGTCCATGCCTTCGTTAGCTGTGTGTCGATGTCTTTTTCGGTTGATGAGACGCTGCTTCCTAGGTAGGTGAATTTGTCTACCAGTTTCAGTGAGGTTCTGTCTAGTGTGGAGATATCACCTTTCTGATTAAAGCACATAAATTCAGTTTTCTGTGCATTGACATAAAGTCCAATGCCTGCAGCGGCTCGTTCCAAACTATGCAGTAGTGTTTCGGCTTGGTTGAGTGTATTGGCCAGTAGCGCTATGTCATCGGCGTAGTCGGCATCGGTAATTGTTTTTGCTGGGTACCTTCTTCTTCTTTTCTTTGTCAGCACGAAGCTGTTTTCTCTAATGTTATCGATCCATGTCCTGAGTACGTAGTCTAGACAGATGATAAAGAGGTATGGAGCTAGCGTGTCCCCTTGTAGTAGTCCTGCTACAATGTCGAAGTATTCTGTGTCTCCATCCGGTGAACGCACTTTCACTTTGGTGTTTCTGTAGAGAATCGTTATTGCTGCTACGGTTTCTTCTGGTAGGCCGTATGCTAGTAGGATTTGATAAAGACGAGCGAAGACTTCTTTAAAAAATATACCTTTCAGTTTATTGTAAAAGGTTTGTGATTGAGAGGGAGTTGGAGACTGAACAGAACTGCAATATATTGACCCCCACTCTTATGGCCATCAGCGTTATGTCTTTCTCGTTCTCCAGGCTGCTCAACCGGAGGCCCAGGGGCCCACTCCGCTGTACCCGGGCTTTCTCTACCGCATCTTGTCTCTAAGTCATCTGATCTCCAACTCACTTGGGGTCCCAAAGCTCCTTCTACCGGGTGGTGGCTTTCTCTACCACCACTTGTCTCCGACTTCTCTTTCTCCAACTCCCTGACTTCCTATTTTCACCGAGTTATATAATAGTTCAATCGCCCACTCAATCTTTGGAATTGCATGTTTGATCGTCATCAAGTGAAAATAACTGTCATGCAGTTCAGAGGTCACTCTCTTGCAGTGCATCAGTCTATGAGTGTTCCATGGGATTTTACCTTGTCCCATAATGTCAACCAAGTCCGCCTACGCGATTTCTTTTCATAACTGCCATCGCAATGTGTCACTTCCTTCCGGTGCATCACTTTGGAATGGCATGTTTGACTGGGTCGAACGTCAATATATAACATTTTCAATCGAGATAAAATTTCGAATCAAAAGGAGAAAGAAAAAGAAAAAGAGAAAGAAAAACACGAGAAAGAAGGAAGAAGGGAAGAAGAGAGAATAGAAGATGCGTGAAATTCTCTGTGATTTTGAGATCCAAACAGATCACCTAATTCCGGCCAGAAGACCAGACAACACGTGATATTTGTTGGCCGTTACACATAACGCGTTAGTACAGCACAAGGCCTTTTTTTCAGGCTGGTGCTAACGCAGGACCGTAGTCCAAACATACCCGTTATCCCTAAAAATGCCTCAGGCTCCCTTGTCATTCCCCTAAAAAATGGCGTCTCAGACCAGACCTGAACTAGTGATAATCAACATCAACAAAAAACAAACAAAAAAAGCTAAACTTGCTCTATTTTGGACTTTTACGTTCCAATGAACCATAAACTGAAAATCAAAATAAGCGAAAAGAGAGACAAGTACTTAGACCTTCCCTGAGGACGTAGAAAGTAGTTGAATTTGTAGGTAGCATTGGTCCATTGCTTCCGGCAGAAGTCTTCAAGTCTATATCCTGTATCGGCACATAATCTGTTCTTGCAGGTCATCTTCTGTTCTTGCAGGTCATAATCTTGCAGGTCATAATCTGTTCTTGCAGGTCGTCCACGTGAAGGGGTCTACAAGAATATGTCGCATATGAGTTCTTCCTTACTTCTCAGCAGTGTCCCGCATGTCTTCTTCGTCTAATTTTGATAGTTTTCGTGATGGGTTGTCGGTGTCCATACAGATGCTGTTTTGTGGGGTGCTGCCTCAAGGACTTGTTCAATATCGCTCGCAGCATTCTTGTGTAATTGCCTTCAAGCTTTTTCTCCATACGTTCAGTTAGCGTCCATGTAGTGCATCCATATAACAATACTGGCACGACCACCCGTTTCCCCTCTCGGGCTATTGGGACATATCTGAGTGACACGTTCGCTCCGCCCGCGCGCGCGCATTAACACCTGTGGTTATGTTGCACCTAACTAACCCATGTACTGAGCCGAAAGGTTCTCAGCCTAACTAAACCCACAGGCATAAACCGAAATCCCTCGGCAATTATATTACAAAATGTATTTTGATGATGATAATGATTTGTTCCTTCCTTAAAATTATTACCACAAACACACACACACACACACACACGAATACATGGAAAAATTATTCGGATAAATCTTTTCTACTGAGGACTTCGCTACACTTCGCTACACTTCACTATATTAATATCCAGGGGACAACTTCAATTCTCCCGTGAAACTCATAGCAAGGTAGACTAGCAAACTTACACGAGTGAGTTCGATTCTCATTGGGTGCCCAATTCATGCGGCCTTGTGCTACATCTAAGCAAAAAAGCTTAGTAAATTACCTCCTATACGACAACACATTGTACTACGCAAATTCAACACACACAGACACATACACACTTACATACACTCCCAAAAATAAAAATCATGCAAATCTCAACGTAATTATTCGTCTAAATGTATTTTTCAATTTTTACGACTTCTCAGATATCTTTCTTTCTCTTCCTGACCATTGTCGTAATAAGATTACATGAAACCTTTGGTCTCAGATTAGCTTTCCTTCTATCAAATATACATAAAATCTAATATATATTTATTATATATAGAGAGAGATAGATAGATAGATAGATAGAGACAGACAGAGACAGACAGAGAAAGAAAGAAAGAGAGAGATAGATGAGAGGAGGAGACTGTTTTGTTTTGTGACGGTTTGGACTAAGGAACATATAATAATTCAACTAATATACTTTTATAAATGTATATATATATGTATGAGTGTATGTGTGTGTGTGTGGGGAGAGAGAGAGATAGAGAGAGAGAGAGAGAATGTGAGAAGAAGAGAGAAAGGAACACATTTGTGTCTCGGTGTGGGTGATTTGAAATGTAAAAAAAAAAAATGTTTATTCAAGCTGTGTTTTCTAGGTATTAGAAAGCCACACTCAGCATGAGGTCGGCGGGATGTAAAGATCTTTATAAAACCATGTTAATGGCTCAAGAATTATTCATGTGTCGGCACGCAAGACATTTACGATAGAAGCAATGTCGACACGTCATCCATTTTATTTTTCACCGGTGTCTGAATAGTCTTAAAGCTACTCCAGAATAAACACACACACAAACATATATATATATATATATATATATATATATATATATATATATATATAGTATCATCCTTGAATAAATATATACCAACGATTTTGTGATAAAATTTAATTTTCAGCTAAACCAAAGGTCACAATCATTATGTTGAGTCTATATCAAATATTTCCTCCAATCTCTGTCGTCATTAATCCCTACCAGCTTTCACCCTCAAAAGGACCTCTTACAAGTATTCAGTGTCCACACAGAGCCAATGAATGTCAAATTTTGCTGATCGAATAACATGCCTGCAGGGGGACGTTGATAATGTGCTCGTAATTCACCAGCAGTTCCCAGCATGTTCAGGTTTATGAGATGGGAGGTAGATAGCCGTACAATTGTTGTTCTGTAGGTTGTTTGGTTTGGTTTGGTTTGGTTTCTTTGTTTAATGGCATATCAACTCTTTGTAGGTTATTTAATGCTAAAGCTATTCTCCTAGAAGAATAGTAGTGGTACTATTTAACCCATAGCTGGGAGGATAAGGGGGTTCATACCTTTCCCAAGGGTATTTTCCCGAATGTGAACGTAATAGCGCGACTGGAATACGAACTCGCTTACTACGATTCCGCAATCCATCGCTTTAACCATTACACCACGAGGACACCCCCTCTGTAGGTTGTTGCATCTAGGATTTATTCAGAATAGTTCGTAGCCCCTGTGTGTAGTTCCCATCAAGCTCTTTACGAAAAGCTTCGTTAGAGTCTGAGTGGTGCAGCCATACAGTAGTAGTAATATGACTACTGATTTTAAGGATTATAGCTTTATTTTGTGAGAGATATAAAGATTGTATTATTTATGATTGAGAATTTAAGAATAAAATCAGTTATTCATAAATAGTTGGTAGTATAACAGTCTCTACTGCATTATAATCCATTACCCAAAAATGTGAATGTACATAATTCATCATCATGTCGTGCCGCCAGCATGGATATCCCTGACTCTCTCTCTCGCCACTTCTCCCTATCATTCATTGCCTCCGGCAGGTCTTCTGGGTTACATCCTGTGTCCTCACATAGCTGCTGTATGTACGTTCGAGCTGGTCGTCCTGCTTTTGCTTGGCCATATGTGGGGGTCCATAGGAGTACATCACTTACGAGCTCGTCCTTGCTTCTCCAGCAGTGTACTGCGTGTCTGGCTCGTCTAACCTGTATAGTTTTCGTGATGGGAGGCAAGTGGCCGTATAGTTGGTGTCTTGTGCGGTGTTGTCGCCAGGACTTGTTCAATATTGCTCTCAACATTCTTGTGTAGTTGCCGTCAAGTTTCTTCTCCAGCCGTTTAGTTAGCATCCATATAGTAGTATCGATACAACCGCTGTCTGGAAGAAACTGCGTTTCATTTTATTGTTCAGGTCTGATTTCCATATGATTGAGAGCCTATTTATAGCCGTCCATGCTTTCGTCAGTCGTGTGTCGATGTCGTTTTCGGTTGATGAGACGCTTCTTCCTAGGTAGGTGAATTTGTCCACCAGCCTCAGAGAGGCTCCGTCTAGTGTGGTAATGTTGCCCGTTTGGTTGTAACACATATATTCAGTTTTAGTGTGCATTGACATGGAGGCCAATGCCTGCTGCGGCTGGTTCCAAACTATGCAGTAGTGTCTCTGCTTGATGCGGCGTATTCGCCAGTAACGCCAAGTCATCAGCGTAGTCGACGTCTGTGATTGTTTTTGCGGGGTACCTTTTGCTTCTTTTCTTAGTCAGCTCTGATTTTGTCGATCGAAGTTCTAAGCACGTAGTCTAGACAGATGATAAAGAGGTATGGGGCTAGCGTGTCTCCTTGTAGTACTCCTGCAACCATGTCGAAGTATTCCGTGTCTCCATCTGGTGAACGTACTTTCACTTTTGTGTTTCTGTAGAGAATCATTATTGCTGCTACGGTTTCTTTTGGTAGGCCGTATGCTAGTAGGATTTGTTCCATTTTCCCTGTGTGGATGGAATCGAAGGCCTTGGTAAAGTTGACAGATAGTAATGTCGCCTGAAGGTTTTTTGCCCGAACGCCTTCAAGGATTCTACGGATGGTCAATATTTGTGAGGTTGTGGATCAATTTCTCCGGAAGCCATTTTGTTTTTTCCTAAGGATGTTGTCTATTTTGGGTTCTCGCGGGTTGGGTGTGACACAAGGTCGGTACACCTGATTGTTATTTCCAATTGCCCTTTTCCATTTACCCTGTGGTCTGTGCTTCACTATAACTTACGCGTCCATATTAACGAAAACCAACCGGATTACACGAATTTTCCGTGCTGGTAAACGGACTGCAAAACGACCGAAATTCATCACTCCTAAATCGCAACTCTTCATCTGTGGATCACTAGTCTCTTTACAAATGGCCATTGGAGTGATATGGTTAATGATGAGCCCGCCAACATCTATCCCCTACTATGCAAATCGTAATGATCATCAATATGTAAGGCAGCTCGAGGTTTATCCTAGATGATCGGCTTTTTATACCCGATCCTTCGGGTGAACATATGTACCATACACGCTATACTCACTCGAAAGATACCAGAGGCTTTCAACGAGTCTAAATATATAGGCTTTACAATGTATACGACTTTTATAATATGGTTGGCCTTCGTGCCAATCTATTTTACAACAGCACACAACATTAAGGTCCGCATGGCAACGATGTGCTTTTTGATAAGTTTAATTGCTACAGTGGCTCTTGTCTGTGTGTTTACACCAAAACTTTATATTATTCTGCTTCATCCTGAAAGAAATATTCGTCAATCTATGATGGCCAGCAAGATAATAGTCCCTAAAACAAATTCTTCTGCACCTCGGGTCGACTCCGGCACCAAAGCAGATGGTAAGTGGCGTTACAAAAAGTATTTTTCCATTCACAGAGGAGAAGTGAAATGCCTTAATAACCTTTTACAGGGCATGAATACGAATTGCAACCTGGTCATTGTATATATATATATGTATGACTGTATGTGTGGAGAGAGAGATTTGAACTCTGATCACCAGGGGCATTTCCTACGCCAATAAAAGTTACCCTTATATGAATATAGGTTGATGGTATTTTATGTTTTCTTTCTGAGATACAAATGGTTTAGAATTTAGTAACAAATAATACCTAATAATATCCGTTTTGATTTATTCAAAATGATAAGGTTTACTCTTATTCATAGATGAGGTTCAACATGTGTGTGTATGTGTCTGTTTGCATGTGTAAAGTTGGTGACCGTTGTCAAGGGCAACCCGAAGGCTTCCTTTTTCAATAGCTACTACACCGAGGTGTAGGCGAGGGGACAAATCCTTTCCCTAGATTGCTCTACTTTACCCTTGATCCGTACCATATAATGTTGAGTGTTAAGCAAGGCGGCATCAAGTACCATTTTTGAGTATTTGGTATGACTCGAGCTGGGATTGAAGCCTGTCTACCGGGCCATTAGCTAACATTCTACTCATTAGGCCCATGGCCACGTTGGTGTAATATATATATATATATATATATATATATATATATATATATATATATATATATATTATATTATATTGCCATCTATACATGCATATACATGCAGAATGAATCACAACGACACAATAATAAAGACGCAGGAAGACTTCTTTAACAAAATATGTACCTCTCACTTTATTGCAAGGGTTTGAAAAGGGTTACTCAAGTCTTACGTGTGTGAGGGAGCTGGAGACCGAACAGAAACTGCAAGATTTTGACCCCCACTCTTATGGCCATCAGCGTTGTGTTTTTCTTATTCTCCAGGGCTGCTCAACCGGAGGCCCAGAGGCTCACTCTCCTGGGTGATGGCTTTCTCTACTGCATCTTATCAGCATTATCTCCGGACCTCAACTCATCAGGGTCCCAAGGCCCCTTTGGCCTGATGTGGCTTTGCCTACCACCCCTCATCTATAACTCCCACTCCAACTGGAACTCACTTGACTTCTGTCTTGACTGAGTTATATAATAGTTCAACGTCCACTCAGTCGCCTACTCGATCTTTGAAATCGCATGTTTGATCGTCATCAAGCGGAAATAACTGTCATGCAGTTCAAAGGTCACTCTCTTCCGGTGCATCAGTCTATGAGTGTAACATGGGAATTTTTTTTACCTCGTCCCATTTCGTCAGCCAATTTCCGCCCACGCGATTTCCTCTCATAACTGCCATTAGAATGTGTCACTTCCTTCCGGTGCATCACCTTGGAATGGCGTTTTTGGCCAGGTCGAAGGCCAAAATACAACATATATATATATATATATATATATATATATATATATATATATATATATATATTCTACTCATGTTAATTTAATTAACATGTATATATATATATATATATGGTAATTAAATTACCATGAGTAGAAAATTCGGTAAACACCTACATGTGACATACGGAACACTGAACAGCTATTTCGACTTTATTGGGTTTCATAAGCAGTGCATACTGAGATCTCCACCACTGGAGATCGAACTAGCCGAAACTCTACTACTGGGCCACCGATCCATATCGCACAGAAGCGATCTTAAATTAACTGGTCATGGCAAATGAGTGACCTCTTAACTCGATGTGTCTTGAGGGTACGTTTTATCCCTACAGTGGACACAGTCACCCCCGAGGCCACGTCTTCCCAAGTCGGTCCTACATATCCACGAGGGCTTAACCTCATGGGCAGGAAATAGATTTGAAATTTGAATAGAGGAATTATATTATGTTAATTGAATTACTATGACTTGAAAATCCGGCAAGCACTTCTATGCGACACACGGAACAATGGACAGCTGTTTCGACTTTATTGGGTCTCATCAGCAGTGCATACCAAGATCTCCTCCACTGGAGATCGAACCAGCAACCACAGAATGCAGAAACCGAAACTCTACCGCTGGGCCGCCAGTCCATGGCACACATAAGCGATGCCAAATTTGCATTCAGTGTTCCGTATGCCGCATGTAGGTGTTTGTCGAATTTTCCAGTCATGGTAATTTAATTAATATGATATCAATTCATCCACTTATAAATATAATATATATATATATATATATATATATGTGTGTGTGTGTGTGTGTGTGTGAATTGCAACTTATTGAAAACTATACAGTTTCTAGAATGTCCTGAACTAAGATAGAAGGATATAACGTCTTGAAACCCTAAACCAAAAATTTACCCCACCAAGGAAAAAAAAACCCACTTATGAATAAAACTAAACCGCAAAGGATTGGAAACACTCAAAGAATTCGTAGGAAACATGCTGGACAGCAACATCTTAATGAGTGAGTTTGAAATTCAGCGATCATTTCGTACAAATACCTTCAGAAAGGGTTGAGCTACCGTATCACACTCAGCTATGGGTTAGATTTTAATACAACTGTTCTATAAAGATTGTTTGACATAAATTAAACAACAAAGTTTGATATGCCAATACAAAACAAAACAAAACTAACCAGACCAAAGATTGGACTTTTTAGTAAAATCTCTGAAGGGGTACTAAACCCTCTTGCAAACGTTTTAAACTGAACCCTTCCTACCGTATTTACTTTCGTGTTATGCCCTGTGTACCGTTACAGCACCAACTAGTCTGTATGTACTATAACGGTACCAAATAGACAGTTGTAACATAACGTTAGTAAATTGACATTTTTATCTTCACAGGCTCGAATACGCAAATGGCTGTATCGCTACGGCCTTGTTGTGACCTAACCGTCGTAAAAGTTGACGAACATAGGAAACTCTGTTTTAGTTAACTACACAAAGTTTTATTCACTACTAAAATTTGTAAGTTGTCGACGGAAGAATGGCGTAGAGTATGAAAATTGAGTCGAACAAGCAGAAAAAACATGTCATAAGGAGAAAGAGACAGCAGACAAAGACCTTGAATTTTATTTCTGCCTTTTCTAGTTTTTCTAATGTGTTTGTTCGCTACTTTGCCTCTTGCGTAAAGCCCCATTTCGGAGCTAACCCCGAAAATAGGGCTCGTAAATGTTCTTCTTCTTATATATTCTTGGTTTGTGTTCAACTCACAGTCTTTACAACATTACGTCTCGCAGTAAACCCCCACAAAACTTGTCAGTGGGAGGAATATCCGTTTCCGCTGGTTCCACACCCACGCAGAAGATTTCGGGACCTCTAGTTTTTTAGTCATCCTCAACAAATGCAGTTTTAATAACTGCAGTGAGCGGCTGACCCACAACTACCTTAAGCTAAGTCACTTAGAGTTAAACTAAACACCACAATTGATTCTATGTTTGCCTTTCTTTCTTCTCGTGTTTCTTCTCTTTCTCTTTCCTTCGAAATTAGTCTTTCATTTTCTTTATAACTTAACACATCACGTCACGCCAGGATATTTATTTTGGTGTAGGTTGGAGATTACAATCGACATATTATAAGACCCACTGAGAAACAACTACGCAATTTAAGATCGAAGTGAAAGTTTGTATACATCGATCCCAGCTTGAAGCATCTCACTGGTCTATCAACACTGAAGAATTGTGATACAACAAAACAGTGCGTGGATCACTTCCCCCATGAGGGTTGACCACTTTAGTGGCGAAATATGCCGACTGCCACTTCTCTGAAATGCAGTAGATCTTCTCAAGAATTGAGCACCCCAGGTAGCTGATAATATATATGTAGAAAGATTACTCTGAAAATGACGATGGGTTTGGGGTAAGATGACCAACTGACATAAAGTCTGCTGGGTTTCGATCCAAGCTTGAAGCATCACACTGAAGATTTAGGATACAACGAAACAGTTTGGCAGTGGATGATACTATTTACCAACCCCTCCGCTCGGGCAGGATATGACACAAGGTCAGTTTTTAAGCGGAGTTTAACAGGTTTGAATTCAGAGTTTTCCTTCTCCTAGACTAGTTGCCTAACCAAGGCTGAAGAACCTAGTCTGTCCTACTATTTACCTTTCCCAAGGGTATTAGTGCTATGTGAAATGCAATCAGTCTCGTCCAGGATTTGAACTCGTGTCGCCGTGTCCAATTCCTACGACGATAACGACTACACCACGGGCAGTGGATGATAACTATATATATATATATATATATATATATATATATATATATATATATATATATATATATATAACTCTGAATTCAATCCTGTTAAAATCCGTTTAAATAACTGGCCTTAAGTCAAATCTTGTCTTTGCAGATATATATATATATATATATATATATATATATATATATATATCTGCACAGACAAGATTTGACTTAAGGCCAGTTATTTAAACGGATTTTAACAGGATTGAATTCAGAGTTTTCCTTCTCCTAGGCCGGTTTCCATACGAAGTATAAAAAGCCAAATCTTCCCTACTATTTGCCCGAAGTTCGAGGGAGAATACTTGGACTCATACCTTTTCTAAGCGACGTAGCGCTTTTCAAAAGGCAAGCTGCACCAAATAGGATTTGAACACTGGTTGCCGAGTCCATTTCCAACAACAATAAAATTTTATTATGGGCTTTTACTTTTTGTTTACTTACATAATGAACATGCAGGTACAGTCTTTAGAATTATAGATTGGCTTTAACCAATATTCTAGAATGATATGTGACAAGTTTTACTGTATTTGATGGCATATAAGACGCACGTGTGTATAAGACACGCACCAACTTTAGCAGGGCAAATAAAAAAAACCCCAAAAAACAACAAAGTACATGATGAAATTAATATAATGAATATTACCAAGGAGGTGCTCGTGGTGTAATGGTTATCATTGCAGGGAATGGACACGGCGGCACGAGTTCAAATCCTCGACGAGACTGATTCCATTTCACATAGTACTAATACCCTTGGGAAAGGTATGAATCCAATTATTCTCCCTTCGGCTATGGGTAAATAGTGGGGCAGACTAGGTTCTTCAGCCTTGGTGAGGCAACTAGTCTAGGAGAAGGAAAACTCTGAATTCAAACCTGTTAAACTCCGCTTAAAAATTGACCTTGTGTCATATCTTGCCCGAGCGGAGGGGTTGGTAAATATGATATGATAAAGAATATTACCAATCATAACATTTTTAATCTGCATGATAGTATTTTAAATAATGATAATAGGTATATAAAATCTACTCAATAGTTTAAGCAAATA
>OY757943.1:49219983-49247483 GCA_963585895.1 Sepioteuthis lessoniana | reverse complement strand
TAAAAATAAGAAGACGAAACTCGCCTGGGTTGAAGAGGGTGTCTACTGGGAATTGTGCAAGAAATTAAAATTTGACATAGGAACAAATGGTATATGCACAACTTAGACTCAGTTCTTGAAAATGAGACGCTCAAAATTCTCTTGGATTTTGAGATACAAATTGGTCACCTAATATTGGCCACACAACCAGACCCAGTGATAGTCAATTAAAAAAGAAAAAAGACAACCTGCCTTGTTACTTTGAAGAATTATCTTGTATCGCTCAACTAAAAACTACATATATATAAAGAGGTTTTGGCATTAAATAACCTACAATGATTAATACGATGTGCATACGATAAGTTTCCAGACTTTTTTGGTAAGGGCAAAACTGTCATAGACTCTTGATAATTCAGTATGTTATTGCGATGTATCTTATGAGATGACTGACCAATTTTTAGAAGGAACAGCTACAGCAGGAATTGGAATACACCCTACTAAAGCCTGGTTGTCACGGCTGGTGAATTTCAAAAATGCAATCTGACACTTTAGAAGAACGATATGCAATAAAATTCGGTTTTAAACTTGAAAAAATGCTTCAGACTGCTTTTCGACCATCTTGAATTAATTAAGCATCAGTTTTTGAGTGGCGTAAGATATTCAAAGAAGGCAGGGAGTCTGTGAGGGATGATGAGAGTGTAGGAGGAGTAAGGAAGTCAAGACACCAGAGTTGATTGGCGAAAGGGTTAGGGTTAGGGTTACTATGTTAAGGTTTTAAGGGAGTTCAGGAAGAGATGCCGTCGGAAGAGGCCAGCATTCTTCAAATTGGTTCAGTGGCATTTAAACCCGGACAATACACCAGCCCACAACTGTATCCCTGTCACAGACAATTTGATCAAGATGGGCATCAAAACAGTTCCGCAGCCTCCATATAATCCAGACCTTGCTCCATGTGAATTTTTCTTATTCCCTAAGCTCAGAGACTGTCGTTATGAAACAATTGAGGAGATGAAAGAGGCTGTGACGAAGACCATTGACACGCTGACACAAGAGGACTTCCATGGGGCCATCCAGAAGTTGTTGGAACGGTAGAACAAGTGTATTACAACCGGAGGAGATTACTTCGAGGGAGACTAGTGTTTCAGGTGTGTACTATCAATAAAAGTGCCCTAAACGAAAAAAGTCTGGAAACTTATCGTATGAACCTCTTATGCCATAAAAACCAACCGAACCAAATCCTATACATTTGATATATATGTATAAAGAAGATTTGGTCTTAAATAATCTACAATGGTTGATATGCCATAAAACCCAAACAAACCAAGTCCTATACATTTGATATATATGTATAAAGAAGATTTGGTCTTAAATAATCTACAATGGTTATTACGCCATAAAACCCAACCAAACCAAATCCTATACATTTGATATATATGTATAAAGAAGATTTGGTCTTAAATAATCTACAATGGTTATTACGCCATAAAACCCACCTAAATCAAACCTTATATATTTGATATATATGTACAAAGAGAATTTGGCATTAAATAACCTACAATGGTTGATATGCCATAAAACCCAACCAAACCAAATCCTATACATTTGATATATATGTATAAAGAAGATTTGGTCTTAAATAATCTACAATGGTTATTACGCCATAAAACCCACCTAAATCAAACCTTATATATTTGATATATATGTACAAAGAGAATTTGGCATTAAATAACCTACAATGGTTGATATGCCATAAAACCCAACCAAACCAAATCCTATACATTTGATATATATGTATAAAGAAGATTTGGTCTTAAATAATCTACAATGGTTATTACGCCATAAAACCCACCTAAATCAAACCTTATATATTTGATATATATGTACAAAGAGAATTTGGCATTAAATAACCTACAATGGTTGATATGCCATAAAACCCAACCAAACCAAATCCTATACATTTGATATATATGTATAAAGAAGATTTGGTCTTAAATAATCTACAATGGTTATTACGCCATAAAACCCACCTAAATCAAACCTTATATATTTGATATATATGTACAAAGAGAATTTGGCATTAAATAACCTACAATGGTTGATATGCCATAAAACCCAACCAAACCAAATCCTATACATTTGATATATATGTATAAAGAAGATTTGGTCTTAAATAATCTACAATGGTTATTACGCCATAAAACCCACCTAAATCAAACCTTATATATTTGATATATATGTACAAAGAGAATTTGGCATTAAATAACCTACAATGGTTGATATGCCATAAAACCCAACCAAACCAAATCCTATACATTTGATATATATGTATAAAGAAGATTTGGTCTTAAATAATCTACAATGGTTATTACGCCATAAAACCCACCTAAATCAAACCTTACATATTTGATATATATGTACAAAGAGAATTTGGCATTAAATAACCTACAATGGTTGATATGCCATAAAACCCAACCAAACCAAATCCTATACATTTGATATATATGTATAAAGAAGATTTGGTCTTAAATAATCGATAATGGTTATTACGCCATAAAACCCAGCCAAATCAAACCTTATATATTTGATATATATGTACAAAGAGAATTTGGCATTAAATAACCTACAATGGTTGATATGCCATAAAACCCAACCAAACCAAATCCTATACATTTGATATATATGTATAAAGAAGATTTGGTCTTAAATAATCTACAATGGTTATTACGCCATAAAACCCACCTAAATCAAACCTTATATATTTGATATATATGTACAAAGAGAATTTGGCATTAAATAACCTACAATGGTTGATATGCCATAAAACCCAACCAAACCAAATCCTATACATTTGATATATATGTATAAAGAAGATTTGGTCTTAAATAATCTACAATGGTTATTACGCCATAAAACCCACCTAAATCAAACCTTATATATTTGATATATATGTACAAAGAGAATTTGGCTTTAAATAACCTACAAGGGTTGATACGCTATAAAACTCGACCAAACAAAATCACATATATTTAATAAACTTATATAAAGAGGATTTGGCATTAAATAACCTAAACTGGTTGATATGCCATAAAACCCAACCAAGCCAAATCCTACATAATTAATATATATGCATAAAGAGAATTTGGCCTTAAATAACCTTCAATGGTTGATATGCCACAAAACGCGACCAAACCAAATCAGATATATTTAATATATATGTATAAAGTTGACTTATCATTAAATAAGGTAAGCAGCGTCGAATCAACCGAAAAGGACATCGACACGAGGTTAACGAAAGCATGGACAGCTACCAATAGGCTATCAATTATATGGAAATCAGACCTAACCGATAAAATGAAACGCGGCTTCTTCCAGGCAGCGGTCGCATCGATACTGCTATATGGATGCACTACATGGACTCTAACAAAACGGCTGCAGAAGAAGCTAGACGGCAATTACACGAGAATGCTGCGAGCAATCTTGAACAAGTCCTGGCGGCAACACTCCACAAGACACCAGCAGTGCGGCCACCTCCCTCCTATTACGAAAACTATTCAAGTTAGACGAACCAGACATGCAGGATACTGCTGGAGAAGCAGGGACGAACTCATAAGTGATGTACTCTTGGGCAAAAGCAGGACGACCAGCACGAACATACATTCAGCAACTATGTGAGGATACGGGATGTTGTCCAGAAGACCTGCCTGAGGCGATGAAAGATAGGGAAAAGTAGCGAGAGAGGGTCAGGGATATCCGTGCTACCAGCACGACATGATGATGATCATCATCAAATAACCTACAATGGTTGGTATGCCATTAAACTAAACTAAACCATGTATATTTAATATACGTGCATAAAGAGGATTTGGAATTAAATAACCTACTAGGTTTGATATGTCGTAAAACGCAACTAATCAACCAATCAACAAAGGAAAGATGTTAAATGAAATTGTTTGAGTTGTATTAAAATACTTGCAACTTTTTCTCTGTGTGTAAACAAATGAATTATTGTAGCATAACCATAATACAAATACGTAAAATATACGTATATGTGAAATGTTCACATGCATAGGAAACCCGAAGCACTGACGACTTTCTTTAGTTCAAGTACGAAACGTTTATTGGTTTCTTGAGTTTAGTATTTCGACACGAGGAGAGAGAGACACAATTTTTACTATGCTGTCTGTTCCTACATCGTCCTTCAGTCAACTTCCCAGCTGAACTGCCCGGCCCAATCTCAGAATCTCAACTCACTGACCCGACAAACGCGCACCACATCCCGTTGACCCAACTGGACTTGCCCAGGTCCGAATCTCAACTCGCTCCGTCCAGCGTCAGATCTCAACTCACTGCTTTTTTTTTTAATCCCCCAAATTCTCAGCCCATCAATTCCGGGCATGACGTCATTCGCACCCCAGTCTTATATCCTATCTAGGGTTTTTTTATTATGACATTTGTGATTGTCACATCCTCCGCGCCAGAAAGTGAACACCTGCATTCAATGAGTGCCCCTGCACGTGCACTAAGCCGAATAGTTCTAAGCCTAACTAAACCGAATGATAAGATATAACCAACGAAAAATGATAATATAAAAAAAAAACATTCCGCACTTACATAACATTATTACTCGTTTAAAACATTGCCAAGATACTGTTTGTTTATAAATCAGATGAAATTAATGTATGTATCAATAGGTTTTGGCATTTAAAAAACCTACCATAAAGGATATGCAATAAAACCCAGCCAAATAAAAATTCATGGAATCTATACATAGGCGCCTTACTCGCTATTCTAAAATTTGAATTCAATAACGGAACAAGGCAGCAATTAAAGACCGAGATCCGTTTCTACAGTCTCACCCACCCTACAACCACGTTTCTATGCTTTCAGACCGGAACGCCATATTGCTGCTCACGTGACATACGTTTATTCCTGTTTTTCTCTCGTGTAGCAGCTTGTTTACAATTGGCTTTAATTCGTATTTGATCCAACCAATGTGAATTCAAATATAGAGCTCTCTTTGAAAAGCAAGCATTTTAACCGCCAAAACTCAATTAGGGCTTTTTTGTATTTTCGATATTTTAAGTTTCTTTCTTTCTTTCTTTCTTTCTTTCCGGCCCCTTTCATGCTGGTCGTTATCTCTAAATTTAACAATCTAGTCGGTTGGGGCGCTACAATGTGTCCACTGTATTCTGATGAGCGTCCCTATATGACACTAAAACACCTAATGGTGAGGCTTCAATTGTGTAGCTTTAAAGAATGTGGTGTACTCTTCCATAACAATTACTCCCAGGTCCACGCTAATTCATTGTGGTCGTACCTATTAGGGTTCCATCTTGGTTTTAAATAGAATTATTCAATCGTCTAGTATACTGAAAACCAGTTGACTTTGTGCAAGGAAATGAGTGAATTAAAATTGATTTGTTCGTATTGGATGAGAATACTTGAAACCATTTAGGAGGTGTCCTCGTGGTGTAATGGTTAAAGCGATGGACTGCGGAATCGTAGTACGCGAGTTCGTACTCCAGTCGCGCTAATTACGTTCACTTTCGGGAAAATACCCTTGGGAAAGGTATGAACCCCCTATCCTCTCAGCAATGGGAGGAATAGTACCGCTACTATTCTTCTACGAGAATGGCTCTGGTATTAAATAACCCACAGAGGTCGATATCCCATAAAAACAAAGAAACCAAACCAACCAAACTTGAAACCATTTAACTGTGTGCAAATTTTTAGTGTTAGATAAGAATACTTGAAACTATTTAACAGTGTGCAAACGAATGAATGATGTCGAACAGAATTATTAATGCTTGATTGCAATACATGAAACCATTTAGTATCCTAGGTTGGTCATTAAACTGGATCAGATGGTGAGGCTCTAGTTTTGGAGGTTAGGGATTGTGGAGTACTCCTCCATTAATAATACTCTCAGCTTCACAGTGGTTGGAGTGACCGATTAGTTTGATTTGTTTTTATGGCATATCAACCAACGTTGGTTATTAAGTTCAAAATCTTCTTTATTCATGTATATTAAATATATATGATTTTTTTTTGTTTTATGGCATATCAAGTATTAAAGTTTATTCAATATCAAATTCTCTCTCTCTCTCTCTCTCTCTATATATATATATATATATATATATATATGTATACTAAATACACTTGATTGTATTATGTTGGGTGGGGAATGTGGAGTACCCATCCATTACTTATACTGTCAGGCTCACACTGGTTGGAGTGACCGAACCGGATTCGGTTCTGCAGAGGAGCATTGTAAATCTTAGCCGCTAGGGGATAGTTATACCACGATAGTTCTTGGCAATTTCAGGGTCACTTTTCAGGGAAAAATGGAGAATGCAGCATTTTGTCTATTTCTCTCTTCGGTTTAGGTTATATACAGCATAGACGCATTATCCTATATCCTCTTCATTTGTATATTATAAATATTCATGATTTTTGGAGATATTGTTTGATAACATGAGCGTGACCTCATTTTTTTCACACAGTTAAATGGTTTCAAGTATTCCTATCAAACACAAATGATTCTATTTACTACTAATCATTTGTTAGCACACAGATAAACGCTTTCAAGCATTGCTACGTAACAATAATAATCTAACATCAGTCATTTGTTAGCTCACATTTAAACATATATATATATATATATATATATATATATCATCATCATCATGTCGCGCTGGTAGCACGGATATCCCTGACCCTCTCTCGCCACTCCTCCCTATCGTTCATCGCCATAGGTAGGTCTTCAGGACAACATCCCGTATCCTCACATAGCTGCTGAATGTACGTTCGAGCTGGTCGTCCTGCTTTTGCGCGGCCATGTGTGGGGATCCATAAGAGTACAACTCTTATGAGTTCATCTCTGCTTCTCCAGCAGTGTCCTGCATGTCTGGTTCGTCTAACTTGAATCGTTTTCGTGATAGGAGGCAGGTGGCCGTACAGTTGGTGTTTTGTGGGGTGTTGCCGCCAGGACTTGTTCAAGATTGCACGCAGCATTCTTGTCTAGCTTGCCGTCTAGCTTCTTCTCCAGCCGTTTTGTTAGCGTCCATGTAGTGCACCTATATAGCAGTAAACTAATTTGTTAGGACACTAGGCTTGCTATTGTTTTTATACAGATCATTTGGGATTGCAGATTAGTTCCTTATCGCCATTCCTACTAGATTATCTTTGACCCGGAGAAAAAGTACCTGCTAGGTTACCATCTATGAAGGAAGTCCCCGCGGCATATTGGCTGTTTTGCTAGATGGAAACATCATAGTTCGAGAATTTGATCTGATGTCACGTTATTACGTTCACTTTTGAACTAATACGCTTTAGAAACGTAAGTGTAGGATGATGTTACCCTCTTGATAGAATAGAAGCTATAACAAACTCACCGTCGCAGTGGAATTCCAATTAGCCTCCAGTTGGCAGAAAAAAGAACAAGATGTAACTTAACACAATCTCTGCATAATGTGTAATGATGTTAATTTATCTAGTATTACTGAAACGAATAGGCATTCAAAACTGGAGGAATAAGATTACCCGGATGTAAAAAAGAAACTTTCCATGGTGTTATAAATACAAATTGCTTCATGCACTAATTCAGTTGTAACACTAGTCAGGTGTTACTCAGCACTAACAAAGTTAATTCAGCCGTATAAACCCCCTAATAAACCCCGTCTATAATTGGAATAGTACTATAACTTCTTTTACAAGTAGGGCAGGCTAGGTTCTTTAGCCTTGGTGAGGCAACTAGTCTAGGAGAAGGAAAACTCTTAAACTCCGATTAAAAAATTGACCTGGAGTCATATCCTACCCGAGCGGAGTGGTTGGGTAAATATGATAACTTCTTTTACAAGGATACATTTAGGATTACATAACCCACGAAAGTTGATAAGCCATTAAATTCAGATATATAATCAAACCAATCTACGAATTAAATAGGTCTGTTTGCAACTCATAGTTATAATTTAGTGTTGTAGGTGACTCACCGATGACCAGAATAATGGACTTACCCAAATGGTATATTAATCGAGAACTAAGCTGGTAGAGCAGGAGAGCAGCAGCTGTAGTAAGCACCTTGCCTGTTTTCGTGTACATTGAACCAAGGAAACCCGCCTCAGAGACTTGGATACATTTGTGTGGCACCTCTGCGTTGAGTAATTTATTTATTGACCCCTAATAATCAGTCATAACAATAATCAAAACCAGTGACGGATTAAATAGGTGTGTTTGAAACTCATAGGTATAATTTAGGATTGTTTGAAATCATATAATTCTTTTTATCTTCTTGACCATTTAGCCATGAGTGTAAAATAAATATGGATTTCAATAAATCATATTAATCGTTAGATCTTTATTTTAGTAAAACGTGTAATTTTAAAAACCGAGTCACAAAATTTGATTGTTAATTAGATCAAAGCTGGAGAGGGCATTCGTTTTATTTTGGGATGTCAAGCATGGAATAATACGTTTTTGTTTGCGAACTCGAAGATGGTTAGATAAACAATTGTGTAGAATCAGCTGATAGTTGGGACTTAGTAGAGACGTGTCTCTTTAAGATTTTGTATTTATATTTTTTGTCAATGGTCCAGGAGATCGGAGTTCAGTCGCAGGTCGGGTCATACCAAAGACTCAAAAAATGGTACGTGATACCCACTTGCTTAACACTCAGCATTATAAGGTTCATATAGAGGGTAAAGTGGAGCAATCCAGAAGGAGTTGCACCCTCCCCTATACCTCGGTGTAGTAGTTATTGAAAAGGGAGCATTTGGGTCACCCTCATCTACGTTCGCCAATATATATGCTATAACCAAACGGGGGACATCTCCACTCTAGAAGGAACCCCTCTTGAAGTAGTTGACAAATTCACGTACCTAGGAAGCAGCGTCGAATCAACCGAAAAGGACATCGAAACGAGGTTAACGAAAGCATGGACAGCTATCAATAGGCTATCGATTATATGGAAATCAGACCTAACCGATAAAATGAAACGCAGTTTCTTCCAGGCAGCGGTCACATCGATACTGCTATATGGATGCACTACATGGACCCTAACAAAACGACTGGAGAAGAAGCTAGATGGCAATTACACAAGAATGCTGCGTGCAATCCTGAACAAGTCCTGGTGGCAACACCCCACAAGACACCAACTGTACGGCCACCTACCCCCTATCACGACAACTATTCAAGTTAGACGAACCAGACATGCAGAACACTGCTGGAGAAGCAGAGATGAACTCATAAGAGATGTACTCTTATGGATGCCCACACATGGCCGCGCAAAAGCAGGACGACGAGCTCGAACGTACATTCAGCAGCTATGTGAGGATACGGGATGTTTTCCTGAAGACTTGGCTAGGGTGATGAACGATAGGGAGGAGTGGCGAGAGAGGGTCAGGGATATCCATGCTACCAGCGCGATATGATGATGATGATGATATTAGAACAAATTTGAAGATACGAAGAAGTTATATGGAAGAGTGAGACACAGAGAAAGTCCTAAGGGAAGTCGAGAGAAGCGATAAATCAAGCACACAATAACTACCACAGAGCAGCCGGTGAGTGGAAATATAACCGGCGTCTCTCTCTCTCTCTCTCTCCCTCTCTTTCTCTCTCTCTCCCTCTCTCTCTCTCTATTTCCCCCCACTTTTAACTATCTGTCTATCTATTTACTGACACATTTCTTTCTCTCGGTTTCTCTTTTCGGTGACTGCTATAAACGGTCCTGCACAAATAAATTTTGTATCTACAAAACAAATGGAAGCGTGTTTTGTTTGACTCGAAGTTACCATTAAGTCAGGTTGATAGTTAAGGGGTAACGTGCCAGTGGTGTAATGGTTATCGTCGTAGAAAATGGACACGGCGATACGAGTTCAAATCATGGATGACACAGATTAAATTTCACATAGCACTAATACCCTTGGGAAAGGTATGAATCCAATTATTCTCCCTCCAGCTATGGGTAAATAGTAGGGCAGACTAGGTTCTTCAACCTTTGTGAGGCAACTAGTCTAGGGGAAGGAAAACTCTGAATTAAAACCTGTTAAACTCCGCTTAAAAACGACCTTATGTCATATCATTTCCGAGCGGTGGGGTTGGTAAATAGGGTTATTGGGTAACGTTACACGAACAGAATTCCATACAAGGTCAGTTTCTCAGCAAAGTTTAAAGAAGTTTTGAATTCAGATTTTAATCTTTTAGACCAGTCGCCAATACAGAGTTAAATTAAAACCACCCATAATCCGCTTCAAAAATGACCTTGTGTCACATCGTACTGGTTTGAATAAATACACAGTCTAACAGGTACTGCGGGAATCTTAGTAGCATAGTGGCAAACGTGTTTGACTTTGTCATCGTAGTAAGTGGGTTCGAAATCCAGTCAGGCAATAACGTTTAATTTCGAACTAATACCATTGGGATAGGTATAAACAACCTTACCTCTTATACTATTGGTTAAGTAGTGCCACTAATGTTCTTCTCATAGGATAGCTCTGGCGTTACGTAACCCACTAAGACTGATATGCCATTAAACGAAAAGACCAAAAAATCTTCTTTGTTGGTAAACTTGGGGTAACATTAAATTCCAAAGAGACTGTCTCGAGTTCAAAGCCTGAAAGAGACTGTTTGCATTTCACGTCATAATGCTAAAACATCAATTTTCCACCCACCCGTGAGTAAATAGAACAGACTATCTCTAAAGGATTGAAGTCCACAAGATGATAAAAATCCTGAATTCAGACTAGCGTTACCTCGTTTAAATACTGACCTTGTATCTTAACCTGACCTTAATGGAAGGGGTCGAGCAAATGCATACTGTCTATAAAAGAACTTAATTTCAGAATTTCCCTTGGGGCTGTTGCATTCACCAAAAGTTAATACTGTTTCTGAAAGTTCATTCTTGGATAAAAATGGCTTGCCGCTTGGATAAAAGCGGTTATTGACCATGCTCCAAAGATATTCGATAGAGTTCAGATCTTAGAAACAGGCGGGTCGTTCTATATATCGATCCTGTTAGGATCCTTATTGAACTAAGTAGTTAAACATTTCGATAGCGGCAAAAGATGGAGAATTGTTGTGAAGAAATATCAGTATCCGTTTGAATACCTCTGTCATCTTCATCCATATCTTAAGGCAGGTCTTTAAGAAGTCGATAAAAATGTTCTATATAAATATTTCAGTTACAAACTTTTATTTGATTCACAATTCTTTCGTTGTTTGTTTTTTTTTTCTCTATTTCTTTATTTCTTATTTCTTTTATTCCATTCTATAAACTTTCATCAACATGATTCATCAAATAGAATTCAGCCGTCTTTTTTGATGACTTATCTTGCCCAGCCGACTGCACATCTACACAGGGATAACCCTCTAACGAATATCTTCGATATGACGTAAACAATCCGATGGTGAAGTTCAAGTAATGTTGGAGGTTTGGGGAATGCGGAGTACTCTTCATTGCCATCATCCCCAGGTCCACTCTGTCCTGGAATGGTAGCACCTGATAGGGTCCTATCTATGCGAACAAATGCCAAACTGAATTGTTTGAAAAAGAACTATTTTGGTATTTAAACAGCGTACTTACTCGAAAATGAATTAATATAAATAGAACTGTTTTTATGCTAAAGTGAATTGTTTGAAATGGACCTGTTTTTTATATTGACACTGTACTTACGCTTAAATGAATTGTTTGAAATAGAAATATTTTGTCATTTAACTGTGTAAACGAAGACTGTACTTATACTAAACTGAATTGTTTGAATTAGAACTGTTTGACTTAACTGAATAGCTTAAAATAGAAATGTTTTTTACGATTTAACTGTGTACTCATGCTAAACTGAATTGTTTAAAATAGAACTGCTTATTTGTATGAAAATGTATTTGTCATTAAATAACCTACCCAGGCTAATATGCCATAAATCCCAAACAATCAACTAACCTACGACTTATTATAATCATCATGATGGAGTACTAGAAGCAAATATACTTTAGACTCTTTCGCACCAATTATCCCTATTAGTAATCTCGCTTCGAAAAATCAAATTTGCTTCCCCAGCAATAGCCAGCCTCTCTTCCTCGCCTTTCTTGGAGAAGTTGCGAGACGGGAGATAAGTGATATTACAGTTGCTGTTTTATGGGATGCTGCTTCCAAGATTTTTTCAAAACAGCACATAGCGTCGTTTTGTAGTTTTCCTTTGGCTTTTAACTCGTTATTTCGTTATAGTCAAGTTAGTGCAACTATACTATAGTACTGACACATCTACAGACTAAAATAATTCCAGTTTTATTTTCACGGAGAAATTTGATTTACTTATGATCCTTAAACTGTCAAAAGCAGCCTATGCCTTTTCAATGAATATGAAGACATTGCTTTCAGTTGATAAGATATTACTACCGAGATCTGTGAACTGGTTCATAACTTTCAGTTGCTTACCATTTAATGATTTGGCTTGGTTTGTTTTATGGCATATCAACCTTTATAGGTGATTTAATGCCAAATCTGGTTTATTCATATATATTAAAAATACGTTACATTTTAATTTGACAAGAAACATTAATTTACACTCAATTGAATGATAAAAAATTATATTTCAAACAACTAAATTCAGCAAAAGTCAAAGTTAAAGGAGGTGCCCGTGGTGTAATGGTTATCGTCGTGGGAAATGGACACGGAGACACCAGTTCAAATCCGGGACCAGGCTAATTGCATTTCACATAGCACTAATACCCTTGGGAAAGGTATGAATCCAATTATTCTTCATCCAGCTATGAGTAAATCGTAGGACTGATTAGGTTGTTCAGCCTTGGTGAGGCAACAAGTCTAGGAGAAGGAAAACTGTGAATTCAAACTTGTTAAACTCCGCTTAAAAATTGACCTTGTGTCATATTCTGTCCGAGCGAAGAGGTTGGGTAAATATGATAAGTCAAAGTTAACTGGTTCCTAGTATTGCTATGTAAAACTTACTGGAGGTGCCTGTGGTGTAATGGTTATCGCCGTAGGAAATGGACACGGCGACTCGAGTTCAAATCCTGGACCAGACTGATTGCATTTTACATAGCACTAATACCCTTGGGAAAAATATGAATCCAATTATTCTTCATCCAGCTATGGGTAAATCGTAGGACAGACTGAGTTCTTCAGCCTTGGTGAGGCAACTAGTCTAGGAGAAGGAAAACTCTGAATTCAAACCAGTTAAAGTCTGCTTAAAAATTGACCTTGTGTCATATCCTACCCGAGCGGAGGGGTTGGGCAAATATGGCTATGTATCACTTACATTAGTCATTTATTTACTCACATTTAGATGACCAAACAGTTCTATTTCAAACAATTCTATTTAACATAAGTCCACAAAGTTAAATGGTTCCAAGTATAACTATGTATCACAGACAATCTTTTAAACATCAGATACTCATTCACACACAGTTAATTGATCAGAGTGTTTTTTTGAACAATTCAAATTAGGGTAAGTAATTTGTTTGCACTCAGTTTAAATGTCAAACAATTTTGTTTGAGCCATAGATAGGACCTTTTTAGGTGCTACCACTGTTATGGGCACCTTACGATCAGATTATTTCGTGTCGCATCTAAGAGACTCATTGGGGAGTCTTACCCTTATGCAGAGATGCAGTCAGTGTATTCTACAGCCCCATCCATCTGGGCTCATCATTTAATGATTAGATGGCACCTGCTGGATTAAAACACATGACCTGTTTTATCTCTTACGTTGAAACCAATGCCCCTTGTTGATTACTCTAGGCTATACATCATATATTTGTCTTGAGTTGGTGTTTTTGCAAGAAGCACTGGATCATCGGCCTAGTCTGCATCCATAAATGTCTTTGCAGGATTTCGTCAGCTTCTTGCATTTTCCGATCAGAGCTGACGATTTGTATTTTAATTATGTTAACTTTCTATCCGTTAAAACATAAAATGTTGATAGCCAAGACTATAATCAGTAAAACCAAGTCGATTATGTATCTGGAGTCTTTGACAGGAGGCTGCTATGTGATATTCTTTTTCTTGATAAAGTATTAGCCAGCAATTTATTAACAAATATATCTATTTCTAGGAACCAATTTTTATTTCATTTTCATGAGAAAGCAGGGAAACGTCACAGTGTAAATTTCATCGTTACAAAACCAGCGAAAATATTTATCAACAGACCGTAAAATCTTTACAAAAAACGGGGTTAATGAAAACGAGATTTTCAATAATATTTGAAAGGAGTGGTAAATATTGATTGATTCAGCTTTTTTATGTCATGACTTTAGGGATTGCGTCGTCGCATATGGGCCTTGTATGTTTACCATCCACGCGAATTCAAATAATGCATTACAGTTGCCAATATTGGAAGCCTTGCTTATAACGAAAAATAAACCGGAATCGTGAGTCCAAAAACAATTTTACACACAATTACTTTTTAAGAACCCCATTGGACCACGTGAAGAAGACATTATTCCCCGCGCCAACACGTCTGGCTGATGTAACATAACCATGATACCGATATGTGTAATATCATATTTACCCAACTCCTCCGCTCGGACAGGATATGACACAAGGTCAATTTTTAAGCGGAGTTTAACAGGGTTGAATTCAGAATTTTCCTTCTCCTAGACTAGTTGCCTTACTAAGGCTGTAGAACCTAGCCTGCCCCACTATTTACCCATAGCTGGAGGGAGAATAATTGGAGTCATACCTTTCCCAAGGGTATTAGTGCTATGTGAAATGCAATTAGCCTGGTCCAAGATTTGAACTCGTGTCATCGTGTCCATATCCTACGACGATAACCATTACACCACGGGCACCTCCACAATACCGATATGTGTGATATACGGATACGTAGAACGTTCACATGCATTGAAATCCGAAAAACACTCGAAACACTGACGACTCTCTTGGTTCAGGTACGAAACTTTTATTACCTTCTTGACTTTTAGGTTTTTCGAGACAAGGAAAGAGGGACACAATTTTATCATGCTGACTGTTCCATTTGACCCAACAACACGCGGCGCATCTCGTAGACCCCACTGGTCTGGCCTCACCCAGGTCCAAAAATCAACTGGATTCGTCCTGCTTCAAATCTCAACTCACTACCTCTTTTCAAAAATCATCCTAAATTCTCAGCCCATCGCTTCCGGGCATGACGTCATTCACATCCCCAGTCCTATTTCCTATCCGGGGTTTTTATTACGACATCTGTGATTGTCACATCCTCCCCGCACGAGCGTGAACACCTGCGCTCAATGTGTGGCCCTACCCGTGCACAAAGCCGAAAAGTTCTTAGCCTAACCAAACCGAAAGATAAGATATAACCAACGAGAAATGATAATATAAAAAATTCTTCCGCAATTATATAAAAGCTGAGAGTAACTTTTTAAAAATCAGTTTTCTTCCTATAGCCAGGCTTTTTCGATAGACAATATCCTATATTTACCTCCTCCCATATAAAATTTATTGTTGCTGACATAACTCTCTGATAGGAAGTACCTGAAACTAAGGGTCTGTGTTTTAGGATCTTAAACTATTATAATCGTTTTCAAAATGTTTTTCTTTGCAACGAGTTTTAAAAACAATATTTTTAAAAGAAATTGTCGTGATGTAATTGTTTCTCTTGTAACCAAATTTCAATGGGCGATTATCTGTTTGTAGATGTTTCATTTTGTCAAATGAAAAGTTTGCAAATATTATATCGCGTATACCGGTGTGTGAGTCTTTTTGTCTGTAAAGGCTGGATACCTTGTTGTGTAGAGACTAACGTACTGAACAGCACCATCGGAGTGAGATCGAACGTCTGTTGCGATATTACGAACCTTTTGCATTAATATTTTCGGAAAGGTGTAAACCCCCTTTTTAATAGCTATTTCACCAAGGTGTAATGGAGAGCACTACTCTTTTCCCTTGATTTCTCCACTTACCCTTGATTCATACCTTATGTGTTAAGTAAGAAGACACCAAGTATCTAATTTTGAATCTTTGGCATGATACGACCTTGGATTGAACCAGGGTCTCGTTGACCATTGGTGACCTCTCTAACAATTAGGCCAATGGACCAGTATTGGAACTTATGAAATATGAGTTAAATTTTGTTTCAGATGTTCTTCTACAAAGATGACATTAGCATTGAATAACCCACGAATGTTGCTATTCCATTAAAAAAAGACAAAAATAATGTACGTATGAACGAGTTCGTATGTGCACATCTCTGACTGTGAGCACACCATTGTTTTATCAAACAATGTCGCAAACCAACCAAAGCAGTTTTATTAATTACTATATTTACCAGCCCCTCCACTCGGGCAGGATATGACACAAGGTCAATTTTTAAGCGGGGTATTAACAGGTTTTAATTCAGAGTTTTCCTTCTCCTAGACTACTTGAAGAGCTGAAGAACCCAGTATTTGCCCATAGTTGGAGGGAGAATAATTGCATTCTTACCTTTCCCAAGGGTATTAGTGCTATGTGACATGCAATCAGTGTCGTCAAGGATTTGAACTCGTGTCGCTGTGTCCATTTCCTACAACGATAATCATTACACCACGGGCACATCCTAGACACCACGGGCACCTCCTAGTTTTATTAATTACTATATCTATTTTCTTAACCCTTCACAAAACGTGTAAGGCCGAAAGCTATACGAAGTAAAAGCCTGGCAGCTATTTAACAGAAATGTTTCTTCGATCGAGCATGAGATGGCTTAAAGTAATACTATATTAAAGTTATCAAGGAAGTTTTAGCAAGGGTTGTATTGCTGATATTCAATAATTAGGTAGTTAGTATTTCAGTATGTCGATATCGCCACTTTCATTAAGGCACATGTACTCCACCTTTCTAAAACTAGTCGACAAATTCACCTACCTCGGAAGCAGAGTCTCGTCTACCGAAAATAACATCAATACGCGACTAGCGAAGGCATGAACAGCACTCGAAAGGCTCTCGGTCATACGGAACTTAGACTTATCCGATAAAATTAAACACAATTTTTTCCAATCAGTGGTCGTGTCCATACTACTGAATGGATGCGCCACTTGGACGCTAACTAAGTGCATGGTGAAAAAGCTTGACAGTAATTACACACAGATGTTATAAGTTATATTAAACAAATTATGGAAACAACATCCTGCAAAACAGCACATTTACGGCCACCTACCACCCATCGCAGAGACCATCCAAATTAGATTAACGAGACATGCTGGACACTGCTGGAGAAGCAAGGAGGAACTCATATGAGACGTTCTCATGTGGGTTCCTTCACTCGGATGTGCAAGTGTAGGACGAGCAGTTAGAACTTATCTACAACAGTTCTGTACGGACACAGGATGTAGTGTGGAAGACTTACCGGAAGCGATGGATGATAGGGACGGGTGGCGAGAGAAAGTTAGGGAAATCCGTGAAAGCTACTCGAGATGATGATGTTGATGATGATGATAATTTTGGTTCCAATATTCCTCATGATTATAGATAAAGTTTCTTTTTCTCAAATATTCATTGGTCGGTGCCGATCTCCCTATTCACTCTTCACTCGGAATGTATCTGCAACGCTAACTACTATTATTTCTTCGGTGATGGAATGACAAACACGTCGGTCACATATTTCTTTCGCACTTTTTGATTTACTTTATCGACGACACTTATTAACAACGATTTGTCGCCTGTGAGCAGAGATCGAACTTTCAACCGTTCTTGCCGAGCGCAACTCATGAAATGAATTTGTAATATATTGCCTGTGATGAACCCGGTGGATGCAGTTGATAGATACGTCCGATGACAGATAAAATCAACAAATTGACCACCAAAAAGTAGAAATGAACAGGCCCTACCCGAGGCATAAACAGGCAATGCCTGGGTTTTTAACCGTAAACAATGAAGAACAAGCAATGCGCTGGTAAAGAGGCGTAGCTATGAGGTTCACGTGGAAGGTTTAAGACTATATAAAGTCTAAAATATTGGCTGATGTCAGTTAACACTGAGTGTTCTGACTCCCGACAAATCCTTTGTGTGTGTGAACTTACTCTGACTAGTCTCCAGCTCAGCGCAAATGTCACTGTCGAGGAATATATATAAATATATATATATATATATATATATATATATATTTGTGCGTGTGTGTGTGTGTGTGTGTCCTTCGTTGTTTGCCAAGATCCAGCGCTAGTATGTTGTAAAAATTCTTACTTCTAAAGTTTCTAATCTCATGACAACAGGCGACTATCTCGCTTTTAATGAAATCTTCGCTTGGATTTGATCTCGAGGTCACTACACATCACTCACACTAAATGACATACACCAATTAGGATTTACTCAAACAAACCTACACGTCAAGGCAAGCAATTGATTCCACTGATCGATTATTTAATATTTGTTCATGTGACAAAAGGCAGTTTATCTAAATTGGAAGTTTCATTCTAATTTTATGGTCAAGAGTAAATTGTTTTTGGTTTGGTTTGGTTGGGTTTTATGGCATGTAAACAATTGTAGGTTTCTTAATGCCAAATAAATTTATATATATATATATATATATATATATAAACAATTTATTTCAAACAATTCAGTCAAGCAAAAGTACAGTTTTTTGTTCACAGAGTTTTATGGCATGTAAATCATTGTGGGTTATTTGATGCAAAATCTATCCATCTATCTATCTATATATATATATATATATATATATATATATATATATATATATATATATATAAACAATTCATTTCAAACAATTCAGTTAAGCAAAAGTAAAGTTTTTTGTTCACACAGTAAAATGCAAAAGTTCTATTTCAAACAATTAAGTTTAGCATACGTACGCAGTTTTAAATGCAGAAAAGAGTTTTATTCCAAACTATTTAGTCTCGTCAATAAAGTTAAATGGTTTGAGTTGGTTTGATTTTATGGCACATAAACTATTGTAGGTTATTTAATACAAAATTCTGTTTATACAAATATATTAAATATATATGATTTGTAAACCTTTTGTCAATAACATTTTTAAACAACCCCAAACTCATTTTTCCGTTAACTGATTTCAAATACATTTCTATCTAATATGAATAATTCTGTTTACCATCAATCATTTGATTGCACATAATTAACTGATCAACAGTTTCCGTTTCAAACAATTCAGTTGATTGGTTGGGTTTGGTTTGCTTTGGTTATTATAGCATATAAACCAGTTTATTTATTTGTTTGGTTTTATTCATTTGTTTTAGTTTTATAGCATGTGAACCTTTCGAGGTTATTTAATATCAAATCCATTTTTATATTCATAAACAGTTCTATTTCTGTTGAGTTCTGGTTAGTGAACGCTTGTAATATTAAATAAAGGACAAACCACGATATGAGAGGAAATAGAGATATATTCTCAGGAAAAAGTATATATATAATAGAGAGACTATTAGTAGACAAGAACATAGGATTAGTGAACGCTTGTAATATTAAATAAAGGACAAACCACGATATGAGAGGAAATAGAGATATATTCTCAGTAAAAAGTATATATAATAGAGAGACTATTAGTAGACAAGAACATAGGATTAGTGAACGCTTGTAATATTAAATAAAGGACAAACCAAGATATGAGAGGAAATAGAGATATATTCTCAGGAAAAAGTATATATATAATAGAGAGACTATTAGTAGACAAGAACATAGGATTAGTGAACGCTTGTAATATTAAATAAAGGACAAACCACGATATGAGAGGAAATAGAGATATATTCTCAGTAAAAAGTATATATAATAGAGAGACTATTAGTAGACAAGAACATAGGATTAGTGAACGCTTGTAATATTAAATAAAGGACAAACCAAGATATGAGAGGAAATAGAGATATATTCTCAGGAAAAAGTATATACAATAGAGAGACTATTAGTAGACAAGAACATAGGATTAGTGAACGCTTGTAATATTAGATAAAGGACAAACCACGATATGAGAGGAAATAGAGATATATTCTCAGGAAAAAGTATATACAATAGAGACACTATTAGTAGAAAAGAACATAGGATTAGTGAACGCTTGTAATATTAAATAAAGGACAAACCACGATATGTGAGGAATTAGAGATATATTCTCAGGAAAAAGTATATACAATAGAGAGACTATTAATTGACAAGAATATAGGATTAGTGAATACAGAATAAAGATATAGTCCAACGATACTATTGGCTTCCGTTATTAGGGTAGCAAGTAATGTGATCTAGCGCGATCTCCAGTCTCCAACGCTCTAATACTATTCCTATTAGAAGCTGCTCTTCACCTTCTAGTCTGCCCTGGTATCAGTAACTACTGCTATATGTGACAGATGGACTAGTTTATCGTGTGGAAAAAGGAGGGTGATACCCAACAATTTAAAACAATTCAGTTTAGCATAAGTACAGTTTAATTGTCAAAAATATCTCTATTTCAAGCTATTCAGTTTAGTCAATGTTTTATTTCAGACTATTCAGTTTAGTATAAGGATAGTTCTTTGTTTACACACTATTAAATGTTAAGACTGTTCTATTTCAAATTCAGATTAGCGTTAGTACAGTTTCAACGTCAAAAACAATTCTATTTCTAAACAATTCGTTCGAGCCATTCTGTTTATTATTAGTACGCAGTTTAAATGTCAAAATAGCCCCATCTCAACAAACCCAGTTAAGGTCTATGTGACCGATAGATAAAACCTATCAAGAGTGCAATTGATGGCAGTGAAAGGGTACTCTACATTCCTTAAAGCTCCAGTATTACTTGAACCAAACTCTCAAATTGTTTAGTGTCATATTCAGGACACTAGTTAGGGGAAGTCTTACGCCTCTGCAGAGAAGCACTCTATATATTCTACAGCCCCTGTCGACTTGGCAAAAATTTAAATAGCTCCAAGAATTGCTATGTATCACTAACAATTCAATTAAATATCAGTCATTTGTTTACACACAAATAAACATAAAAACGGTTCTTTTTTAAACAATTCAGTTTAACATAAACACGCAGTTTAAATTTCAAAACAGTTCAATTTCAAACAATTCAGTTTAACATAAGCGCATAGTTTAGTTCTATTTTACCCATAGATATGATCCTATCAGGTGCTACTACTCCGGGCCAGAGCGAACCTGGGAGCAATGGCAATAAAAAGTACTCTGCATTCCCCAAAGCTCCAGCATTACTGGAGCTTAAGAATCCGATTGTTTAGTGCTAAATGCAGGACACTCGTTGTACGAGTCTTAATCCTCTGTAGAGAAGCAGTCTGTTTATTCTACATCTCAAACAGTCTGGGCAAAATGTTTTTTTTTAATTGAAAGAGATCTTTGTGATATTAAAGATCGACTGAATAGCACAGTTCCGAGGAAGTTTTTTTTTTTCAATTTTATGTTTAATTTTGTAAGATTTAAGGTAGGGGTGTCCTCGGGGTGTAATGGTTAAAACGTTGACCTGCGGAATCCAAGTCAGTAAGTTCAAACTCCAGTCATGCTATTGCATTCACTGTCGGTCAAATACTCTTAGGAAAGACATGAACCCTCTTCTATTTCTAGCTCTGAGTTAAAGAGTACCACTCGTGTTCTTCAAGGAGTTAGGATTTTTCATTAAATAACCCAAGAAGGTCGGATTACCCATTAGACAACAAAACCAAAAAGTACCAATAGAATTCTTCAAGAAGGTAGGATTTTTCATTAAATAACCCAAGAAGGCCGGATTATCCATTTGACAACAAAACCAAAAAGTACCACTACTGTTCTTCAAGAAGGTAGTGTTTTTCATTAAATAACCCAAGAAGGCCGGATTACCCATTAGACAACAAAACCAAAAAGTACCACTACTGTTCTTCTAGAAGGTAGTGTTTTTCATTAAATAACCCAAGAAGGCCGGATTACCCATTAGACAACAAAACCAAAGAGTACCACTACTGTTCTTCAAGAAGGTAGTGTTTTTCATTAAATAACCCAAGAAGGCCGGATTACCCATTAGACAACAAAACCAAAGAGTACCACTACTGTTCTTCAAGAAGGTAGTGTTTTTCATTAAATAACCCAAGAAGGTTAGATTTGCCATTAGACAACAAAACCAAAGAGTACCACTAGTATACTTCAAGATGGTAGGATTTTTCATTAAATAACCCAAGAAGGTTGGATTTGCCATTAGACAACAAAACCAACAAAGAAAATTCTAGGCTTGGTGAGGATTACGTTCGTGCTACGTGTTGTTTCTCGTCAAAAATATTTTTCCTGCTAATCCGAAGTGCCCTTATAGTATTTTAGAATACCACAGGTTTTTGTTGGACTTCTATCATGTCTTAAGAGTGCATGATCAAAAGGTATAACGGCAGTTCTTCTACAAAGATGACTTTGGCATTAAATAACCCAAAAATATTGATATGCCTTTAAACGAACAAATAAAACCTAATTCTCTCGAGAACCTGGTTTAACATAAACAACCTGTCAAATATTGCATGAAGAGCTGAACTTTGCTAGATTTATACTTTTCGGAATTCTTTAGCACATACATACATAAAAATCATTTGGTTGACCATGACCAAGAGTGACCCGAAGGATCCCTTTTCAATAGCTACAACACCGAAATGTAGGGGAGGTCACTACTCCTTTCCCTGGATTACTCCACTTTACCCTTCATCTGTACCTAATAATGCTGTGCGTTAAGCAAGGCGGAATCAAGTACCATTTTTGAGTCTTTGATATGACTCGACCTGGAGTTGAACACTGGTCTCCCGGATCATTATCGAACTCTCTACTCGTTTTACCAAAGGCCTGGTATATTGTTGTATAGCCACATACAACTACACAATCCATATACAAATATAAGCGGAAACATAGTCAACATATTAACGACTTCAATGAACGAACAAACACACTTCCTTATAAAAAATATACTTTATTCTCGAAAGGGTTGCGAAAGCGTTGATGTTGGTTATGTGTGAGAGGTGATTTGGAGACGGGGACATACTGCCACGTATTGACCCAAAGTTCTTCTGACCATAGCAGCACTTCTTTTTCATCTTGGCTGGGCTGCTGAACCGTGCGTCACTGAGGGCCCAACCCACTGGCTCTCAATTCGGCATCTTGTCCACAACTGACTCAAAAAGCTGGAACTGGAACTCGAACTATTTAACTCAAGCCGTAAGTGGCACCTGGTTATATAATTGTCTGACATCCACCTGCTTTCTGTAGGCGTACGTATCGGCACCAAATTCAACCACGTACACAGGTCAAGGTGATATTCTGATATCTTCGACTGGATGCACTTGTTTCGCTGTTCTCCTGCTTATTTACACAGGTGCATATCTTGATTGACGGCTCGGTCGAGGGTCAATATGTTACTATATTATTTTGTTGCATTCATAGTAATTATTTAAACTAGTTTTTTCTAAATATCTTTATTTTAATTTCCGAAAAGTATTATTTCAACTTTTACAAAATTACCCCTTAGCAATGAATTACAAGAAAAATATGAGTGTGGGTACGTACACAAGTGTCTATTAGCGTATATTTGTTCGTGTGAATGAGTGTGTGTCTATGTGTATCTAAACAACGTACGTGACATTGCGTTGTCTAACTGTTCTATAATCATAATCATAAAATTGATTTACGAACTTCAATGAACGAACAAACACACTTCTTTATAAGAATATATCTCTTACAATTTATTCTCGAAAGGTTTGATGTTTCTGTGGTGTGTGAAGGATGGCTGGAGACACATATGCTCAGAGAGAGGACTTCTTCCCATATCTTCTTCCAGGAGCTAGGGGGTGCCAACGCTTGCACCTCTTTGGAAGCTCGTCAGAGACGCCGCTGATCGGCTGCGTGTTCCTCGCTCAACTGTGATTCTCTGCACTCTGTCTAAATCTGACCACGTGGTTCTCATCACGTGACCCCCTTCCGGTTACATACTTGTTCGTCCTGAGTGCCCTGTGGCCATCACGTGATCCCCTTCCTGTTCACTAATCAAAATGTGACAGCTTACCAAAGCACACGGGGTCACTAGGAACGAACCGAAAATCCCTTTCATATGTTATGTAACATAACAATGTCACTAACCAAGACATCTTGTTTTACTAATTACTATTTCTAATAGTTTCTTAACAATCAAGAGAGATTTAGGAGGTGCCCGTGGTGTAATAGTTATCGTTGTAGGAAATGGACACGGCGACATGAGTTCAAATCCTTGACGAGGCTGATTGCCTTTCACATAGCACTAATACCCTTGGGAAAGGTATGAATCCTATTGTTCTCCCTCCAGCTATGGGTAAATAGTAGGAGAGACCGGATTCTTCAGCCTTGGTGAGGCAACTAGTCTAAAAAAAGGAAAACTCTGAATTCAAACCAGTTAAACTCAGCTTAAAAAACAATTGACCTTGTGTCATATCCTGTCCGAGCGGAGGGGTTGGTAAACAGGATCGACAGAAATTGTAAATTCCAAGGCTATGAAAATTAAAGGATTGGAAGCTAAAAAAACTGGATATTTGAAATGTCTAGATAAATACTAAGCAAGGAAATTGTTGAAAAAATACTGATGTGATGTCTTTATCATAGGTCTATTCGTATGAAGATTATAAAATATATAAATGTTTCTGAGAGGTTTACATGTTTGAGAGTTGTTTGTCGGTTAGCGATACTGGCAAATACACCCAACCAAGCCGAGAAACCATTGCATAGTATGGAAGAGCCGCCCCAGGCATTGTCAACGCACACAAAATGGAATATATGTGCTAAAATCAAACAGGCGACATCTCCACACTAGACGGAAACTCTCTGAAACTGGTAGACAAATTCACCTTCCTAGGAAGCAGTGTCTCATCAAACGAAAAAGACATCGACACACGGCTAACGAAGGCATAGACAGCTATCGATAAGCTATCGATCATATGGAAATCAGACCTGACCGATAAAATGAAAAGCAGTTTCTTCCAGGCAGCGGTCATATCCATACTGCTGTATGGATGCACTACTTGGACGCTAACTAAACGGCTGGAGAAGAAGCTAGATAGCAATAACACAAGAATGCTGCGAGTAATATTGAACAAGTCTTGGCCGCAACACCCCACGAGGCACCAACTATACGGCCACCTGCCTCCCATCATGAAAACTATCCAAGTCAGACGAACCAGACAACATGTCACTACTGGAAAAGCAGGGACGAGCTCATAAGTGAAGTACTCCTATGGACCCCCACATATGGCCTAGCAAAAGCAGGACGGCCAGCTTGAACATACATACAGCAGCTATGTGAGGATACGGGATGTACCCCTGAAGACCTGTCAGAGGCGATGAACAATAGGGAGAAGTGGTGAGAGAGGGTCAGGGATATCCGTGCAAGCGGCACAACATGATGATGATGAGTTATTAGACTTGACTGAGAGACCAAAATTAATTCCCGGGCATTGTGTGAATTTTACTTTTTTGTTGGGTAGTATGACATGATTTTTGCTGGGAATAGAAGGATTCTCCATGGAGAAAAATATATTTTTAGGCTCTGCGGCAGTGAACGGTTAAAGAGAAAATGGGTCTCCGTGAATTACGGGGTGCATTCAATAAGCTTCCAGACTTTTTTTGTACAGGAATTAAAATTGTCGGAAACACTTAAGAATTCAGTATGTTATTGCTATACATCTTATTAGGTGACTGACTAATTTTTATGATTTCAAGTTTAAATGAACAGCTACAGCAGGAATTAGGATACACCCTACGAAAACCTGATTGTCACAGCTGGTTAATTTCAAATATGCAATTTAGACGTGAGGATACTTTAGAAGAATGATATGCAATAACATTCTGTTTTAAACTTGGAAAAAATGCCACAGAAACCTATGGAATGCTTCAGACTGCTTTTCGACCATCTTGCATGAATCGTGCATCAGTTTTTAAGTGGCATAAGAGATTCAAAGAAGGCAGGGAATCTGTGAGGGATGATGAGAGGTGTGGGAAGAGTAAGGAAGTCAATACACCAGAGTTGATTGACCAAAGGGTTAGGGTTACAATGTTGAGGTTTTAAGGGATTTCAGGAAGAGATGCCGTCGGAAGAGGCCGGCACTCTTCAAATCGGGTCGGTGGCATTTCCACTAGGATAATAAACCAGTCTACCACTCAATCCTTGTCACAGGCTATTTGACCAAGACGGACATCAAGATTAGTTCCTCACCCTCCCTATAGTCGAGACCTTGCTCTCTGTGACTTTTGTTTATTCCCTATGTTCAGAGTTTGTCGTTATGAGACAATTGAGGAGATGAAAGAGGCTGTGACGAAGATCATTGACAAGCTCACACAAGAGGACTTCCATGGGGCCTTCAAGAAGGTATTGGAAAAGTACAACAAGCACATTGCAACCGAAGGAAATTACTTCGAAGGGGACTTGAGTTTCATGTGTGTATTGTTTATAAAAGTGCCCATACGAAAAAAGTCTGGAAACATATTTAATGATCCTTGAATATTTGTGTGGTAAGCTTTGTGGCTAGCAGACATTTGAAGAAATTATTTGCCCTGACAGTCTATGCGTACTTGTGAGTCAGTGTGTTTTTTCTCTACAGGGTGGAATGCTAAAATTGTCGTTCTAAATAAAACAACACTACAGCTTTATTTTGAAACTTTTATTGAAAACAACAATTCTGGTAACTTGATTATGAAGTATAACTGACATCTATTCAATGTAGCCGCCTTCAACCTCAATCAACGCCTCGATACGGACCCGGAACTGGGAGCATGTCTTTTCCACAAACGCCGGCGGAAGCTCGGCGGGAGCTCGGCGGATGGCGGCGACCAGGGTTGTTTTGGTGTTGTGGGAGGTCATGTTGGTGATGTTCTTGACGTATGACCAAACGAAGTAGTCCAGCGGGTTCAGGTCGATGGAGGAGAGGGGCCAGTGAGAGAAGGATACAAAGTCGTAGCACCCCTTCTGAAGCCAAGCTTGGGTCTCTTTGGACTTGTGGGCCGGCGGCGTTCCTGCTCCCACACCTAAGGTCTGCCACCGGCCACCTGATTGCACCAGAGGATCACCACACTCTTCAGCACATCCAGGTACACCTTGGTGTTGACTTTCAAGCCGACTTCGAAGATGTGGCCCTCACTTGAAACCACACAAAAGACCATAACCGTAACCGTCCGAAGGGTCGTCCGATGCGTTGAGCTGGGCCCCCAAACGTTGAACCGTCCGGATTTGCATTTTGAGGGTGCTAGCAATGGTCCTTTTTTCATAACTTGGATCAGTAGAGAGCATGAGTTGTACAGTGGCATATCTCCTATCTCGCTCGTTGAACATTGTGTCACTTTCAGACATGATAGAAGGCTCCTATCGCTCTTGGGATTTGTACACAACTAGCCAACTAGTAGATGGTCTGCAACAAAAAAAGAAAACTGGTTTTCATTAAACGGAAATGGAATCATGTCTTTTCTGCGGCGATAATTTTATCGTTCCGCCCTGCTTGGGTTTACGTGTGTAGTATTATTACTTTTGTGTGTGTATGTGTCTGTTAATTCGCCCCGTTCTGTTGTCTAAAAATGCCTGTCTCTGGGCGTATATAAAGATATTTAGACATTTACCTTAAGTTAGCCC
>OY757943.1:49202483-49214983 GCA_963585895.1 Sepioteuthis lessoniana | reverse complement strand
ATATAACAGGCACTCACGTTGATTTAGGCTAATTAGGGTTCCACAGTACTGTTAAAAGAATTAATCGCAGTATTATCTATAAAGGGGGTCTCTTTATGATGGTGATTGATTGTAGAACTAGCCAAACAAGCCAAACTATGTGATAGGATTGCCTATGGTATAGTGGCAAATATGCTGGACAACAGCATCGTAGGTAGAACGTTCGAAGTCCAGTCACGCTATTGAGTTGACTTTCAGACTAAATACCTTGGTAAAGGGCAGAAACCCCTTGTATCTTTCATAAGTACCATTGCTACCTTTCAGCAAGGATGGCTTTGGCATAAATTGACTCATGAAGGTTGATATGCCATTAAATAAAGCAAATGAAAGAGCAACATTTCTGGAAATGAAAGCATAAGGTTGGTATACCCTTGTATCACACATTCCCGTAATGTTGTGAATGCATAACCTTTCTTTCTCCTAGTTCGGTTGCCTTACCATGATTTAAATGCCCAGTCTGCCATTATATTTTATACATAGCCAGTAAGAATCAAATTTTCCCCAGGGACATTAGTCTTTAGTGAAACGAAAATCAGCTCAACTCCTTTTTAACTTATTTTCAAATTCTCTTTTATATAGCAAGTTTGTAGCCACCTGTGTAATATAATGGCCGAGGGATTTCGTTTCATGCCTTGGGTTTAGTTAGGCTGAGAACCTTTCGGCTCAGTGCATAGGTTACTTAGGTGCAACATTAACGCAGGTGTTCACGCGCGTGCGCAGAGTGGACGTTTCACTCATTGATGTCACAATAGCCCGAGATGGGAAACGGGTGCTGGCGAGTGCGAATGACGTCATGCACCGGTAGCGCGCGGAGGATTTGGGGAGATTTTGAAAAAGTCAGTTGATAGAGTTGAAACCTGCCTCGGGAGATGACGATTGGCTTCCGCTTGCTCACTGAGACCTTTGTGGCGGGTGCCACACATGTTGTGGGTCGGGCAGATGAAAAAGCCAGAATAGAAAGATTGTGCCTCTCTCCCCTTATGTCGAAAAACCTTTAAACTCAAAGTTTCGTACCTTTCGTACGTGTTTTTCGAATTTCGAGATTCCTATGTTCTACGTTATATATATATATATAAATATATGAACATTCGATGTACATTTCCCATATTCATGTATGGCTGTGGTACACCTGTGCATTTCCTAAGTATGCGGTTGAGTGACGTCATCGCTATTACAAAGAAGAATGGTGATAGCGAGTCTTCTTGAAAGATACCTCTCAAGATTTCTACCTCAGCTAATTTTTTTTCCACCTCCGGTACATTCCTCTATCCAGTTTTTCATGCTCTCCATAATCAACTTTATGACTTTGTTTGATATCATGTACATTTTTAGACAGTTTACGATCCAGTTTAACGGGACCATTGCGTTGTCCTTTTTATTGTCAATTCACGCCATAGCAACACTTTTCTGTCTCGTTTTGCTATCCTTGAGGATGTGTTCATCACTGAACAGTAGATGACCTGTTCCTCTTGTTACCCTGTGGCATCATTTTTTATTCTTAGGGAAACACTTCACGGCTTACAAGCGAGTAATAAATCTCCTCCCTATTCTGTGCTATTGGTATTTTCCCCACATCATAGGTAGACACGTTATCGATCTATTGTTGCTGCAAACTGTTCCTTTTGGGGGCCTTTTTGGATCAGAGTGGTCTGTCTTTTAGTCATTCAATCGGGTATATTTTCTTCTTACAAGCATCAACTCATTTCAAGAACCAATCTATCGAGGATAGAAGTAGATTTTTAAACCAGAATCCTTATATGTTGTAATGGTTTGGCGCTTTCCTGTTTTGTACTTTTTGCGAGTTGCACTGAGTGATTCCAGGTGTTTTATCGCCTCTGGATCACCTTCGAGCCCTTTTAACTCTCTTCCCATGTTATTTCTCCTAGTTCATCTATTCGGCTTTCCTGTTACGTTCTTTCCGTTCCCTATTTTAAACTAATTTTTTTTTTGCTTCCTTTACATCCTGTAGTTTGTATACCTTCGTACATTCTCCCCTTACAAGTTGGTATAATTTTCTTGTGGCGGAAATAGTGAGAACGGAGAGGGGATTACCTTTCAAGCGACCTCGCGCGTGCATCGTTCAAACAGGCCGGGAAACAGAAATTCAAGATGGCGCCCGCGACTTTTTATAACCATCTGATCCCGTAAAGTCGCGCAAATTATCACTGCTCGGATGCAAATGAGGTGATCTCTGACTGAATTAAAGGGGATCGCTTTGAGCATACGTGGTGTGTTGATATGAGAATCGTTGGATGCGGTTATTGTTTCTGCTAGCGTCACGTACGGGGAATAGAAAGGAGTTTCGCTGAACTAACAAAGGTCGCTTTGAAAGTGAATACAAGGATCAATTTCACATTGTCATTTGCACCTACACTTACCTCCAAACTGATATTTGATAATTCAGGGAGCAGTGATATCTTACTACGTTTCTTCTTTTGATTGTATATATATATTATATATTTCCAAATAAAGTATTTCCTTAGCCGATGTTCTTGCTGTGACATTATCTCACTAAATCATTAAATCATTAGTTTAATTTGATTTCCATCAAGCGACATGATTTTAACTTGGTTTGGATTTGGTTTTTCTGTCCCGAAACTTTATTAAATCATGTGGTGATTGTCGAATCTTTCCGCGCGCGTTACAGTCTGTACGCGTTGACTTCGATGATGAGTAAACTTACTCGAAAATATCTTTAACCAATCAATCATCATTATCATCATATCGTGCTGGCAGAACGGATATCCCTGACCCTCTCTCGCCACTACTCCCTATCGTTCATCGCCCTAGGTAGGTCTTCAGGACAAGAACCGGTATCCTCACATAGCTGCTGAATGTACGTTCGTGCTGGTCGTCCTGCTTTTGCGCGGCCATGTGTGGGGATCCATAAGAGTACATCTCTTATCAGTTCATCTTTGCTTCTCCAGCAATGTCCTGCATGTCTGGTTCGCCTAACTTGAATAGTTTTCGTGATAGGGAGCAGGTGGCCGTACAGTTGGTGTCTTGTGGGGTGTTGCTGCCAGGACTTGTTCAGGATTGCACGCAGCATTCTTGTGTAATTGCCATCTAGTTTCTTCTCCAGCCGTTTTGTTAGCGTCCATGTAGTGCATCGATATAGCAGTATCGATGTGACCGCTGCCTGGAAGAAACTGCGTTTCATTTTATCGGTTAGGTCTGATTTCCATATAGTCGATAGTCTATTGATAGCTGTCCATGCTTTCGTTAACCACGTTTCGATGTCCTTTTCGGTTAATTCGACGCTGCTTCCTAGGTACGTGAATTTGTCTACTAGTTCAAGAGGGGTTCCTTTTAGAGTGGAGATGTCCCCCGTTTGGTTATAGCACATATATTCCGTTTTGTGAGCATTCGAACTGACGAAGAAAAGAAGCAGAAGATACCCCGCAACAACAATTACCGACGCCGACTACGCCGATGACATAGAGATACTGGCAAATACACCTGACCAAGCCGAAACACTTCTGCATAGTTTGGAACGAGCAGCAGCAAGCATAGGCCTCCATGTTAACCAATCTATAACCTCTCCATAATTAAATAACAAAATAATCAATAAAGTTAATTACCAAATAAAAAAATCAATGTAATTAATTAGCACCGTAATTATTTTACACCTGTTAAGAATCAAATAAAACTATTTGATCAAGTACAGTAAATTAAAATATTAAATGATAGAAGTTAAATTGAAATATGAGTATTACATATCAATCCTTCAAACCACGTGACTGTCTGCAAACAAATGAGAACTGGCACGTTTGAAAATACTGTTAACTACAACGTATTATATTTAAAAACTATATATACATATATATATATATATATATATATATATATATATATATATATATATACATTCGGAATTCTTCTAAATACGAAAAAAACGCAACACAAGAAGTTACCAAATGCAAAAATAAACGATGCAAAATATGTGATATAATTACAGAAAGTAAATCCTACTCCTTTAAAAACCCTGAAACCAAATTCAAAATGAATAAAAACTTAAGCTGCAACTTAAAAAATGTAGTATACAGAATTAAATGTAACGAATGCAAAGAAATATGCATAGGATCAACACCAGCACTCAATACAAGGACATCACTACCCAAGAGTAATATCAAAATAGAAGAAAACAGAAAATTAAATGTTTCGAAACACCTATACCTATGTAGCAGAGGAAAATTTAATATTATGCCAATCTATCAAAACAACGACTACACACTACTTCAAATAAAGGAAAGAAAATTTATAGATAAATTCAAACCTAACTTGAATAGAATATAACCCATACAAACACACAAACGGAAATAAACATATATATATATATATATATATATATATATACAAAAACACAAGTAATTAAAAACCATTCAAACTACAAACACTAATAAAACAAAATCTCATTCAATACCCATAAACTAGACCTTATGCCAAACATCTTCTCAGACGAAAGAAAAAAACTCAGAACACACACATACACAGGCATATATATACATATACAAAAGAAAGGAGATAAACTACCAGATCATTTAAAACAACAAACTCCCCATGATACACACTTGTACACACAAAAAAAGCTGTTTTTGAAACCCAAAACCACTTCAACGCCAACACACACACACACACACAACTATGAACATATCAAATATCAAAGACAGGTAAAGAAGACCAAAGTAAACACACTCCAGGAAAGAGGAACAACGACCCCGATATAAACCAGTTTGACCAAGCAAGGGCCATTTATACTGGAAAAAAAGAGTGAGTTCAAGTCTCATTGAGTACCCCATTAAAAAGGCTTTGTGCCACACATGTTCTCTGACGAAAGCAGAAAGCTGGAAACATTCATATATATATAACACGTATGTAAGAACAAAACAAATAAATTCAAAAAATACAAATCTCCCCGTGGATCTTCGTATATATATATATATAATGTTTTGGCTTTATATAACGCACAAAAGTTGATATATCATGATATAACCACCAACCAACATACCAATTTATCCATCATGATTAATATATATATATATATATATATATATACGACGCGGATATATGCAAATATATACATGGACATACTTTCTCTACCACTCTCTTTTTTTCAATTTCTCTCTTTCACTCACTCTCTCTCTCTTTCTCTAATTATATATATATATACATATATATATATATAAACATTATTTGACATTATATAACCTATAAATATGCCATAAAAAGGAACCAACCAACCAACCAACCAACCAACCAACCAGAATCACGTAAGAATATAAGCGAAAACGCACATCCGAATCTCAGGTGCAGGTTTTTCTTGTAGTGTATTATCAATATTGTCATTTATTCTAGATCAGTTGAATGTAACAACGGAAATGTTCGTCTTGAATTTTTTTTTCTTCAGCAATGTTCCTCTTGGCATTTTCAAATCTCGTATAATTTTCAGTCTGTCTGGTACATAAAACTTTTAAGTTCCTTTCAAAAGAATTCATGACAATTAACACGATATCTCGGATGGCCGTAAAACAATGTTTCATACAGCTTCAACATATCTTACTGTTTGACGATTTAAATTCCGCATTTAAAACAGCAGGTAGATAATAATTAATTTTAAAGTCAATCTTTATATAATGAAGTGGGATACGAGCTTTGTTCAGTTTTGATTTGGTTTAGTGACATATCCGTTATGATATAACCGAAGAAGGTTATCTAATCCCAAATCCTCTATATACTTATATATTAACTATGAACGATTTGTAAACACATTTTGTTGATAACGTTTTTAAATAAGCTTAAGCTCATTACTTTGTACTCGGTCAAGTATTGCTATCAATCACTAGCTATTCAATTAAACATCAGTTATTTACTTACAGTTAAATGTTTAAACAGTTCTGTTTCTAACAATTCAATTTCGCATAAGTTATTAGTTTGCTCTCAGTTTAAATATCAAACAGTACGATCTGATCCATATATAAGACCTTTGTAGGTGCTTATACTCCGGGTCCGAGTGGACGTGAGAGCAATGTCAATGATAATGTACCGCACATCCCGCAAAGCTCCAAGGCTCGAGCCTCTCCATAAGATTGTTGAATGTTGTTTTCGTATCACTCGTAGGGAGTCTTACCCCTGTGCAGAGATGCAGTCGTTGTATTCTTCAACACCAGCAAAGTGAGTTAGGGGCATGCTTTGACAAAAATATTCTTTTTAGGGCACATTTTGCAAGCCTTTAAATTTAGTAGGCGAGGTCACACACCTTGGTAGCAATATCTCATCAACTGAAAGTCATGTCATAACACGCCTAGTGAAAGTGAGTGATGTTATTGATAGTTTCCTCAGTCGTCTGGAGCCATAGAATACAACGATTGTTTTCTGCAGAGGAGTAAGCTCCCCACTTACGAGCGTTCTGGATATGACATTAAACAGTCTGATGGTGATGATCCAGAAATGCTGGAGCTTTGGGGAATGGGGTGTACCCCTTCAATGCCATTGAACCCAGGTCCACTCTGGCCCGGGTGGTTGCGCCTGATAGAGTTTTATCGATGGATCAAACAGAACTAAAATGTAAGCTCATGGTAAACTGAATTGTGTGAAATGGAAGATTTTTTACATTGAATCTGCGCACTCCAGATAAAGTGAGTTGTTTTAGATGGAAATGATCGTATGAATTTGGTCTATTTGATAAAAGAAAAAAAGATGGGAACTTTTGTAATGGAATATCCCATAGTCCCTCTCTATCATGTGGAGTGATTATATATACAATGAGCAAGGCATTATAGTAAATAAGTAAAGTTGTTGACCGTAGTCGAGGACAACCAGAAGGCTCCATTTTCAATAGCTACTACACCAATGTGTAGGAGAGGACTTAACTCTTTTCACTGGATAGCTCCACCACTTTAACCTTGATACATACCTTGTATTGCTGAGTGTTTATCAGGGAGGTATCAAGTACCATTTTTAAAGTCCTTGGTATGAGTCGACCTGGGATTGAACCCAGGTCTCCGGACCATTGGACAACACTCTACACTCTAATACTTGTCCTTAACTCTAGGATTCGTAGCGTGCCTCACTATACCGTACCTGTCTTTTTGTATCTCTTTTGTCCCCCCTCCTCCAAATAAAGCAAAAAAACAAAAAAGAAACAAAAAACGAACATTCTTCGAATATGTTTACTTCCTTTCCATTCAAGTACCACCTTGTCTGATTGTATCTCTTTTAAGGACACCGCAGGAACTACATAAGAACGCTGTGTGCTGTCATGTACAAATCCGCCTGGTTACCACCCACAAAATAGCAGTTGTACAATTACCAGCTTCCTATCTCACAAACCACAAAAGTTAAACGAACCTTAGATAACTCTTGGTGGAGAATTAAAGACGAACACAGAAGTGACGTTCTCTGATGGACTCCTGTATATGGACAAGCCAGTGTTCACTCTCTGCCGACACAGAATGCTGCCCAGAAGACCAATCCAGACCGATGGATGGTCGAGATGGATGGCAAGAGAGAGTCGAGGTACTCTGTGATATTAATGCGACTTGAAGATGATGAGGGTGATAAAAATGCCTTTCATAATTTTATTAAGCCTCTTTTCCATATATATACAGGATGATTGAAAAGTAATTGCCTATTTTATTATAATGGACACGGTGACATGAGTTCAAATCCTGGACGAGACTGATTGCATTTCACATAGCACTAATACCCTTGGGAAAGGTATGAATCCAATTATTCTCCCTCCAGCTATGGGTAAATAGTAGGTCAGACTGGTTATTCAGCCTTGATGAAGTAACTAGTCTAGGAGAAAGAAAACTCTGAATTCAAACCTGTTAAATTCCACTCAAAAATTGACCTTGTGTCATATCCTGCCCGAGCAGAGGGGTTGGGTAAATATGATATTGGAGTTACACCTTCCATGATTATATATATATATATATATATATATATATATATATATATATTTCAAGAAAGAAAAACAATATTCGGTCACATTAGTATAATAAATTTATTTCCATCCTGTTGAGAGCATTGATATGAATGAAGGCTTCAAAAGAATTTTAACAGGACTTCATCAGATCCAACAAAAAATAAAAAAAACAACCAAACGAGAGAGAGAGAGAGAGAGAGAGAAAGAGAAAGAGAAAGGAAACTGAGGGAGGAAGGAAGAACAATTCACCTTTGTAGTCACTTTATGACATGTAAGGCTAGTTCCGGTCTCTTTACACTATATTATCCTGATGTAACCGAATATTGTTTTTTATTAAAATAAAAAAAAAAACCAGACGAGAGAGAGAGAGAGAGAGAGAGAGAGAGAGAGAGAGAGAGAGAAAGAGAAAGGAAACTGAGGGAGGAAGGAAGAACAATTCCCCTCTGTAGTCACTTTTTGATATGTAAGGCTAGTTCCGGTCTCTTTACGCTATATTATCCTGATGTAACCAAATATTGTTTTTTTTTCTTGAAAAAATATTTTTTTGTTCTGTGGATTTTATTTACATTGTACTCTTTACCAGGAATATTTAAATATTCTAAATTTGAATATTTTATTTGTCCTGATTGAATTGTTCCTTATCCCGGAGCAACTTGATTTAAGAAATGCTTATGATTAATAAGAATTGTTGTAATTCCTTAAATTATTGTTAAATCTGAAGAATTACGTTAAAATGTAAGTTAAAATGTAAGTTAATTTACTGTTGAAAGTGAACTTAAACCTACGTCTGGTTACTTTATTGTGATTCCGACCAGTAACAAAAGAAAAAACGGAAGTGGGCGAAATGGGGAGGAAACCTTTTACCCCTCTCCAACCCCCTCCCATCCTTCCCTCTTTTGTCCATTCTGACCGTATTAATTATATCCATTAGGATCTGAAGAAGTCCTGTTAAATTTGGTTTTATTGATTGATATCAATACCCATAACAGGATGGAAATAAATTAATAATTCTAATGTGACCGGGTTTTGTTTTTCTTAAAGGAATTGTTGCTCTGTGATGTCAGTTACATTGAGCTCTTTACCAGGAAGATTTAGATGTTCATAGTTGAAAAATTTAACAGTCCTGACGGAATTATTCCCGATTCCTGTTTAACTGGACTGAATGATATATATATATATATATATATATATATATATATATATATGTATATATATATATATGTGTGTGTGTGTGTGTGAAAAAACGTGTAAAATCAAGTGGAAAAGTGCATAAACCAAAATACACACCACGAATTCAATTGCTATTTTGTATGAAGTCTTTAACTAAATAAAAACGAAAAATCAATGAGATCCATTTTCTATGTTTCGGCTCATCAACTCTTCCATTAATTTCTTCACACACACACACACACACACACACACACACACACACACACACACACACACACACACACACACACACACAGACACACACACACACACACACACATATCGCTTAAAGAAAACAGAAAAAAATGCAAACGTGGTGCGATAGACAACGACTATGGAAGGCAGTAATTACTGGGGATACGGTTACAAGACTCAGCATTCCTATCCGAGGTCGCAGTAAAATCACCTGAAGAAGGCCAGAGGTGAAATTTGGCCGAAACGTCGTGAAGGAAAAAACAACACAAAAACTATCAAGATGATCACAAAAAGTCCGCAATAAAAAAAAAAAAATTCTCAGATTAAGAAGCCTCATCTCAAAACTATTCCAATTAAAGACAATTAAGAAAAAATACATTTAAATATAAGAGATAAATCATTATTAAAAATTAATCTAGTCCCACCGACGCGTTTCGACAGAATATTAAAGATATGAAATTAGGAAAATTTGTGCAAAGCCTTTTAGACCATCTTCGTAGTCGGATTTATGAATTTGAAATAGCCGTTTGTACATATACAGAAAAATATTCGAAAAGTATGAAAAAAAGATTACGAAATGAAACTAAATCTTTAAACAAATTAAGTAGAAACAACGCTTTGAATATCTTGAATATCCTGTTTAAATGCGTCAGTGGATCTAAATTGATATTTAGAAATCATTTTTCCTTATACGTTTATTTGTATTTTTCTTTCTGTTTTCTTTATACGATATATCTGTCTGATTAAAGCTATTACCCAATATATATACATATATATATATATATATATATACATATATATATATATATATATATATATATATATATATATATATATATATATATATATATTTAGTATTAATCTGTAGTAGTTTTAAGTCAAAAGTAATTAGAATTTTAAAAAGATGAATTTTTTTAAAAAATCAATTTACTGTAATTCTAACCGACAATGAAATAAAAAACGGAAGTGGGCTAAATTAGGAGATAACTCTTCACCCCTCTTCTATCCACTCCCACCCTTCATTCCTGTGTCTATTCTGATTTATTTTATCCATAAGATCTGAAGAAGTCCTGCTATATTTTTTTCGTGTTTTTTGATTTTATCAAAAACACATAACAGGATAGAAATAAATTTATAATCCTAATGTGACCGGTTTGTGTTTTTTCTTAATGGTATATATATATATATATATATAATGATTAATTTTGTTTATGTATCTTTGTGTGTTTATGTCTGTCTGACTTTTATGCATTACTTACATACTTAAATAAACTACATATCTATATTTTATAAAATACATACTTTGAGATGAAAAGAATATATAGCTTCAGAAGCACATTCGTGTGATCCCCCTCCCACACGAACACGCACAGGGACACACACCAATACACGAGAAAACACACACACACACGCACACACACACACATATATATATATATACATTAACATACTGAAAAAGAGAGAAAGACAGAGAGTATATGTAGGTGTATCTGTATTGACGCAAACTCTCCTCTGCAAGTAGGGTTTCACACATCACCATTTGATTAGCAGAGGAAAGCTGAATAAAGGGTTTTCCTTCTCCTTGACTGGTTTACTTAACAATCAACCCCAGATCGATTCTTGCATTTTCCCTTGGTTATTAGCGTAAAATTAAACTTCAACAGTTTCTTCCAAGATTTGAAATCAGATCACCAATTCCAAGGACGAAAAATGTTTTCGCAAAGAACGTTTGTGCGCGTGCACCAAGCGCATATGTGTAATTTTTTGTATGTCCGTATCTCTCTGTGTGTTTGTGTGTGTGTGTGTGTGTGTGTGAGAGAGAGAGAGAGAGAGAGAGAGAGAGAGAGAGATCACGTATGAATTAACAAAAGTGTTAATTTATGATTTGGTTTGGTTCTACGGCACATCAACCATTGTAGGTTATTTAATAACAAATCCATTTTCTTACATATGAACATGTCTATTTCCAACAATTCAGTTTAGCATAAGTACGCACTTTCAATGTCAAAAATAGTTTTATCCAAAACAATTCGATTCAGCATCACTACACAGTTACACTATCAAAAACAGTTTCATTTTAAATAATACAGTTTAGCTTAAGTACGCAGTTTAGTTCTATTTGACCTTTAGATAGAACCCTATCGGGTGCTACCAATGCCGGTCTTAGTTTACCTGGGTCAATACTCCACATTCCTCAAAGCTCCAGCATTACTGGAACCTCGTCAGCAGACTGTTTAATGTCATATCTAGGACACTCGTTGGGAGACCGTTATCCGTCTCCGAAGAAGTAGTCGATGTATTCTACAGCCCCAGCCGACTGGACAATGTTAATTTATGGGTGATATCTTAGAGTAAGTGATATATATATATATATATATATATATATTGAGAGAAAAGGAGATAACCCATAAATTGACACAATATATATATATATATATATATATATATATGGTTGTCTGATTGGTATTCTTAACTTGGTTAGTTTGTCGTATAGTGCTATGTTATATGTGTTTGTGAGTAGAGAGATCGGTCAATGAGTAATGGGGATACCAATGATAAAAACCACATCACAAACCATTAAAAACCTAACAAACATCCGAAAACGGGCCAACACTGAAACCACCTCTCACGCAGGCATATACTCCATCCCATGCAATGATTGCAACAGACATTAAGTCGGCGAAATCCAGCGCAATCTAGAAAAAAGAATTTATGCACACAGATGATCAATGAAAACAAATGACGATCGGAATGTCCTTTCCTTCCATATGTTACAGCCCAAACACACATTCAGTTTTTTCCAAACCACTCTAATCAAACCCAAACATCGCGAAGACTACAAGAAACCTTTCCAAAACAAACTATATAAAACAACGTCCAAGTTTTTACAACATCTCACCATACTAGACAAACATCATACTAAGCAAAAGCAAAATCATAATAAAAAACGGATAGAAAAACCAATTTTCACTCTGTGAGAATCCTTTTCCTTTATCTTTTCCTTATCGCTTGAACTCTTAACGTTTCCTCACCTCAATTTCAACCTACACACAACAATATAGACAATTTTTTGTGACATCATATTATAGTCAATATCTTTCCATGAAACAAGTTATGCCAAAATCCATAT
>OY757943.1:49094983-49197483 GCA_963585895.1 Sepioteuthis lessoniana | reverse complement strand
CAAAACTGTAAATGTAGGCTATGCGGTGACAGAGACGAAACGATCAATCACATAATAAGCGAATGCAGCAAATTAGCACAGAAGGAGTATAAGGCGAGACACGACAGGGTGGGCAAGGTGATCCACTGGGAAATGTGCAGGAAATTTTAATTCCACCATACAAACAAATGGTATATGCACAACCCAGTACCTGTCCTAGAAAATGACTCGCATAAACTCCAGTGGGACTTTAACATGCAAACGGATTACCTAATCCCGGCCAGGAGACCAGACCTCATAATAATCAACAAAAAAAAAAAAGAGAATCTACAAAATTGTAGACTTTGCTGTCCCGGCGGACCACAGAATAAATCTGAAGGAAAGTGAAAAGAAGGATAAGTACCTCGACCTTGCTAGGGAATTGAAAAAGCTGGGGAACATGAAAGTGATGATTGTGCCAATTGCGATTAGTGCATTAGACACAATAACTATAGGATTATTAAAAGGCCTGGAGGACATGGAAGTTGGCGGACAGGTAGAGACTATCCAAACGACAGCATTGCTAAGAACGGCCAGAATCCTGACACGAGTCCTGGAGACTTGAGGAGACTTGCTGTCACTCAAAATCCGGTGAAAAACCTTCAGCTAACACTGATGTGAAAAACTCTAAAGGAGTAAATATTATTATTATTAATAATAATAATGGTGATAACGATAATTATGATACTAGTAGACATTACGAATGTAATTGTACAACTAGAAATAAATGCCCTATGAATGGGTTTTGCAATTCAGAAAATGTAGTGTACAAAGGAATCATTTCCTTAAAAGAAAACGTTTAGAAAACAAAGACTTATATAGGGATCTCTTCGACGAAATGGAAGCTAAAGTTCAATAATCATAATCATTGTTTCTCCCATGAAGATTTCAAGAACCAAACGGCCCTATCTAAGCAGTTTGAGAATTTGAAAAATAATAGTTTAACCCCTAAAATTTAATGGAGCATACTGAAAAAGTCGAATATTCCAAAACGCTTTGATAGCTGATGCAACTTGTGTCTAGAAGAAAAGATACAAATTTTACTATACCCATTTCCTGAAAAATTAAATCAGAGATGTGATTTAATAGCTAGATGTAGACATTGGAATAAATTTAAATTATAGACGAAAACCGAAGATAATGATTTATTAACTATAAAAATAGGATTTAATTGGGATAGTTGAGGTAAAAGGAATAAAAGAAATATAGGAACCCACCAAGTGAGGTTGGCCGTATGTACAGTTCAGTGATATGGTGGCCGAATAGATGAGTATGAGGATAAAATTTGATTTTAAGATAAGTACGTGGTGCATACGATAAGTTTCCAGACTTTTTTCGTATGGGCACTTTTATTGATAGTACACACATGAAACTCTAGTCCCCTTCGAAGTAATCTCCTCCGGCTGCAATGCACTTGTTGTACCGTTCCAACAACGTCTGGAAGGCCCCATAGAAGTCCTCTTGTGGGAGCGTGTCTATAACCTTCGTCACAGCCTCTTTCATCTCCTCAATTGTCTCATAACGACAGTCTCTCAGCTTAGGGAATAACCAAAAGTCACAGGGAGCAAGGTCTCGACTGTAGGGAAGGTGAGGAACTGCCTTGACGTCCATCTTGGTCGAATAGTCGATGACAAGGATGGAGTTATGGACTGGTGTACGGTCCTGGAAATGCCACTGACCCGATTTGAAGAGTGTTGGCCTCTTCCGAAAGAATATCTTGCTGAACTCCCTTAAAACCTCGACAGAGTAACCCTAATCCTAAATCTTTGGCCAATCAACTCTGGTCTATTGACTTCCTTATTCCTCCCATACCTCTCATCATCCCTCACCGACTTCCTGCCTTCCTTGAATCTCTTATGCCACTCAAAAACTGATGTTCGATTCATGTAAAATTGTCGAAAAGCAGTCTGAAGTATTCCATACGTTTCTGTGGCATTTTTCCAAGTTTAGAACAGAATTTTATTGCATATCGTTCTTCTAAAGTGTCAGATTGCATTTTTGAAATTCACCAGCTGTGACAATCAGGCTTTAGTAGAGCGTATTCCAATTGCTGCTGTAGCTGTTCATTTGAACCTGAAATCATAAAAATTGGCCAGTCCTCTCATAAGATGTATGTATAACAATAACATACTGAATTTTCAAGTGTTAACGAAATTAAAACAAACTGCACCTTTGGAGGTTAAAGCGATGGACTGCGGAATCGTTGTAAGCTTGTTCGAACTCCAGTTACGCTATTACCTTCACTTTTGGACAAAAACCCTTGGGGAAGGCATGAACGCTCTTATCCTCCCATCGATGAGTTAAATAGTACCACTAATGTTTTTCTAGAAGGATGGATTTGGCATTGAATAAACCAAGAATGTTGCTATGCCATTAAACAACAAAACCAAACCAGTCTACATCTGTGAATTAAATAAAGGGTATAGTTCGACGTTCAGTGAAAGCTCCTGGATTGAAAACGAACATCTGAAGAAGGCCAAAGATCATATCGGCTGAAACGTTGTTTATATAACAAAATTGAGGAAAATAGCCTGAATATTATAATTTTTTTTCTGTTTGTTAAATCTTTCTATTGATGCAACTTTTCTAATCGTTGCTGAATTATTGACCTTTTTATTTTCATATGTAACATATAAATATTATTCATCATTTTACTTTATTTTATTTTATTCTTTTGAAGAGAGAAGGACAAATTTGATTAAAACTATTTTATGCTAACGGTATAGAAAACTCTGAGTGCATGGATATTAACAAAAGAAATTAAATGATGTTGAATGTCCTGGAGATATTAACGAACGTGTCTTATATAACGATTTCAGATGTTTAAAGAAAAGGGACACCAGACTCAAACACAAACCAAGGTCAAAGGGACCTTTTTTGTGGAAGATGAGACCTTACTTGAACTGGTTGAAGAACGTCCAAGCCCTAGAAATGTCGGCTGAATTTGTTCCTTCAAGAAGCACCAACATTCGACACCTTTATAAAATCGGCTGCGTGAACGGATGCTGAATTACTAAAAAAAAAAATGAATAAGATTGAAATATTGTAAAACTTTTGACTCACCGTTGTATTATAGGGAAATCGACTGTTTTTCCATAAAGATGTTTTCCGACTTACTCATTTCAATTGTATGCAACAATATCTTCAAAATCAATCAAAAGAGAAACGCCAAATTTCAACGTAGATCTGTAGATCTGTTATATATATATATATATATATGAAAGACTTCAACCCAACCACACACACACACACACACACATATATATATATATATATATAAGTGAATGATGGAAATAAATCCGACAGTATGAAGAAAATAGAAAAACAAAGTATTTCAAATCTGATGAATTTATTATGATGAAAAAAGTCAATGTTAAAACCTTTCGGTTTTAATAAACTTTGATCAGGACTTTACGATGGTGAAAAATTGTTGCTTGAACAACGATGGATGATTTTATCAAAATACCGGGAGAGGAGAAAGTATATACAAAGAAAAACTGAAAATTGTTTCGTCAGCGTTCTGTTTTTGAAAACTATTACTTGATTGACAAAGGCAATGATGCCTAAAATTTGTCGAATTTCTAAGAGACACAACGGATTAGCAGATGATAAAAAGGATTAATTATCAGAATTTTTGAAAACAGTGGAATGAAAAAGAAGAAAAGAAAAGAAAAGGAAGGAATACGAATTTATATTCCACCCCTTACTTTTAAAACTATGCTTACATAGGATGCGGAAGCAAAGTATAAAATAATTTTTATAACAATTTTTTTAGTCTGACTAGTTCAATTTGTGAAAAAAAAAGCAAAAAAACACAAAAAATCAAAATTTTCTTGATTAGCTTTATTATTCAAGCAGTTTTTAATTATAATTCAGCCTAAGAAAAGAAAAAAAGAAAAAAAAAGAAAAAAAAAATTAAAAAGAAAAAGAAAAAAAAGAAAAAAAGAAAAAAGAAAAAAAAGTAAAAAAAACGCAAAAAATCAAAATTTTCTTGATTAGCTTTATTATTCAAGCAGTTTTTAATTATAATTCAGCCCAAGGAAATAAACAACAAAGAATCTATGATTTGCTTCACGCCGAAACCAAGCCCAATGAATCTTGCGTATACAAAGTAAAGAAAACAATTTTACGGAAAAAAGAGGATTTTAAAGATAAGGGCGAGTGGAGGAATGAACAAAAAAAAAAAGACGTTTTAACTGCTCTCGCTACGTCAATTAAAAAAGGCCCCACAATGTCAATAAGAAAGTACCCTAAGGAATTGAAAGTCCACGAGAAAACTGTGTGGACAGCAATTAAACAAGATGTGAGCCAAGACATTAATCCCTTGATTACGTTCTATGGGGTATTTAAGAAAACTGAATAAATGCAACATATTGGTTCGTTCAAGACTGCTATCTCCATCCGGGTAACGGATGGAGACAGACTACTTAGACATTGTAGCAGATGTACTGCAAGGAGATAAATTAGTCCCAAACCTCTTTATCATCTGTCTAGACTAGGTGCTTAGAACATCTATTGATAAAATCAAAGAAAACGGTTTCAAGCTAACAAAAGAAAGAAGCAAAAGATACCCAGCAAAAACAATTACCGAGGCCGACTACACCGATAACATGGCGCCTCCGGCAAATGCAACCCCCCAAGCCGAAACCCTGCTACATAGTAAGGAAGGAGCCGCTGCAGGCATTGGTCTCCTATGTCAATGCATACAAGACGGAATATATGTGGTTTAATTAAACAGGTGACATCTCCACACTAAACGGTAGCTCTCTGAAACTAGTTGACAAGTTCACCTACCTTGGAAGCAGTGTCTAATCAAACAAGAAGGACATCAACTCGTTACTAGCAAAGGCATACACATGTATCGATTAGCTATCGGTCATATAGAAGTCAAACCTGACCTATAAAATAAAAAGCAGTTTCTACCAAGCAGCGGTCGTATCGATACTGCTATATGGAAACACTACCTAGACGCTAAATAAAGTTATGCAGAAAAAGCTTGACGGCAACTACACAAGAATGCTGTCAGCAATACTGAACAAGTTCTGGAGGCAACACCCCACAAAGCTGCAGCTGTACGGCCACCTACCACCCATCACGAACACTATCAAAATTAGACGAACCAGACATGCTGGAGAAGTAGGGACGACCTCATAAGTGATGTGCTCCTGTGGATCCCTTCCCATGTACGAACAAAGGCAGGGTGACCAGCGCGAACCTACATACAACAGCTCTGTGCCGATACGAGATATATCCCTGAAGACCTGCGAGAAGCAATGGACGATAGGTAGGGTGGCGTGAGGGAGTCAGGGATATATGTGCTGATGGCGCGACATGATGATGAGGAAGACTGCTATTGATTAGGAATTAAATAAAACCTGACAAATTTATTTTGAAGGCATGCAAATTTTTTCGAAGGTGTGTTGATACAATATCTGAAAAAAAATATGGCCATATTGAGTAAATTTACAGTTTTTTGTCTATCTTTTTATTTTGTTTTTTACTTCTTGAAATTAAGATTAAACTTGTTTCATAATGATTACAGTAGAATATTCCTAATTTTGCTTCCGTACACTATATATATATATATATATATACGATCGTTTACTATAATCTAGATTTATTTAATCTTGAGTTAATCGAAATCTATTCGGAAAGTTACAATTATATTTAATATCTGTTAATAAGAAAATGAAAGCTTCTGCTTCTCATAAATAAGGAAATTAGAATGAATAAACCCGACAATAATGATTGCAAAATACCTATTAACAAAAAATATAATTGAATTAAACTGCTTCCATCTTCTTACTTTAGCGGTGCTTTTCTTGATTTATCAAATAAGAAGTATTCATTTGAATTGATGAATCTATTAATTCTAAAATTAATACTTTCTCGAAAGCTTATGTATATAGCAGCATATATCCAAAGTGGGTTGCTGATGAAAAGTTCTCGATCCAACCAAGAAGATAATAACCTAATCTGGCTCTATCTTTTGAAGAGTGAAAGAAACTTCAAAGCGTAATTTGAATTTGCAAAATACATTGCATGTTCAATGTTCAAGGTAATTTCCCTTTTTGTTGTGGTGAGAACTTTTAATAAGACCCTCACATAAGACTAAGAAAAAAGACTCTCTTTCGTAGTAAGCAATACAGCAGTCAGTTCTAAGCCTAAATTAAGAATTGATAATGGTTTATTTTGGTTTAATTTTATGGTACATCAACCATTGTAGGTTATTTAATGCCAAATCCTCTTTATACATATATATTAAATATATATGATTTGGTTTGGTTGGCTTTTATGGCATATCAACAATTGTAGGTAATTTAATGCCAAATCCTCTTTATACATATATATTAAATATATATGATTTGGTTTAGTTGGCTTTTATGGCATATCAACAATTGTAGGTAATTTAATGCCAAATCCTCTTTATACATATATAGTAAATATATATGATTTGGTTTGGTTGGCTTTTATGGCATATTAACAATTGTAGGTAATTTAATGCCAAATCTTCTTTATACATATATATTAAATATATATGATTTGGTTTGGTTGGCTTTTATGGCATATCAACAACTGTAGGTAATTTAATGCCAAATCCTCTTTATACATATATAGTAAATATATATGATTTGGTTTGGTTGGCTTTTATGGCATATCAACAATTGTAGGTAATTTAATGCCAAATCCTCTTTATACATATATAGTAAATATATATGATTTGGTTTGGTTGGCTTTTATGGCATATCAACAATTGTAGGTAATTTAATGCCAAATCCTCTTTATACATATATATTAAATATATATGATTTGGTTTGGTTGGCTTTTATGGCATATCAACAATTGTGGGTAATTTAATGCCAAATCCTCTTTATACATATATAGTAAATATATATGATTTGGTTTGGTTGGCTTTTATGGCATATCAACAATTGTAGGTAATTTAATGCCAAATCCTCTTTATACATATATACTAAATATATATGATTTGGTTTGGTTGGCTTTTCTGGCATATCAACCATTGTTGGTTATTTAATACCAAATCCTCTTTATACATATCTTTTAAATATATAGAATTTGGTTTGGTTTGCTTTTATGGCATATCAACCATTGTGGGTTATTTAATGCCAAACCCTCTTAATGCATATTTAGTTGGATCTTTTTCATGTATTTCCCCTTGTCTGATGGGGGAAGTCCAGGATTTGTAAAGAAAACGGAGGCTGAATTGGCAATAAAACCTCTGCAACCGACTTCGATAGGAAATACATTCGTTATCCAGCCATTTCTGACACATTGTTCTCGCAGATCTTCCATATTTTTCCAACTTACGCTGATGTGCCCAGTCGAAATTTTCTTCATAAGGGACCGTTAAATCAACAATGAAAACTTTTTTTTGCTTTAACGGACCAAATGACAATATATATATATACAGTTAAATGGTTTCAGTTATAGCTATTTAACCCTTAGAATTATACTCAGTATTAATCATTTGTTTGCACAAATGAAGCAGTTACAATTATTGCTATTTTGAACTAATTATTCTATTGGCCATTACTTATTTATTTCCACACAGTTAAATCGTTTCCAAGTATTGCTCTGCATCACTAACAATTCAGTTAAATATCAGTCATTCCTTTACTTGCTTAGTCGGCTGGGGCTGTAGAATACACCGACTGCTTCTCTGCAGAGGGGTAAGACCCCACCCGCCGTCAACGAGTGTCCTCTAAACAATCTGATGGTGAGGTTCCAGCAGTGCTGGAGCTTTGGTGAATTCGGAGTACCTCTTCATTGGCATCGCTCCCAGGTCCAATCTGGCGCGGAGTGGTAGCACCTGATAGGACCCTATCTATGGGTTAAATAGAACTAACAGCATACTTATGCTAAACTGAATTGTTTGACTAAACTGAATAGCTTGAAATAGCAATGTCTTAAACTGAACTTATATTTACACTGCGTGTTTATGCTTAACTGAATTATTTCAAATAGAACTGTTTTTCGACATAAATACTGTATTTACACATAACTGAATTATTACATATAACTGCTTGAATAGTTTAAAATAGAAGTGTTTTTGACAATTAAACTGTGTACTTATCCTAAACTGAATTGTTTTAAATAGAACAGATTATTTACATAGAAACTGATTTGGCGTTAAAAGACCTACAAAGGTTGATATGCTATAAAACCCAACAAACCAAACCAAACCAAACCAAACCATTTCTTTACACACAGATAAATGATCCAAGGTTTCTATTTCAAACAATTCAGGTTAGTATAAGTATATTGTTTGCTAGCTGTTTAATATCAAACCGTTCTATTTGACTCATATATAAAACCCTTTCAGGTGCTACAATTCGGGGCCAAAATGGAGCTGGGAATGATGCCAATGAAGGAGTATTTCGCTTTCTCTTAAGCTCCAACATTACTGAAGACTCACCGTCAGATATTTGATGTCATATCCAGCACACTCGTACGGGGTTAACCTACCTGCAGAGAAGCAGCCCCACCCCAGTGGACTATGCTAAATTGATCATGATTCCGAAGATAGGAATATGAATGATTATAACATTAAGACAGGCTTTTATGAGAAAAGAATTTCAAGATTGACCCAAAAGTTTTGCAGTACGTGTCAGTACATGTGAGTTAGCAACACGAACGTCATGTGACCATGGTTGGTAGTATTGTGATTGTTGGTGCGCTAACACTTTGGGCGTTGTTTCACTCCGTTTAAGAATTAGATGCTAAAGGGTCGAAACTGTAACATAGTCTTAATTAAGGACCTCATGTTTTACGAGTTCGAATAGGGCTGTAAAGCCACAGAAGGAACAAAAAACAATTCTAGAACGAACTGTGAAGGTGCAGTTCATGTAAGTGTTATAACCTGATGGCTGAACAAAGTCTTTCGTGTGGCAAAGACCAAAAATCAGACATGGCCAGATAGGCGTTTAACCGTTGGGTCCGAGAGCGGGGTGTATATATATTTACCAACACCTCCGCTGGGGCCGGATATGACACAAGGTCAATTTTTAAGTGGAGTTTGACAGGTTTGAATTAAGTGTTTTCCTTCTCCTAGACTAGTTGCCTAACCAAGGCTGAAGAACCTAGTCTGTCCTACTATTTACCCATAGCTAGAGGGAGAGTAATTGGATTCATACATTTCCCAAGGGTATTAGTGCTATGTGAAATGCCATCAGTCACGTCCAGGATTTGAACTGGTGACGCCGTGTCCATTTCCTACAGCGATAACCATTACACCACGGGCACCTCGGGTTGTATAAGATTAGAATGTTCACTAACAATTGCTTTTGTTTTGTCTCCTCAGTGAACTCATCAAAACCACTGAAAGTGACGAAAATAGTCTTCATGTTATCAAAATATTGCAAAACTTTTGACTCACTGTAGCAGTTTTAGAAAGACCTTTATGAGATGCAGATGAAGAAAAAATAAAATAGATTAAAAAAAAAAAAACATAGCCTCCTGGAAACCTCAAATTAGCAGCCTGGATATCTGTAGCGAAAATTAATCAATGAATGCTGAAAGGACGTTTCTGATATTCAATCGAACGAGATTAAAATATCTGATGATTTTAAATCCATGTCAGAAAAGATTTGTTCATTTCATCTTAGTAAAAAGCCCGGATAAATAAAGATGGACTCCCTGCAAAACTCTGGATTAAAGACGAGAAGGCTGTGTCAACACTAGGAAAACTAATCAATTTGTTTGTTGGCAAGGGTGTGACCTCACAACAAATAGAATGCAAATACTTACAGAGAGAGACATAGATGTAAATATACTTAGAGGACTTCAGCAATCAAAGATATTTAGTCATACACTTAGACAGTGGAACAAGGAAGTATTGCAATTTGCAAATATACACATTATGGACACACAGAGACACAGACACACAGAGACACAGACACAAACTCACGCTTATATATATATATATATATATATATATATATATATATATATATATATATATATATATATATTCGTACCAGTATCATCAATACGTCACTTTCCTGGTGACGAGAGAAGCCTTTCTTTTACACAAAATATATTTATTTTTTAAAATAATTTTCTTTGTGAAAGAACTTAGTTCTTTCAGAGATAAAATTATTTTGAAATGATCATGGTTTTTTTTTTTTTTGTTTAATGGCATATCAAACATCAAGGTTTATTTAATGCCAAATCCATACTTGCAGAAGAACTGTATTGGTACCGCTTAACCCACAGCTAATGGCAATATTTTAATTTTTATGTTTCCTTAGTGAATGTCCGAAATTTAATGTACTATGGTGACTGGGTTTCAAAATCGCTTACTATGCAATCGATGTTCAGTGCAGTACGTTAACCGTTTCACCATTGGGACTCTCTACTTAACCTAAGATATATGTGTCAAATATAACTATATCACCATTTTCTCTACTTGAAACCATTTAACAGCATGCAAAGAGATGATTGATGTTAAATTGAATTATTAGTTTTATATAGCAACATTTAGAATTATATAACTGTGTACAGACAAATAATTTTGTATTATATTAAATAGAAATAGTAATGTTAAATAGCAAATAATATTGTATTTTTTTTCATCATACAACGTGTGAAAGCACGTGCGATACTTTGGCCTCATCAGCCGCCAACCAGGGTGATAACACAGTTTCGGTAGCTCGGGCAATTTTGTATTATATTATTTAGCAAATAATTTTGTATTATATTATATGAAAATAGTAATGTTATATAGCAATGCACGAAACCGTTTAACTGTGTACAATCCAGCGTTACTGGAAATCATATAATGTGTTAAAATAAGTGTTTCCTTCAAGCTATTAAGTTACTTATCTCTCAGTCCCTCTCTGTCTCTCTGTCTGTCTGTCTCTCTCTCTCTCTCTCTCTCACACACACACATATATATATGACATTAAAAGCCCACGTAACATTTGATATTATGTGAACTACAACCAACCCTCAACACTATTTATAAAGCTTAATTTATATATTGTTTGTTTCTTATTAGATGAGCTATTTAATGCCAAGTAATTGTAAGTCTTAAAATGAGAGGAGGGCTTCAACGGAATAAAGAAAGTACATATAGTCTACTCTTTCAACTGAATTTATGAAACCCACGGAATAAGGCCGATTGGATCAAATTAAAATATTCATATATAAATGCATGTTTGTCAACTTTTACCTCTTGAGAAGAGGGCATCTTTTAAGATTTGTTCGGTAACATGCGCTTAAAAGACACCTCCAGTTATTCATATGTATATGTATTATTATATCAAGCTGCTTGTGCGGATTTCCTTGATCCTCTCAGGCCACCCGTCTCTATCGTCCATCGCTACCGGTAGGTCTTCCAACCAACATCCTGTATCGGCATAGAGCTGTTTTATCCTATTTACCAACCCCTCCGCTCGGGCAGGATATGACACAAGGTCAATTTTTAAGCGGAGTTTAACAGGTTTGAATTCAGAGTTTCCTTCTCCTAGACTAGTTGCCTAACCAACGCTGAAGAACCTAGTCTGTCCTACTATTTACTCATAGCTGGAGGGAGAATTATTGAAATTCATACCTTTCCCGAGGGTATTAGTGCTATGTGAAATGCAATCAGTCTCGTCCAGGATTTGAACTCATGTCGCCGTGTTTATTTCCTACGACGATAACAATTACACCACGGTCACCTGTTTTATATGGATTCTAGCTGGTCGTCCTATCTTTGCTCGTCCATATGAAAGGGTCCACAGGAGAATATCGATTATGAGTTCGTCCTTACTTCTCCAGCAGTGTCCCGCATGTTTTGTTCGTCTAACTTGGATAGTTTTCGTGATGAGGGGTAGGTGGTGGTACAGCTGCTGTTTTGTGGGGTGTTGCTTCCAGGACTTATTCAATACAGTCCGCAACATGCTTGTGGAATTGCTGACAAGCTTTTTTTCCATGGGTTCAGTGAGTGTCTCTGTGGCGCATCCATAAAAGCAGCGTTCGTATATATATATATATATATATATATAAACACGATATCTGAATATATATATATAAAGTAAGTAAAGTTAGCGACCATAGTCGAGGGTGACCCGAAGGCTCCCTTTTCGATAGCTACTACACCAAGGCGTAGGGGAGGGCGCTACTCCATTCCCAGGATTGCTCCACTTTACCCTTGAACCGTACCTTATAATGCTGAGTGTTAAGCAAGGTGGTATCAAGTACCATTTTTAAAGTCTTTGGTATGACTCGACCTGGGATTGAACCCAGGTCTCCCGGGCCATTGGCGAACACTCTAAACGCTGGGCGGAGACAGTGGGTGTGGATCCTTCTTGTATAGAATATATGATGAATCTCAAGTCTAACATGTAAAAAGTCATCTGACGAGACGGATAAAATAAAAAAAAAACTTCTCCGGCGAAATAAATTCATTATGACAACTTAACTAGGTTTGAGTTTCCTTCTAATTGCATTATATATATATATATATATATATATATATATATATATATATATATATATATATATGTATATATATATATATATTCAGGGTTTGAATTATTTGCCAACCTTATATGATTTGGTTTTCTGAATCTCCAACATGGTGTATGAATTTTTAAATGAAAAGAAAAGAAGAAAAAGTTTAAATGTCTGAAAAAAAAGGATATACATATCACATTGTATGAACAAAATATTGTAAAACAGACAGATAGATAGATAGAATCACAGACAGAAAGAATCACAGACAAAGAGACATGAATAGACTAGGTGATAGATAGATAGATAGATAGATAAACTTATGTGATATGAATATATATTTTGAAGTAAATACGTTAAGTTTTTTAAATAATTTTTAACACTAATTCCATTCCATAAATTTGAAACGGAACACAATTAACTGAAATATTTTTTAAGCTTAACCCAAAACTGAAATATTTTTTAAGCTTAACCCAAAACCTCGGGTGAGCAAAGGTTGTAATTTGATGCATTCTCTATATTCATTTTTTGCAGCTATTATTGTTTTACACTTTAAAGAGTTCTTCTCACCAAGGTGCGCTGATTATTTCCCACAATATTAGAAGTGCCAGTAAATCTCTTAAAATCATTTAGAATGTGCCCGTAGTATTTGTCGCTGCCTCCCACCAGACACGACTTGACACAAGGTCAAAAGCCCGAAGGCCGATTAAAGTGGGGATAAAGGGGAGGGGAAGGTCGGGAACGAGCCGAGACTCGAACCCTGCTTGTCTGTGCTGCTCATCGACTCACTTAGTGCAATGTGAGCCTGATGAAGCAAGCAGTTTCACGAACCCAAATGTGGGTCCGGGCACGTATGCCAGTTTACGGCTTAAACTAGACGCTTGGTCTAGTGCCGTACAAAGGGGACAAAAGTGCAGCTCGCCCACCCGAAGGTTGCCCAGCCGAAGCTGGGGGCCTATTCGGCCCCGAGTCTGCTCTTGGTTTCGAGCACCCATCCGGCACGAATGCCAGACGGCCCAGCTAAAAAGCTGGGAGCACGCCCTTTTAAAAGGTGCCCGTGGTGTAATGCTTATCGTCGTAGGAAATGGATACGGCGACACGAGTTCAAATCCTTGACGAGACTGCTTACATTTCACATAGCACTAATACGCTTTGGAAAGGTATTAATCCAATCATTCTCTTCTTTGGAAAATAAAAATTGACAGTTTTTTTGGGAAGGTTACAAGTTTATTTCATTGTTTGTCGTATTTTATTTTATTTTATCTGTTTAATTTCCTTTGTAAATGTTTTATGGAGCAAAATAGAGAGCGATATAGACCAGCTTATTTACATAGATATAATTAACTCTATTAGGAATTAGAGAGGAAGATAGTTTGTTTGATAGAAAGAGAGGAAGAAAGAGATGAACATACTGAAATAGATAGATAGATAGATAGATAGAGAGAGAGAGAGAGAGAGAGAGAGAAAGAGATAGGCGGTGTCCGTGGTGTAATGGTTATCGTCGTAGGAAATGGACACGGCGACACGAGTTCAAATCCTAGACGAGACTGCTTGCATTTCACATAGCACAAATACCCTTGGGAAAGGTATGAATCCAATTATTCTCCCTCTAGCTATAGGTAAATAGTAGGGCAGACTAGGTTCTTCTGCCTTGGTGAGGCAACTATTCTAGGAGAAGGAAAACTGAATTAAAACCTGTTAAACTCCGCTTAAAAAATTGACCTTGTGTCATATCCTGCCCGAGCGGAGGGGTTGGGTAAATATGATGTCTCCTCAGATTTCGAAGACTCTTCCTAGTATTCTCGTTGATCTGGTGTTTAGATGGTTCCGTTCATCTTCTAATTTTCAAGCTCTCCAGTCTCTGTACCGATCCTTTGGTGACTGTACCGAATAACCAGATTACAATTGGTATTACCGTAACTTTTAGTTCCATAGGTTTTATGTGACTATAAAGTTCTATAACAAGGTGTAGGTATTTTCTCTCTCTTTTTGCTTTCCTTCAGTTTTATCTTGTGGTCTGGTGGAACGGCAAAATCCACTATTCGGTAGGTTGTCTTTTCTTTTTTCTTTTTTTCTTTTTTTGTTGACTATCACGAGGTGTGGTCGTCTGGCCGAGATTTAGTGGTCCGTTTGAATCTAAAAATACCAGATATTTTTTGCGTCCCGTTTTTCAGGACGGATTCCGGGTTATACAAGGCGGTATTTCATTGGACTCTGAGTAACAGTAATATCCTCAGGTCTTGACGGCCCTTTTCGGTATTCAAGCCGATCTCGACAATACTTTTACCTGGATGGTCTTGATTTGTTCTGCATTAAGAATAGAGTGGATGTTTTTGTCTTCTCTAATCCATTTTGTGCGTTGGTGTCTCAGAGTTTGGGGTTACTTAGTTTCTTTTTATACCTGATATTAGAACAGCCAGCATTCACTTGATGTGATTCTGTCTTTCTCTCCAGGGGTTGTTTAATATATATATATATATATATCTGTTCATATCAATCTATATAGCTATCTACTTTTCGATCAATCAATCTATTTTGGTATTTTAAAATCACTCTATTTATCTATTTTAGTGAATTCATATCTATCAATCTATTTATTAATATTTACCAACCCCCAACGCTCGTGCAGGATATGACTCAAGGTCAATTTTTAAGTGGGGTTTAACAGGTTTTAATTCAGAGCTTTCCTTCTCCTAGACTAGTTGCTTCACCAATGCTGAAGAACCTAGTCCGCCCTACCATTTACCCAATTGGCATAATTGTCACTTTAATGTTCTATAGTTTGTTTTTTTTTTCAATTGTCTTGCAAGGTCGAGGTACTTATCCTTCTTTTCACATTCTTTCAGTTTTATTTTGTGGTCAACCGGGTCAGCAAAGTCCAAAATTATGTAAGTTCTCTCTTTTTTGTTGTTGTCGTTTATTATAAGTTCTGGTCTTCTGGCCGAGATCATATTTACCAACCCCCTCCGCTTGGGCAGGATATGACACAAGGTCAATTTTTAAGTGGAGTTTAACGGGTTTGAATTCATTGTTTTCCTTCTCCTTGACTGGTTGCCTCACCAAGGCTGAAGAACCTAGTCTGTCCTACTATTTACCCATAGCTGGAGTGAGAATAATTAGATCAATACCTTTCCAAAGGGTATTAGTGCTATGTGAAATGCTATCAGTCTCGTCCAGGAATTGAACTCGTGTTGCCGTGTCCCATTGGAGATTATGTGACTCATTATCTTGGACAGATACTGGGTTGCGCATATACCATTTGTTCGTATGGTCAAATTTCAGTTTTTTCACATCTCCCAGTGGATCACCTTGCCCACCCAGTCGTTTCTAGTCTTATATTCCTTCTGCGCTAATTTGCTGCATTCGCTTATTATGTGATTGATTGTTAAGTCTCTGTCACTGCATAGCCTACATTTACTGTTTTGTTGCGTCTTATCTATTCTCGCTTTGATATGATTGGTTCTTATGCAGTACCCTGTGCTGCTATTAGGAGGGATTCCGTTTCTTTCTTAAGGTTTCCTTTTCTTAACCATGTCCAGGTTTTCCGGAGTGAGATGTTGTTTATTAGACGTTTAAAGCGGCCATAGAATTGTTTTTCCTCTCATTTTTGTTTCCTAGTCGTTGTCATTCTTTCGTCTATCGTGTTGTCCGTATCGTTTCTGATGGTTGTAATTAGTCCTTGTTTGTGTTTTTTTATGTAGTCTTCGAGCCGTTGTATCGATGTGACAACGGTGTCTTCGATGCTGGCAAGTCCTCTTCCTCACTCTTTTCTAGATACATTTAGTCTGCCAACGTCGTCTCTGGGGTGTAATGCCTTATGCATGGTCATTAGTTTTCTTGTTCATTGGTCCATTTGTTTAAGTTCGTCTCTGGTCCACTTGAGAAAGGGTTCCGAGATATTCGTCTCGAATCGTATCTTTCATTTTCACTTGTTTGATGGTGTCAGCCACCAAGATACCCAAGTATTTGTAGGTTTCATTTTCTACGAACGTTCTATTGTTATTATTATTATTATTATTCGATTTCTAGTTTTACTTTCGTTTGGTCGTCTGGCCGCAATTTGGTGAACTGAAATACAGTAAATCTTGTCAGCAATACAGAGTTCTTCAGGTGCCCGTTGTGTAATGGTTATCGTCGTAGGAAATGGACACGGCGACACGAGTTCAAATCCAGGACGATACTGATTGCATTTCACATAGCACTAATACCCTTGGGAAAGGTACGAATCCAATTATTCTCTCCCCAGCTATGGGTAAATTGTAGGGCAGACTAGTTTCTTCAGCCTTGGTGAGGCAACAAGTCTAGGAGAAGGAAAACTCTGAATTCAAACCTGTTAAACTTCGCTTAAAAATTGACTTTGTGTCATACCTGCCCAAGCGGAGAGGTTGGTAAATATGAATACAGAGTTCTTCTAATTTTTATGTTTTTTTTTAAGCAGCGCTGTTTTCCGAACGGTCGCCTTTCATTCTGGAATCTCCTTTTCAGTCGCTTTCCTAGATCCTTGAAAACTGTTCCAAAGGCTTTTCCTTCAAGTGGTAATTTTGCATTAAATAACACAGAAGGGTTGATATGCCACAACCAAACCAAACTATTACTTTGAAATAAAGTACACCTAATAACAGGTTTCGCACAACGCTACACTAGAAATAATAAGATCCAGTAATCTTTGGTTTAGAAAACTGACTTTTTCTTTTCTTTTTTATTGTTAGGGTTGTATTCATTTATGGGCGATATATATATATATATATATATATATATATATATATCAGCATGTCGTGTATCAGCACGGATATCCCTGACGCTCTCTCGCTACCCCTCCCTATCGTCCATTGCTTCTGGCAGGTCCTGAGGGCTACTTCTCATATCGGCACAGAGCTAAAGTATGTAGTTTCGAGCTGGTCGTCCTGCCTGTGAAGGGGTCCACAGAAGTACATCACTTATGAGCTTGTTCCTACTTCTCCAGCAGTGTTCTGCATGTCTGGTTAGTCTAATTTTGATAGTCTTCGTGATGGGTGGTAGGTGGCTGTACAGTTGCTGCTTAGTGGGGTGCTTCCTTGTTCAATATTGCTCGTAGCATTCTTGTGTAGTTGCCATCAAGCATTTTCTCCATATGTTTTGTTAGCATCAAAAGTCCCGATGTTTTTTTAAATTTCTTTTATGACCCATAAGTTGTCCCTTAAAAATCTAAATTATCAATCGATAAAACTTTATTTTCTTCTGGTGTATTATAATCAGGCAAGATCTTCTGCCCGGAATTAAGTTAACCAATATGTCTGAAAAAGAAATGAAAGTATACCTGTAATTTATTTAGAAATGAAGATTGGTTGGTTGTTTGCGTCTTATGGCCTATTAACTTTGTTGGTTATTTAATTCCTAATCCATCTTTATACAAATAATCTGTTCTATTTCAAACAATTCAGTTTAGCATGAATACACAGTTTAATTGTGAAAACATTTCTATTTCGAGCTATTCAGTTTAATCAGTTTGAATTCCAACAATTCAGTTTAGTATAAGTATAGATGTTGTTAACACACTTTTAAATGACAAAACAGTTCTATTTTAAACAATTAAGTTAAGTGTAAGCACAGTTTCAATGTCTAAAACAGTTTCATTTCAATCAATTCAGTTTAGTATTTGAACGCAGTTAAAATCTAACTACCTTTTAATTGTCAATACATTTCTAATTCAAGCTATTCAGTTTAGTCAGTTTTGATAAGTATAAGTATATTTTTTCCACAGTTAAATATCAAAACAGTTCTACTTCTGCTGTGTTCTGGTTAGTGAACACAAGTAGTAGTAATAATAAGACAAACCACGATATGTGAGGAAAATAGTTATATTTACAGGAAAGAGTATTTACAAGAGAGAGATTGTTAGTAATAAGAACATAGGATTAGTGATAGAGTAATGATATACTTCAACTATAGGAACGGCTCTTCTGGTCTGACTTGTAGGCTGATATCCGCTACTGCCATATATGGCAGATTGAACAGCTCATTATGCTGAAAAGGTAGGTGATACGCAACAATTTCACGTAAATCAGTTTAGTATAAGTACGGTTTAGTTCTATTTGAAAGAGTGCTCGGCATTCCTCAAAGCTTCAGCATCACTGGAACCTCACCAAAAGACTGTTTAGTGTTATATGCATGACACTTATTGGGGGAGTCTTACCCTCTGCAGAGATTCAGTCGCTGTATTCTACAGCTCTATCCTACTAATATTGGTAAAAGTAAAGTAAAGTGGATGACCGTAGTCGAGGGTGACCCGAAGGCTCCCTTTTCAATGGCTACTACACCAAGGTGTCGCGGAGGGCACTAATCATTTCCTTGGATTACTCCACTTTACCCTTGATTTTTATCATATAATTCTGAGTGTTGAGCAAGGAGTACCTTTGGTACGACACGACCTGTGATTTGACCCACACTCTAAATTGCACTGTACAAGTCGATCTCCCAACTGTGTCGACCATAAGATTTTAAGCACAAAATTCTGTTTTATCCTATTTACCCAACCCCTCCGCTCGGGCAGGATATGACACAAGGTCAATTTTTTAAGTGGAGTTTAACAGGTTTGAATTCAGAGTTTTTCATTTCCTAGACAAGATGCCTAACCAAGGCTGAAGAACCCGGTCTGTCCTACTATTTACCCATAGCTGGAGGGAGAATAATTGGATTCATACCTTTCCCAAGGGTATAAGTGCTATGTGAAATGCAATCAGTATCGTCGTGGATTTGAAATCGTGTCACCGTGTCCATTTCCTACAACGATAACCATTACACCACGGGCACCTCCATTCTGTTTTATAGGTCGGCCCTCAAACATTCAGTACGCTACTGGCAGGCCAAAACTTATTCAATCCACCTAAATGACGATTGGTCTTGATAACCGGTTACAAAAGCATATTATAAGTTTATTGGTGTATAACTTCCTAAATATGTATGAGTAAATATTATTAAAATTACAGTGCGGTATCTTAGAATCAAGGTTTTAATTTGCAGTAAAATAAACTTCAGGTAACTTTTATTTAAATTGCTGTACAATGGAAGTACAACGATAATGACAATATATAAATATTCAATTAACTACCATTATATTCCATTAAAATGACATTTCTCAAGTAGTGTACGGTGTACGTAACTTTTCTCTAAGATCAGATTTACATCAACCACAAATAAAACATGCAAGACTAAACACATTACAGCATATATTCATGTAAATTCCCCATCGATTGCGTTACCATGATATTGCGCCGGTAAACAACATATCCAAGTTTTCTGGCTGACCATCTGGGTTCTATGATATTACAATTAATGCTTACAGTCAATAAATCTGCTGTAGGGAACGGTGTTTTTTTTTTTAAAACTCTAATTCGTATTACAGAGTCGTTTTTCATATTAATCTCTGTGTTGAGTCATTAAATTGTTTACCAAGTTGGACATTTTATTGGCCGTCAGCTGGAGTTAGGGTGATTGGTGCATATCGAGAGTGTGGAATACTGTTTCAGCTTATATTCATGTAAATTCCCCATCGATTGCGTTACCATGATATTGCGCCGGTAAACAACATATCCAAGTTTTCTGGCTGACCATCTGGGTTCTATGATATTACAATTAATGCTTACAGTCAATAAATCTGCTGTAGGGAACGGTGTTTTTTTTTTTAAAACTCTAATTCGTATTACAGAGTCGTTTTTCATATTAATCTCTGTGTTGAGTCATTAAATTGTTTACCAAGTTGGACATTTTATTGGCCGTCAGCTGGAGTTAGGGTGATTGGTGCATATCGAGAGTGTGGAATACTGTTTCAGCTTATATTCATGTAAATTCCCCATCGATTGCGTTACCATGATATTGCGCCGGTAAACAACATATCCAAGTTTCCTGGCTGACCATCTGGGTTCTATGATATTACAATTAATGCTTACAGTCAATAAATCTGCTGTAGGGAACGGTGTTGTTTTTTTAAAACTCTAATTCGTATTACAGAGTCGTTTTTCATATTAATCTCTGTGTTGAGTCATTAAATTGTTTACCAAGTTGGACATTTTATTGGTCGTCAGCTGGAGTTAGGGTGATTGGTGCATATCGAGAGTGTGGAATACTGTTTTACTTGTTGACCACTTTGTAGTAAATATTTTCATTTTAAATTGCTGTAGAAGAAAACTCCTAGTTTTGTTGAGATTTTATCAGACTTAAAACAATTTTCACACCAACACCGGGAATCGTGTTGTACTAGTCGATCAAGCATATCAGTCGACCTCAAGATTTTTAGCTCCAAATTCAAGGTTAGACAAATTCCCGCAATATAGTTAACCACCCCCAAACAATTCCTGCTAAATGTAGAGTGAGATATTGTGATGCCTCGTTTAACGTTTACTGTCATTGCATCAGCTGTTAGAAACAGCGTCTAATATAGCGTTAATATAATACTTATTTTCTATTGTTGTTAATTTTAATTACGTTGGTTGGTTGGTAGGTTTTATAGCATATCAACCTATGTAGGTTATTTAATGCCCAATCCATTTTTATGCATATAGTCAATTTTATTTCCATGGGTGCACAGTTTAATTGTCAAAAACATTTCTATTTCAAGCTATTCAGTTTATTCAAACAGTTCTATTTCAGCCAATTCAGTTTAGTATAAGTGCAAATTTTGTTTACACACTGTTACAATTCAGTTTAATGTAAGTACAGTTTCAATGTCAAAAACTGTTCCATTTCAAACAATTCAGTTTAGCATAAGCACGCGGTTTAAATGTAAGAACAGTTTGTCAAAAACATTTGTATTTCAAGCTATTCAGTTTCGTCAAACAGTTCGAATTCAAACAATTCAGTTTAGCATAAATATGCAATTAATAATATTTAACCCATAGATAGGGCCCTATCAGGTGAACCATTCCGGGTCAGAGTGGACGTGGGAGCAATAGCAATGAAGGCATGCTCTACATTCCTAAAGCTCCAGCATCACTGGAATCTCAGCATCACAGGAATCTCAGCATCATATTGTTTAGTGTCATATCTAGGACTCTCATTGAGGGGTCTTACCTCTCTGCAGAAGTGCAGTCGGTGTATTCACCATCCAAGCCGACTGGGCAAAATTTTGAGGAGATATTCATCTATATGTTTGGTTGTTAAATATCTTCAACAAACATTGTTTTAAGTTGGGAATGCTATTAGCCATCTGCTGGAGTTACTGTGATTGGAAAATATTGAATGTCTGGAATACTATTTTACTGGTTGATCATTCTGTGGTAAATATTTGGATATTAATGGTGCTTTATAAGTAAACACCTAGATTTGTAGACGTTTTTCCAATCTTGAAAAATCAGTTTCTGCCCTGCAGTTAACGGTACATAGTTTTATGAGCTGTTTTCGTGCAAGCTGTTTATATAGCTTGGAAGAAATAATATAATATAATAATAATATAATAATAATATGCATGCATGTAAGTAGGGGCCTATCTAGATGATAAATGTCCATCTCTTCCCGTCAGTAATTGTGTGATGCTTATATTTTTTCACCCATTTTTGTCGTCATTTTGGTTGTTAAAATTTATGGCCCAGTCACACCAACTGCATCTCTGCAGAGAGTCAAGACTTCCTCAACGAATGTCATTGATATGACACTAAACAATCTGATGATGATGGTTCTTCTGTGCTGCTCAACCGGGAGCCTGGGGGCCCATCCTCTCTGGGTGCTAGTTTTCTCTACCGCATCTTATCTCCAACTTATCTGATCACCAACTCATCTGATCTACCACTGCAACTGCTCAATCGGGGGCCTGAGGGCCCACACTGCTGGGTGCTGGCTTTCTCTACCGCATCTTCTCTCCAACTGACTGACTTCCTGTCTTTACCCTGGTTATATAATAATTTGACGTCCACTTCTTCCTGCGAGTTTCACAATTTCGCACTCATTCAACCCGTCCACGGGCAAGGTTATAATATCCTGATATTCCTCGACCAGATGTTATTTACACAGGTGCATTTCCTATTTTGACCGCCCGGCCGGGTCGGAGGTCAATATACAGCACCAAGCCGAAACACTATTGCAAATTCAATACTTAATAACTGAGTGAAAACAAATGACTAGTAGAAAAAAAAAAAAATTCATATTAAAAAGAAAAAAAAATGAAAGCGTTTAACTAAGTGAAAATTAATGAGTTCTGGTTCGTTTAAAAATTTTATCTACGAAATCTGTTTAGAAATCATATATTTAATGTATCAGTCTAAAACCTTTTGGCATTAAATAATCATAATAATCGATATGTCATGAAACCAAACGAAACCAAACCAATATTCCTCTGAACAGGATGGGGGGGTCCTCGTGGTGTAATGGTTAAAGCGACGGACTGCAGAATCGTCGTAAGCGAGTTCGAATTCCAGTCGCTATTACATTCACTATCAGGCAAATACCTTTGGGAAAGCTAAGAACCCCCTCTTCCTCCCAGCTATGGGTTAAATAGTACCACTACTGTTCTTCTAGGAGAATAGCTTTGGCATTAAATAAACTACAAAGTTTGATATGCCATTAAACAAAGAAACCAAACCAAACCTGAACAGGATCCTCACCACCAAATGCAGTCAAGTGTCATATCCAAGACACTAGGCCTTGGCTGTGGGATATTTATCCTTCAGCAAACCGGAACATTAGGATTTCGATAAAAGCACTAAATATAAACATTTATTTTTTATAGTATCATCTGTCATTTCACTAAAGCCACGTTTGTGGAAACAGCTTCCATACTAATTCGAACATAATATCTGTTTTTTAGGTCAGGATTGGATAATCCGTCTACATCCAAAGTCCTTCCAAAATTGAACGGATCTAAATTCATCTTAATCCAAATAAAGTAAAACTAAACAAAACAAAGAGACAAAGACAATCGATTTAAAAATGTTTATTTTAGGCTTTGTTTAGATGAACAAACATGGAGATTTAATTTTTTCTACTTGATACAACCCTTGCAACCAATATTGTATACATATAAGCTAATAAAAATAGCCCGTGAAATTTATGATGTGTATGCTTTTTTAGGAAAGTAACTCCGATGTCACAATTAGTTCAGTAGTTTCCATCAGATTTCATTTTCTTTTAAGTCTCATTTATCAAGATTATTTTTATATCATTAATAATTTGGCCCATCATCAATATAAAATAATAACAACACACACACACACACACACACACACACACACACACATATATATATATATATATATATATATATATCAAGGACCACAAAAGTGATTCCAAGACTAATCCTGAATGTAGGCTTATTAACCCGGCCAAAACACAGATAGGTAGGGTTAGTAAAACAATCGTCCAAGACATATGTGCTTCGCTTAGGCTAGCATTAAATATTAACCAGTGGCGGAGCACAAAAGATTGTATTAAGTGGTTTGAGGAATACGATAAAGGTGATAGGTGTTCCTTTATCAAATATGATATTAGGGAATCTTACCCATCGATAACCGAAAGGACATTAGATAGAGCGTTAGATTTGGCTAAGGAATATATGGTGATACCTTTAGACAAGGTGGAGATAATTAAGTATTGCCGTAAAACATTGCAATACTATGAAGATAGTATATGGATAAAAAAAAAGGGGAGGGTGGAAATTTCGACACACCAATAGGGGCATATGATGGGGCCGAAATTTGTGAGCTCGTGGGGTGTGTAATATTGTATAGCATTAATAAGATTATGGACCCGAGTAACCACGGACTTTACCTGGATGATGGTTTGATTATCGTGGATAAAGGCACACCGAAAAAATGTGATGGTATTAGAAAAAGATTGCATAGGCTGTTTGGCGAGTTTGGATTTAGGTTAGATATACAAACAGACCTAAAAATTACCGATTATCTTGATGTTACTTTAAACCTATATAATGGAACTGTGTCTCCGTTTAGAAAAAGGAACCAGGACCGGCGTTATGTGGACAGGGGATCCAACCCCCCAATACAGGTATTTAAACATGTACCTAAGGGAATAGAGCATAGGTTATCAAATAACTCCTCCAATAAGGAAAGTTTTGAACGAAGCAAGCAGGAATATGAGGAGGCAATGAAGAATGACGGATTAGAATTAGAATATCGGGATAGGGAGGGAAGTAGTACGCAAAAAAAGACAAATAGACCAAGAAAAATCTCATGGTTTAATCCCCCCTATAACATGGAGGTAGTCAATAAGTTAGGAAAGGAAGTCTTTAAGTTGTTCAAAAGAAATTTCCCCAGTGGAAACCCGCTACATAAGATATTTAATAAGAATCGTGTTAAATTAAGTTATAGTTGCATGCCCAACATCAATGGCATAATAAATAAGAGTAATATAGCTAAACTAAGTAAAGTGAAAAATAAGGTGATTGCTAAATGTAATTGTAGGGATAAGATTAGATGCCCACTGTAAGGCAAATGTAAACAAGAATGTGTGGTGTATAACGTGGAAGTCTATAGTGATCCGGGTAATGATAGAAATAAAAAGGTGTATTTTGGTTCGACGCAAGGGGAATTAAGACTAGGTACTATAACCATAAAACGAGTTTCTCCCACGAGAGGTATAGGCATAGTACCACGTTTTCTAGTTATGTGTGGGAGGTCAAGGATAAAAAAGGAATAGATCCGATACTGAAATGGGAAGTAATAAAGAAATGCCGTAAAAATAGGGCTGGCGATAGGGATTGTTTACTTTATATGGAGGAAAAATTAGCAATAGCGTCTTGTAAAAGTAGGGATATGTTAAACCAAAGGTCGGAGGTGTTAAATAGTTGTAGACACAAAAGGGTGTGGTTGCTCTATAATTAGGGATAGGTCTCGGAGTATTTATACCTGAGGGTTTTTTTTGTTCATTTTGTTATGTAAATTTTAAGCTAGGTTGGTTTTTGGTGAATATAAAAACGGCGTTTTCTCCTTTATCATTGGTCGGTATGAGACTTCCTGATGATCTGTTAAGGTGAAACTTTAGTAGGAGATTTACGACTCGCGATTTAAGTTAATTTGATAATTGGCTCCACTCGTGTTAAGCACTCTTGTAATTGTAGCATTGCAGCGTTTACGGTGGGTTTTAGTTTTCTTTTGACCAACTGACTTCATATCTCTTGATTTTTTTCAACTGGTGTGACGGGGTTGGGCTTTTCTTTCTTTTTGTCCTATGATATTTTTTTCTTTTTCCTCCGGTTGGTGATTCGAGATATTTTTATCTCTTGTTCCTGGCGGTTTTTCTTCTTTTTTTCTGATAACCGTGAATGCTTGTAGATGTTAGATTAGTAAATATATATATATATATATATATATATATATATATATATATATAAACCCAGTCAGCTGGGTCGGTAGAATACACCGACATCATCCCCTAATGAGTGTCTGTAATATTCCATTAAACAGTTTGATGGTGAGGCACTATGAATGTTGCAGCTTTAAAGAATGTGGAGTACCCTTACGGCTCCGTAGTGCAGTCTGACCCGGTGTGATAGCACATGATAGGGTTCAATCTATAGGTCAAATGGAACAGTTTAATTTTTAAACTGTGTGTAAACAAAAGACTGATGTTAAATTGAATTTCTTGAAATAGAAATGTTTGATCATTTAAATCGGTGTAAAAAAAAATGAAAGATGTTTAATTGAATTGTTAGTGATACATAGCAATACTTTGAACTATTTTACTTACTCGACTTATATTTAATATATATATCTAATATTTTAATAGCTACTACACCGAGGTGTAGGGGAGGGCGCCTCTCCTTTCCCGGGATTGCTCCACTTTATCCTTGATACCTACCTTATATCGCTATGTGTTAAGCAAGGAGGTATCAAGTACCATTTTAAAAGTCTTTGGTATGACGCGACGTGGGATTGAACCCTCGTCTCCCCGACCATTGGCAAACACTCTACCCACAAGACAAATGAGCCGGTTATATATATAACATTTAGCATTAAATAATCTAAAATAGTGGATTGGTATAAAACCAAACCGAACTAATATCTTTATACAAGTGTATATATATATATATATATATATAAACGTAGGAAATGGACAAAACCACCGGAGTTTAAATCCTGGATGCTACTGCTGGCATTTCATTTCGACTAATACGCTTGGAAAGGAATAGATCCAACAATTGATCCAGGTATATGTAAACAGTAAAGCCTACTAGGGATCTTGGCATCATATCTCAGAGAATGAAATACGATTGAAAAATTGATCTTGTGTCACATCCTGTTCGTGTGGATGGGTTGATATATATATAGTCATCCACAGAGAGACTGTTTCATTGTATCACACCACAGTGTGGCTAGACCCGCAGGACGCTTGAAGCTGGGCTCGAAACTCGCCCAACTTTACGTTAGACTTAGAATCATACCACTCAGCCAACAAGCGAATCACGTCAGCTCGACAATTATTAGGCATTATGTAGTCGCTTTTCCTTATTTACATTAACGGATACCATCATGCACAATTCATTCCAAGAGCTTTGCATCATGCGAGTGGTAGCCGTAAATTCCTTCGCCAGAGTGCTCAACCCCCGTAGGGGAGCGTATATATTGTCATCCTCAGACAGACTGTTTCGTTGTATCACAACTCTTCAGTTTGACTAGAGACATAGGACGCTTAAAGCCGGGATCAAAACCGGTCAAAATGTACCTTATTTTTAGTATCATTGATATATATATATATATATATATATATATATATATATATATATATATATATATATATATCAACGTTCCTGTTGATCTAGACATACGGAAGTCCAAAATTTCGGTTAAAGATATAAATTGTCAGGCTACCTACGAGGAGATTTGTTTCATTTGGGGAAGGGTTCTGTAGAACCAGTCACGCTTTTTAGATAATCTAATCACATAAGAATGGTGCAACAACGACCCACAGTATGTCCAGAACAACACTACTTACGATCTGAATTCAAAATGCAACACTTCTGGACAGTTCAACCTTCAAGAGCCGATACGCCAATCTTCCAATCTATTTTCCTGTTATCGGGTATGTATATATATATGTATATATATATATTTAACCAACTGGCTGTTCACAGTGTTAATAGAAGGTGAATTTGCATATCTATCTCAAAAAATTATTTTCAATAAATGTTTTCTTGTTATTATTGATTTCTAACTGTTTGTTTTCATTTTAATAAATATGGACAAAGCACCAATCGATAAATCTTAAACGAAACGGTAATTTTTTTCTTTAATGTCTGATTTACTTAAAGAGTTAATTTCGGAAAATATAGATGCCCCCCCCCCCACACACACACAGACACACGCACACGCACACCCACATATTTAAACAATTAATCAGAAAATTAAAAAAATAATTAAATTATCTTCTCACCAGAAGCAATATAAACATACCCAAATGATATTCAAATACTGAAGAGTTTACTTTAATCATCTGAAGAGTACCATCATTGACCTGAAATAAATTCATAATGACACCTAAGAATTGAATTTTTATTCAATATATATATATATATATATATATCTTCAAGAAAAAAAATCAATATATTTATAAACCTTCAAAGGAAAATCAACAGGACTTCTTCAGATCTGAAAAAGTCCTGTTAAATATTTTCCGGAGTAATTGATTCATATCAATGCTCTTAGCAGCATGGAAATTTATAATCCTAATGTGACCAAATGTTTTTTTTTTTGTTTTGTTTTTTTCTTGAAGGAATCTTTGCTCTGTGATATCATTTACATTGAGCACTTTGCCGGGAATATTTAAATATACGAATTTTGAATTATTTAATTGTACTGACGGAATTGTTCCCTACTCCGGATTTAGTGGATTGAATAATTCATATATATATATATATATATATATATATATTTGCTCTAACAATAGATATATTTTGTCTACATATTTTTATATTTATCCTTTCAAGTTGTCGTATTGATTTTATGATATCCGGTGGGCATTGATAAATAAATCTTCACTTATTAATTAGCTTCCTCGTACTGTCTGCCCGATTTGGGGCCATCATCAGGGAGTGTGTATATTACGAAAACATTTTGACATTAGCATGTACACTAAAACTTGGAAAGAAATGAGTGTTCATTGTATAAACTGGTGTATTGTTGCTGCACTTATTTTAAAATTTCTTTCAATAAAAAGCAGCAACAGCAAAAGAAATTTGAGTACATTAACACTAGATGCAAAGTTGATTATTTTGTGTTTAGAATGTTTATTTATAATGTGGAGCCCTTCGAGAATCTGTAACTTTTCCTGGTTGTTTGGTTGCTCAAATTCTTTTCGGTAAGAATTTTTCGAAATTCAGTTGTAGGGTAGGAATGTTTTTTTAGAGGTTGAGCTCTTGAACTGGTGTCAGAGAGATGCAGTGTTAGTCGTCTCAATAGGATAATTGAGGTTATTGTTGTTTTCGGAGACACAGTCTCCTAATAGACATTTAAATTGATATATAACTTTTGTTTTAAAGTTCAATCGAGAGGGTGGATTGTTATTAATGACTGAGTTGGATGTTTTAAATTTATTATTGTATATGATATGTCTAATTTTTATTGGAATCAGTGGGGAGTTTGTTTTTCTCAATTAAGTCTTTTAAAATATTTTCATTTAATTTATTATTGTAGTGCATTTCGTTTCCTTAAACAGTTTCATAAATTGTTGGATTGTTGCAGCGTTTATTTTGTTGGCTATCATTTTTAATTGTACGTTTAATTTGTTGATCAACAATAAAGTTAGGGAACTTATTATTGATGAGAGTTTGTTTTATGTTTTTTTAATTCTTTATAAGATATTGTTTTGGAGGAGGAGATTAATTTTAAACGGGATATATCTACATATGTAATATTTGTGTATAACTAACACACACGCACACATACATACATACATACATACATACATACGTATATATATATATATATATATACATTTATGAAGACTGTATATTTAGGTAGCAAGTTATTATTCATGCTGAAGAAAACACCGACTGCATCTCTGCAGGGGGGTAAGACCCTCATAACGAATGTCCTAGATATGATACTAAACAATCTGATGGTGTGGTTCCAGTGATGCTGGAGCTTTGGGGAATATGGAGCACCCCTATTATATATTGAACCTCGACCGAGCCGTCAATCAACAGATGCACCTGTGTAAATAAGCGGAAGAACAGCGGAAGCAGGTGGTCGTTTAACAATAATATAACCAGTTGCCTGGGGCGGTTCGAGTCAGCTGGAGAGAGGATGCCAGCGTGAGAACCAACTTGCAGACTGAGGGTTTTGTGGCCCTCAGTGACCCGCGGTTGAGCAACCCAGCCAAGATGAGAAAGAAGTGCTGCTATGGTCGAAGATGAACTTGGGGTAATATAGCAGTCTGTGCCCGTCTCCAAATCACCTCTCACACACAACAAACATCGCCCTTTCGAGAATAAAGTGTGAGAGATATATTTTTATAAAGAAGTGTGTTAGTTCGTTCATTGAAGTTCGTATATTATCGGTTGATTGTTTTTGCATATATTTGTATATGCATGTGGTTATACAACACCCCTTCATTGCCATGGATCCCAGGTTTACTCTGATAGGGCTCTATCTATGGGTGAAATAGAACTAATCAGTGTAACTATGCTATACTAAATAAGTTGAAAAAACACTGCTTTGATATTTAAGCTTCTAAATTGAATCTATTAAAATAGAGCTTTTTGACACGTAAACTGCATACTTACGTTCACCTGAATCGTCTGAAATAAAACTGTTTTTGACATTAAAACTGTACTACGCTAAACAGAATTATTCGCAAGAGAACTGTTTCGACATTTAACTGTGTATGGACCAAAACTATACTCATACCAAACAGAATTATGTGAATTGGAACTTTTTGAATAAATTGAATAGCTTGAAATAGAAATGTTTTTGATTATTAAACTCTGCACTCATGCCAAACTAAAGTCTTTGAAATAAAACAGATTATTTGTTTAAAAATGGATTTGGCATAAAATAAGCGATTGGGAAGTTATATAGGACAATTCATCTACCACCTAGATCCCACCACTAGAAATATAATAAGGAGTCATAAAAAATAAAATCAGAAATAATAAACAGTGTTCCATCGTCTTTAACAAAACTTGCTTAGCGAGAATAGATAAGACGCAACAAAATAGTAAATGTAGGCTATGCGGTGACAGAGACGAAATGAACAATCACATAATAAGCGAATGCAGCAAATTAGCACAGAAGGAGTACAAGGCGAGACACAACTGGGTCGGCAAGGTAATCCACTGGGAAATGTGCAGGAAATTTCAATTTGACCATATAAACAAATGGTATATGCACAACCCGGCGCCTGTCCAAGAAAATGTCTCGCATAAACTCCTATGGGACTTTAACATACAAACGGATCACCTAATCCCGGCCAGAAGACCAGACCTCATGATAATCAACAAAAGAAAGAGAATCTGCAAAATTGTTGACTTTGCTGTCCCGGCGGACCACAGAATAAATCTGAAGGAAGGTGAAAAGAAGGATAAGTACCTAAACCTTGCTAGAGAATTGAAAAAACAGTGGAACATGAAAGTAACGAATGTGCCAATTGTGATTGGTGCGTTAGACAAAATAACAAAAGGATTATTAAAAGGCATGAAGGACTTGGAAGTTGGCGGACAGTTAGAGACTATCCGAACGACAGCATTGCTGAGGACGGCCAGAATCCTGACACGAGTCCTGGAGACTTGAGGAGACTTGCTGTCACTCAAACTCCAGTGAAAAACCATCAGCTAATACTGATGTGAAAAACTGTAGAGGAGTATATATATATATATATATATATATATATATATATATATATATATATATATATATATATTTATATATATATATATGAAACGAATATTAAACAAGTAATTCGGATATAGAACTGAAAGCGGTTAATCTAAGAATGTTCTAAAAACATCTGGCAATGCTGAAACACGATGAAGAAGCGTTCAGATGGTTGGAAATATTCACGAATTATTTTTATGATTTGGTTTTCGGTGTATTTATTCAGTTATTTATTTATTTTTATTTTTTTTACTTACTTCTGATGTACGTTCCCTGGTCATGTGTCTATTCTCTCCTCAAGCACTTTAAAAGAATCTTCTCTGTTGACTAAACTGTCACCATTTAAACACGCGTTGAGTTCTTGTATCTCTCTTCGATCGGAAAGATAATCTGGCTTTTTAAAAGATTACCCACGCGAATTCGCTTTTTTTATACATTAAAACAATTTCTTTACTTGACTTGCTTTTTGTTTTATTAGTTTTAAATTTCATTGTTCACCCCGCTTTTCTTTTTCATATTTTTTCTTCATTTTTTGTTCCTAGTTATTTTTAAAAAAATGTTTTTTTTCCTTTTTTTTTTTTTTTTTTACAAAAAACTCTCCGCTTATCTTTTTTTCTTTTTACATCCTAGTTCGCCTTTTACAAATACTCTGAAATATTTCATTTTATTTTTTTTTTTTTTTTTTGTTTTCTTTTTGTCATTACGTTAATGTCTTTTCTGATTTTATTTTAGTTTTTATTTACTTTTTTTTTCTTATTTTGAATTTCATTATCTTTTTATTGCTATTTCCTGATTATTTGTCTATTTTTGTTTTATATCGTGTATTTTATTGGCTTTCTGAATTTCACAGAAACTTCGCATATTTCGTACTTCCTTTTTAAAGAAAAATTATTATAGAAATATTCTTATCAGCTTGGAACGAAAGTACAATCTGATTTTTAAGTGTATAATTTAAATGAAAATAAACCAATGCGTTTAGAAATATACAATTATTAACCTAATCTCCATTGCTTTCTTGTTCCTCATTACATCAGTCAACAAGCCTACAGATGCCACACTTTAAACATTCTTAGAGTTTTGAGGAAAAATATGAGATCAGCTTATGTTCAAACTTAATTGATGTCCACTTAAGATTAATCAAATGATTCAACAATTTCCGAAACAAGTGGTCATCAGAAGTAAAAAGGTCAGGTGTAGATGGAGGATGAAGCAATTTTTCCTAATCTAGGTTCTTTAAGAAATTTTTCAGCTGTGAGAGGACGATCATTATCGTGATGGATTTAGTTTAGTTGTGTTTTATGGAATATTAAGCATGCAAGTTTATTCAATCCCAAATATTCTTTATACATATATAAATAAATGATTTGCAAACACATTTTGTTGAATACTTTTTTGAATGATCCTACTTATAGGTTTATAAGCCATGGTGTGATGGTTATCGTCACAGGATATGGACACGGCGAAACGAGTTCAATTCCTGGACAAGACTGATAGCATTTCACATAGCACTAATACCCTTGGGAAAGGTATGAATCCAATTATTCTCCCTCCAGCTATGGATAAATAGTAGGGCAGACTAGGTTCTTCAGCCTTGGTGAGGCAACTAGTCTAGGAGAAGGAAAACTCTGAATTCAAACCTCTCAATCGAGGTGCCCGTGGTGTAATTGTTATCGACGTATGCCAAATCATTTTTATACATCTAAACAGTTCTATTTCAAATAATTCAGTTTACAGGAAGTTTAAAAGTTCGTTGACACACAGTTAAGTGTGAAAACAGTTGTATTTCAAACTATTCAGTTTAGCAGAAGTAAACAGGTTCAATGTCGAAAACCGTTCTATTTCAAGAAATTCAGTTTTGCATAAGTAAACATTTTAGTTCTATTTGAGCCATAGGTAGGATCCTATCAGGTACTACCACTCCGGAACAGAGTGGACGTGAGAATGATGGCAATGAAGATCTACTCGGCATTCCTCAAAACTCCAGCATTACTGCAACGTCACCATTAGATTGTTTAGTGTTATATCCGGGACAATAATTGTGGGGGTCTTACCACAATGCAGAGCAGCAGTCGGTGTATTCTACAGCCACAACCCACTGGGCAAATATATATATATATATATATATATATATATATATATATATATATATATATATATATGTGCGTGTGTGTGTGTGTGTGTGTGTGTGTGTATTATAAGCGCTCTGTGAAATGATTTGGCATTAATAACCTACAACGGTTGATGTGCCGTAAAACCAAACCAAAGCAAACCAAACTGAATACGTATATATACATACATAAATATACATTTATATATTTAAACATATATTTAAAAAAAAACTTATATATATACATATATATACATATTTAAACACATATATATATATATACATACATATATATATATATATATATATATATATATATATATATATATATATATATATATATATATATATATATATATATATTGTCATCCACAGTGTTATTCGGTTCAGTCAAACCAGAGTTGGGAGTAATTCCTTCAGGACAAGAAAACCATTCAGGAGCTGAACATATATATATATATATATATATATATATATATATATATATATATATATATATATATAAATATATATATAAACACAGATATATACGTATACACACACATAAACACACAGATATATATATATATATATATATATAAACACACACATATACACACAAATATATATCTACTCAACCATACAAATATATGTATACAAACATATACACATATATACACACGTATACACATCTATATATATACTCATTTACACCCACCATATATATATATATATATATATAAGCCTGGACTGCCAGGTTATTTATATCAAGGCATGAGTTGGACCGTCCCGATAAAACCAGGTTACAAATAGGAATTTTTCAAAACTATTTAAATCACGCATTCTTTTCCGTTTTATCAACAACTTTTCATTCCTGCTTTTTTTTTTTTCCAGTTAATTTTTTTTTAATCATATGCTTTTATATTCAATCCTTTTATCTTTCATTATAAATTCTTACTTTCTATTTCTTAAAAATATCGTAATATTTTCGATTTCTGTTAAAGATAATAAAATAGAAAAGAAAAAGCACTATAAAAAGAAAGAAAACATTGAAGAAAGAAAAAAGAATAAATAAAGAAAAGAAATGACAAAAGAAAGAAAGAAAGAAAGGTATTCTATTATATTCTAATCAAAAATAAATTTTAATTAATTCAATGCAGCAGTTTGCTCTGTCTAAATCTAGTCAATATATTTTGTATGAGTAATAGAGAGAATCAGTCACTATGTTTTGCGGAAGCACATTTTACGCGAAGAAAAGCGTTTTATCAGCAGGCCGATACTATAATGTTAGTATAAGCACATCTACGAATCAATCTTCGCATTTATAAAAATAATTAAGCAATGTTGAAATTTAATGCTTACTTGAAGGAACAGAATGTTAGATTTTCACTCAAAACAATGAAGGTCAAACATTTTTTAACAGTGCGGGACATTAAATCTCCTAAATAATTATTCATTTTATCACTTATTTATAAGAATGAGGTAGGATGGAAATTGTATTAAAAAAGCTGATCGTTTATCTATGATTCTCATCAGTTTAAAATGTAACTTTTTAATCTAGGAGCGAAAAAATTTTCTTAAAATATTCAAAATTTCAATTACAATCGTCTTCGGAATTGCTACGAAATTTTTAAAATGACACAAAAGCAACGATTGGTCTTTAAATGAAAAATACAGATACAAAAATAACAACTCATCGAATTTATTTTTACACAAAAATTAACGTTATTGTTTGAATGAAAATTAGTTGATTTCATTACATGCATAAATATTCAAAATCTGCTTAATTCATAGACTCATTTCGTTTTGTGTTTTTTCCCGATAATGAATTATTTTTTAAGAATAATTCCTTACATACCAAATTAATGGTGTAATGGTTAAAGCAATGAACTGCGGAATCGTAGTACGCGAGTTCGTACCCCAGTCGCTCTATTACGTTCACTTTCGGGCAAATACCCTTGGGAAAGGTATGAACCCCCTTATTCTCCCTCCGGCTATGGGTAAATAGTAGGACAGACTAGGTTCTTCAGCCTTGGTGAGGCAACTAGTCTAGGAGAAGGAAAACTCTGAATTCAAACATGTTAAACTCCGCTTAAAAATTGTCCTTGTGTCATATCCTGCTCGAGCGGAGGGGTTGGTAAATAGTACCAAATTAATTTTTATACCATTTCTCAATTTTTTATGATTTAAATTGTTCATTCAAATTATTTTGTAGCCAAAAATTTGTATTATTTCCTTATTTACTACATTTGCAACTGAATTCTATGAGTCGAAGGTGATCCAAAGAATTCTTTTTCAATAGCTACAATATCAAGTTGTAGGGTAGAGCGTCACTCATTTCCATGGATATATCCACTTACTCTTGATCCGTACCTTATAATGCTGAATGATTAGCTAAGGGGCATCAAGTACCATTTTTTGATTCTTTGATATGAAACATTAATTAAGAGTTTATTATATATATTTTTTTTCATTATAGAACGTGTGAAAGTACGTGCGATACCCAGCCCTCATCAGCCGCCAACCAGGTTGATAACACAGTTGTGGGCTCAAGGCGGTGCTGCCACTCCTGGCCCTATATATATATATATATATATATATATATATATGCGTGTGTGTGTGTGTGTGTGTGTGTGTGTAATGCATCTTTCTGATACATGTTCCACAGCACAGCATTAAAAAAAGCATTCATGTCTAACAACAGATTTACGGAGAATTCTTACCGAAAACACAACAATATTAGAACAACAAAATAACAAGCAAAAACTACAGATTCTCGAGGCACTACATATTAGGAACATACAACCCAAACTTAATAGAATTAATTTTAAAACCAGTGCTAAAGTATTAAATGCTTTTAGTTACAGACGCTATTTATAGAAACAAATTCGAAAATTAAACGCAACACAATACAACAGTACAACCGCTTATTCATACAAAAGTTACATCCATTTTGTAATACATCCTCCCCTGTTGATCACCCAAAGTTGGGCAGAAATTACTTGGGAAATAACTAATTATGGTAGACTTATCAACCAATTCCCGCTGAATATCAAAAAATCAATACGGCAATTTGAAAGGATTAACAAAAAAATATGTAGATAAAAAATGTCTATTATGTTCAATTTAATATATATATATATATATATATATATATATCTTTTTTATTATATAAATATGTATATCTATTTGTGCGTATGTCTGTGTGTGTCTGTGTTATTGTCGTAGGAAATAGATGCAATAAGGCAAGTGCACATCCTGGATGAAGCTATTGTCATTTCACGTAGCTTTGATACCATTGGGAAATCTATGCATCTACTCTTACTCTTGGCATGGTATGGCGACCAGTCTGAGAAAAGGAAAACTCTGAATGCACACCTGAGAAATCCGCTAAAAATACTAACCTTGTGTCACAACCTACCTTTGCGGTGTCGTTTAAGAAGCTTTAAGTAAAGGATTTGAAGTGTTCATAGTGTGAATGTTTTTTAAAACCTGCTTTGCTATAGAACTTATTTCTGGTCCTTCCTTTTGGCTGTTATATATATATATATATACTTTATCTAAAGAATGCGTTGATCTGCACACACAGGCAAATGTCTTGCCTGAAATTTGTTAAAGAATAACACACGCGAAGCTACTCGATGGATGGCACACTGGGGCAAGATGACAATTGATCTTAAATGCACGTTTTACTTTAACGTAAATCTTACGGTTGTTGATATGTAAACGGGTATTTCTTCGACAACTCAGTTAGTTCACTTCCAGTTTTCTTAGCTATGGTAGCTCACAAAAATTGCCTGACTAAAATCAATATTTTTTCGAACCGATCAATGGTAAACCGAAAATACCAGAAAGGATTCTTAATTGATCACTGTAAATGAAATAAAAGCTGGACAGTTTTACTATAAACTTCACCAGTCGGACATGTAAACGATGAATTACTTGGAGATGCTAGGATTTATTCATACTAAGTATGTCTTTACAGGGTGTTTCATAAAATGAGATATGTAAATTTACCAACCCCTCTGTGACAGATATGTAAATTTTACCAACCCCTCTGTGACAGATATGTAAATTTAACAACCCCTCTGGGGTCCAGGGGCAAGTTGTGTTCCCGTTTCCAATCTGACTCCATTCAGGGTTATTTTAATCTTACCCCACTTTTGTTTCATTTGTTTCACTTCTTGGATATGAAGGCAGTAAAGAAATTATATGAAAGAAGAAAATAGCAACAGATAGGAGGCGAAGACATCTTTTCTATTTTTTTCTTTATTTCTTGGTTCAACAACCATTCAGTGGGTGAAGAAATTCTTCCTGAATACAAATGAAGTGATTGAACCTCCCAATCAAGGTGTTAAAAATGTGTTAGTCCTTTCTTGGGTATATATGTGTCCTTATTCTGTATATAAAGCTTTAGCGACGTGTTAGTCCCAAAGTGGGAGTTGGTCAAAATCCTGTGTTTTAGTCGTGGGTTGGTGGTGAAAGAGACGACTACCCCAAATAGCATCAACTATACGGCCACCTGCCTCCCATCACAAAAACTATCCAAGTTAGTCGAACCAGACATGCAGGTCACTGCTGGAGAAGCAGAGACGAGCTCATAAGCGATGTACTCCAATAGACCCCCACATATGGCCGGGCAAAAGCAGGACGACTAGCTCGAACATACATCTAGCAGCTATGTGAGGATATGGGATGTAGCCCTGAAGATCTGCCAGAGGCGATGAATGATAGAGAGAAGTGGCGAGGGAGGGTCAAGGATATCCGTGCCTGTGGGACGACATGATGATGATGACTACCAGTGGAAGGGCTAGCCAACGCGTCTTCCAAAGACGGACACATGGCGTCCTATACCAGTTAGCAAGGCGTTGGCACTCTGCTAGTCGCTGCTGAAAGAGAGTGAGATTTCTCCTTTTGTCGGGACGGTCCCATTTCTTTTCACATGTGTCGCCCCTCTTCTAGGAGTTTCTGGATATTTTAATAATTATCTTAATTCAATTTATTTATGTTTAATTTTTTTCACTACAATAAAAGGTCAATTTTTAAACGGAGATTAACAAGTTTTAAATCAGAGTTTTCTTTCTCAGAGACAGGTTGCCTAACCAAGATTAAAGAATCAAGTTTTTTGTACCATTTACCCATGGCTGGAGGGAGGATAATTGGATTCATACCTTTCTCAAGGGTATTAGTGCAATATGAAATGCAATCAGCCGAGTCCAGGATTTGAAATCGCGTCCTCGTGTCCATTTCCTACGACGATAATTATTACATAACGGCGTGACTCATAAAATTATATATATATATATATATATATATATGTTGGTCTAGTGGGTAGAGTGTTCACCAATGGTTCGGGAGACCCGGGTTCAATACCAGGTCAGGTCAAACCAAAGACTTAAAAAATGGTACTTGATACCTCCTTGCTTAACTCTCAGCATTATAAGGTACGTAATAAGGGTAAAGTGGAGCAATCCAGGGAATGGAGTAGCAGCCTCCCCTACATTTCGGTGTAGTAGCGATTGAAAAGGGAGCCTTCTGTTCACCCTCGACTATATATATATATATACCAGGTTTGGCTGCGAAGTTCAAAGTCTAACCAACGTACTCTTATCGCATATGATCAAATGAGATTCAATTTTCAACATAGACCCTCCGCAGTTCATGCATTTCTTCCATCGATGTTGCAAGGGTTGGATTCCACTGGTCAAGAAAGTCCTCAAAAGCAAACATGCTGACATCTTTTGAGCTTTTCAGCCCATGAACTATTCAACGATCCATCATATATATAAAATATTTACCACGGAGTCTCTTGATCTGTTGATCATAAAGAGGAGAAACTGACAATAACTAAGCATCGTTGATTATGTGTCTACGGAATATATGTGTTATAACCAAACAGGCGACATTTCCACACGAGACGGAACCTCTCTGAAACTAGTAGACAAATTCACCTACCTAGGAAGCAGCGTCTCATCAACCGAAAAAGACATCGACACACGACTAACAAAAGCATGGACAGCTAAGAATAGGCTCCCGATCATATGGAAATCAGACCTGACCGATAAAATGAAACGCAGTTTCTTCCAGGCAGCGGTTGTATCGATACTACTATATGGATGCACTACTTGGACGCTTACCAAACGGCTGAAGAAGAAGCTAGACGGCAACTACACAAGAATGCTGCGAGCAATATTGAACAAGTCCTGGCGGCAACACCCCACAAGGCATCAACTATACGGCCACCTGTCTCCCATCACGAAAACTATACAAGTTAGACGAACCAGACATGCAGGACACTCTATCAGTGATGTACTCCTATAGACCCCCGCATATGGCCAAGCAAAAGCAGGACGACCAGCTCGAACATACATACAGCAGCTACGTGAGGACGCGGGATGTAGCCTTGAAGACCTGGCAGAAGCGATGAACGATAGGGAGAAGTGGCGAGAGAGGGTCAGGGATATCCGTGCTAGCGGCACGACAGGATGTTGATGATGATGATGATTCATGAATTTAACAAACTATCTATCTATCTATCTATCTATCTGTGAGTGGCGTAGTAACTGATTCACTTTTTTATTTGTAGCAAAACGTTTGGACGAATGTTTCAAGAAAGTTCTGTATTCTTTAAATTCTTTCTTTATTTATTTATTCATCTCAGATCACACGATAGCAAATTCGATTATCACACCCTACACGTGGCAAGAGTTGATCCAGAATCAGGAGTAGGCATGCTCGCCTGGGAATGCAATCAATGAAAAAGCGAAATATTTTTTTCTTCTTTCTTCTTCGGTAAATATTAATTAACGGTTTTTTTTTTGTCGGCTAACAAACATCTTAAAGAACCCTGAAGATAATAAAAAAAAAAGAATAAACGCAAGTCAGGATTCATCGTATTTTTTGCCTAATTTTCTCCATCGTATATATACATCTATTTTTTTTTTATATCCGTGCAATGCTGATTCCACATCAGAGTTACCTCCCTTAGGAATAACTCGTTCACTGCAGATGGCGTCAAACGTCACCGAAAAGAGAGCCGTGTGACCTTTTTTTAGTTTATTTAATTATCACGTTCTATTTATATTAGACAATATGTCACTTTCTGAAATGATGGCTTGGAGTATATTAAGTTATCACTGCACGAGTATTGATTTTAATTATTTGTGTGATTAATCTTTTACTGAAACAATTCTTGGTTCGTTATTTTTTATGTTGACTTTGGTATTGCATTCGACTACGGAATCTGCTAAGACGAAACAACAAACAATCAGTTGCGAATTGTAGACCTTCAAGCCTTCTGAACATTAATCTATTTATCGTATTTAGTGCTTCTCAGTGAAATTGTTGATTTAGCCGAAGGTCTGATATTATTAACTCTCTCTCTCTTCCGCTCTATATTGACCATATCCTTTTGGCGACGATAACACAAATTTAATTAATATTTTCTATTCTTATTAACGTCCTGATTCGAAATCGAGTTTGAATAATTCCTTTGAAGCTTGTCCAGAACAACCCAAAAATCAACGTACTTTCTGTTGATATTTTCAAATAGAATAATAGAATATTCTTCCAAGCTGTAGCCATTTCAATACGACTGTATGGTTGCACCCCTTCGACTCAAATAAACGCCTTGAGGAATGCTACATAGGAACTACGCAAAGATGGTGAAAAAATCCAGGAAGCAGCAACCTAAAAAGACTGCAGTTGTACGGAAGCTTGCCTCCCATCTCTTAAACCATCAATCTAGGACAAGGAAGACATGCTGGATATTGCTACAGAACTAGGGATGAGCCCATAAGCGACATATTCTAGTGGACTACAATACATGGACTTCTCAGAGTTGGTTGACAAGCAAATACAATCATTGCCAAGAGCGATGGCCATAAGGGGCGGATGTCGAGATCGAGTCAAAGGAATCCATGCTGTCAGCATGCTTGGATGATGATGATGATAATGAGCATATTCGCAAATCTGCTAAACATATTGATTGATTGATTGATTGATTGACTCTTTGATTTTATTGGCAGGTCAAAATGTCTTGGCTTATTTTATGCTTACAGGTTGAGTAAGCGTACTCACTGAAGGTTCTTAATTGAATATTTTAATTGTAATTCCTTAATTTTTTTTTTATTGATAGTTTGGTTGATCGATACTAACGGCATGTCATCTCGTCTTGGGATTTTTATAACTAGAGGTTGGATAACTTCATTCATTGTATATTCCTCTTTACATTTTTGGCATAGCTGTTTCAAAAGAGATTTCTCGCACATTTGTTTATATATATATATATATATATATATATTTTCTTGGATTGCATAAGTCTGTGCCTTGAGGCTTGTATTCATATTTTAGGATTTTCCTAGGCATATACATTAATATTAAAAAAAACAAAAAAAAACAGATTTATATGATTTGAATTTCGTCGAAAACGAGGAATGATTCGAAGTCTCATGATGAACTAACGGAAAGTGGATTATGCACAATGTTTCTAATATCAGGTGACGTATTCTAAAGAAACGAACGCTGATTCATTGATCAAAGGGCCAATTTTTCTTGTCATAAACAGCCAACTTTTCTTGTTGTACAACTTTTCCAAATTTTTATATATTTTTACACTTTTTATACATCCATCTAAACTTAACATCACTAATAAAACCCCTCACTGTCCTGATGATGGTTCAGCAGAACCGAAACGCTATAGTGTCGACTGACTTTGTTTCTCTATAACCCCCCCTTTCTATTTGGATTATTTGTTGTCAATTTTTCTTCACAAATTGTCGGATTACTATCCATTATTTTCTTCCATATATATATATATATATATATATATATATAGTTTTCAGGTGTTGCTATTTACCACTAACAGTTCAATTAAACATCACTCATTTGTTTACACACAGTTAAATGTCGAACAGTTCTATTTGACACATTGATGCTACCACTCAAAGCCACTGAGGACCTGGGGGCGATGGCAATGAAGGGGTACTCTGCATTTCCCAAAGCTGCAGCATTACTGAAGCCTCGCAATCAGATTATTTATTTTTATATCAAGGATGCTTACTGGGTGGGGGTCTTACTCCTCGGCAGAGATGCAGTCGGTGTATTCTACATTCCAAACCGACTGGGCGTTGTCCGATTCCGTGAAATGCCTTTAAAAATACACCGATGCTGTTAACATAATAATTATGGATACATCGTCTAATTCTAATTTTAAAGATTTGATCGATTGATGTTAACGTCAGGTCAACTTGCCATGCGTTTTTTCATGCCTAGTTTTTTGGCAATCGTCTTTCTGGTACACTCATATTCAGGTTTTTATATATTTGTTTCTTCGGAGGGTTTTTATTCCCATATGATTTCATTGAAAACGATTAATTTTCAAATAAGCCTATTTGAATCATAGACTTGTTTAACAACTTCAGATCTGAGCAGACCTGGAATTATTGGCAATGAAGAGGTACTCCATACACTCAATATTTGCAGTACAGGAGCTTTCCCATCGGCTGGGGCTGTAGAATACACCGACTGCTCCTCTGCAGAGGGGTAAGACTCCCCAAAGAGTATATTGGATATGAAATTAAACAATCTGCAGCTGACGTTCCAGTAATGCTGGAGCTTTGGGAAATGCGGAATACACCTTCATTGCCATCGCTCCCAGATCCACTTTGGCCCAGACTGGTAAAACTTGATAGGATTTAATCTATAGGTCAAATAGAACGAAACTGCGTACTTATGCTAAATTGACTTCCTTGAAATAGAACAGTTTTGGGATTTGAACTACGTACTTATGCTAAACTGAATTATTTGAAATGGAACTGTTTTTGACATTTAAACTGCGTACTTATGCTTAACTGAATTGTTAATATAGAACTATTTTGATATTTAACTGCGTGCGGACAAAAATATACTGATACTAAACTGAATTATTTGAATTAGAACTGTTTGACGAAACTGAATAGCTCGAAATAGAAATGTTTATGACAATGAAACTGTGTACTCATGCTAAACTGATTTGTTTGAAATAGAAGTGATTATTCGTATAAAATGGATTTGGTCTTAAATAACCTAGAAAGGTTGATATATCGTAAATCCAAAAAATCAACCAAAAAGTACAAGAGCCTCATCATCAGATGCAATTTAGTGTCATAATCAGAACAGGAATCTCATTGTAATACAGTTTCATTCTTGGAAAGCCATTTGTGATTAAGTATTGTCGAGCGTGATTAGTTATTTGATGAGAGATCAGCTACAATAATGTTCTTTTCTGTGTGAAAAAATGAGCTCAGGCTCGTTTAAAAATATTACTTAAAAAATGTGTTAAGAAATCATATATTTAATGTAAATGTATCAAGAGGATTTGGCATTAAATAAACTACAATGGTTGATATGCCATAAAACCCAACTGAAGCAAATCCTATATATTTAATTTATATGTATAAAGAGGATTTAGCATTAAATAACCTACAAGGGTTGATGTGCCATAAAACCCGACCAAACCAAATCATATACATTTTATATAGATATGTATAAAAAGGATTTGGCATTAAATAACCTTCAATGGTTGATTTGCCATAAACACCAACCAACCAACCAAATCATATATATCTCATATAAATGTATAAAGAGGATTTGGCATTAAATAACCTACAATGGTTGATATGCCATAAAAGTGAAATTATTTTTTTACATAGTTATGTCTTTTTAAAGTCTGCAGATATTAGGAATCCACTTAAATAAGGAATTGACTGTCTTTGTTAAGGCAAATTTTCAAATAACCATTTCCTTCAAAAACTGCAAAGAATCAACGATGAAAGACGTTAAACCAAGAAAGAAAAATCTTCTTTCGGAAAAATCGATTAAACAGCTTATATATATATATATATATGTACTCACACACACACACACACACACACACACACACACACACACACACATATATATATATATATATATATATATATATATATATAAACGATGTAAAAAAGCCAGAACATCCACAATGAAAAGAAAAAAAAACCATGTTCTTCAAATATTTCGTTAAATCGACAAGTGCTTAAAACGTCTATCACTCGAAAGCCCACGACAGTTGTCCAACCCCGACTCCCAGCTAAGTTCTAATTCACCTTCCATCTAAAATGTACGTCAGCTAGACAGACTGGTATTCGGTTTTTGGCGTGTTGGAGGGCGAAAGGTCAGAGGTCATCGGAAGATTACGAAGGATGCGTCAAACATGTCGTTTCTATCTGATTTATCGCGGAAAATTTTTAAAAATAATAAAAAAGTAAAGCCGCTCCCCCACAAAAAAAAAAGCAGTAAAGAAAATCTGTTTCTCAATCTAAGTTGTCATGCTTTGTTTTAAGCAAAAGTCGAAGAAAGACAAGTTCTCTTGAGTGACAGAAATATAGATATTAATGTTGTGTAGGAATGGGAGATTTTATATCTGCATGAGCTATCTAAATATTTCGGAAGGAAAAGAATGTTGTTTTCGAAGAAGTTTTTTTCAAGATAAATGAGCCTTCTCTGAAAGTCGTTGTTCCATTATTCAGATGCGTTCATTCTTTAGATGAGTGATAAAAACAACGAAAGGACTTTTGATATATATATATATATATATATATATATATATATATATATATATATATATATACTGTACCCTACAAGTACCAAAATGAGGGACAAACGTGAAAACTACGCATAGGGCCATAGCCCAGACACACCTGGTGGCTCCAAAAATGCTTTGGAACCAATCGAACTTCCTCTACAAAAATGGCACCTCAGGCAACTGTCAATAAACCAAGTCTACCGAAGCAGGTGAGAGTCAGGGCGACGAGCTCCCTGAGGCCCAAGGAGTGTCAGTTTTAGCCACGAATCCTGGGCTTCCCTGGTACTCATATCAGGCGGTCTTGACCAACGAAACGAACCAAGCAGATCAGAACAAGTCTGGTAGTTTTTATTCAACACACGTTCAAATATACATAGAACAAATCATAGGATCATGAAATTTCGATGTCAACCAATTTAGATGAAGGAAAACTCTGAATTTAAACTAGCTTCACTCCTAATAGAATTTAATTTTGTATCGCATCATGGCGTATGTGGAGGCTACATGCTTACATATATGCATACATTCATACATACTAGCACACACATCTATACATTCATACATATATATATATATATATATATATGTCTACGCTACATTAGTGCAACTTTCAGAAATACAAATCGACAGATTTTATATATATATATATATATATATATATAAGGAAGATGTAAAGAAATTTAAATCGGTAGATTAAAATACAGAAGGGTGTATATAGATATATATATATATATAGAAGAGAGAGAGAGGGTTTGGTTTGGTTTCTTGACATATCAACCTTTATAGGTTATTTAATGCCAAAGCCATTCTTCGAAAAGAACAGTAGTGGTACTATTTAACCCACAGGTGGAAGGATAAGGGGGTTCATACCTTTCCCAAGGGTATTTGCCCAAAACTGAACGCAATAGCGCGACTGGAGTACGAACTCGCGTACTACAATCCCGCAGTCCATCGCTTTAACCATTACACCATGAGGACACTCCCGGGGAGAGAGAGAAATTGATATAATAAAATTGGTAATGTTAGTGATGTTAAATAAACAACGGATGTTTTAAAATATTTCGTATTTTGAAACATTACATTAGTTTTAGATATGTAGAAGAATTTCAAATTTATTAAACTGTATTTCGTTGTCTCACTGCAGAAACAAGAGTATAAGTGCACACAAGAAAAATTAAAAAACAAAAACCTTCGTCAGAGGTACAGTGGCTCCCCAGTTGATAATTTCTTAGACCGACTGAAACTGTAAATGATATCGTCGTAGGAAATGGAGACGGCAACACGAATTCAAATTCTGGACGAGGCTGATAGCATTTCATATAGGACTAATACCATAGGGAAAGTTCTGAATCCAATTATTCTCCCTCCAGCTATGGGTAAATAGTAAGGCAGACTGAGTTCTTCAGCCTTGATGAAGCAACTAGTCTAGGAGAAGGAAAACTCCGCTTAAAAATTGACCTTGTGTCATATCCTGCCCAAGCGGAGGGGTTGGTAAATATGGAAACTGTAAATGATATATGGTTGCGTGTCAAAATATGTCAGATAGTTTGTTTTTTTGTTGTTTTTTTTTTCCGAGCAGCCAAGAAATTGCTCGCCAAAATAGATATTGCTAGACAACGTAGTTATAGTGAGAGAAAAAAAAAGAAAAAAAAAAAGAAAAAAACAACAAAAGAAACGAAAGAATGGGAGAAAATAAAATCCGTTATGCAAATGTTATGTTATATGTTAATTCAATAATAAACCACTTATCGTTTTTTATCGCTTTTCAAGGTACAGCATCCATTTAGTGTGAGTAGTAAGTGAAAATTAGTTTAAATTTGTTAGACTCCACGGGCAATGACTGGTTCCTACGTATGTATATACGTACATAGTCTTCAATATCTATTTTTGAGTCCTTACGTGCAGAAATGATTTTGTATGTATCTTGACCCACAATTTTAGAAATACTCACCAGCACGTTAGTTCTCAAAAATCCACATACACACACACACACACACACACACATATATATATATATATATATATATATATATATATAAATGTGTATATATAGGTGTGTATGTGTGTGTGTATGTGTGTGTGTAAAAAGCAAAGAAGTAAAAGCTAAAAAAGGCAATAAAACACAGACACACACGCCAATCTACACACGCACACACACACACACACACACACACACACACACATATATATATATATATATATATATATACATACATATATACGTGTGTGTGTGTGTGTGTGTAAAATACACAGGAGAAAATGTACAATAAAACGATAAAACGGAAAGGTACACACGCGCAGACTGATATATATATATATATACATATATATATATATATATATATATATATATATATATATATGTGTGTGTGTGTGTGTGTGTGTGTGTGTGTGTGTGGAAAATTCGATTTCTTCAAAATATTTCTCAGTCTGATAATTTTCGTATAAAGACGGTATAAAACCAGTAGTTGCAGATAAGGCACCATGCTATTATATATATATATATATAGTCCAGACCTTGCTCCCTGTGACTTTTGCTTATTCACTAAGCTCAGAGCCTGTCGTTATGAGACAATTGAGGAGATGGAAGAGGCTGTGACGAAGGTCATTGACACGCTCACACAAGAAGACTTCCATGAAGCCTTCCAGAAGTTGTTGGAACAGTACAACAAGTCCATTGCAGCCGGAAGAGATTACTTCGAAGGGGTCTAGAGTTTCATGAGTGCACTATCAATAAAAGTGCACATACAAAAAAAGTCTTGAAACTTATCGTATGCACCTCGAATATAGATTATTATCAAGTGACAGTGACGGCACAGATTTTCCTGGTTTTCTCTCTGAATCTATATGTCCCAGGGGTCTTCTAAACTAAATCCTGTGTCCACACGGAGTCGATGCAAATAAGATCTTGCCAGTCGGCCAACACTGGCACGATCATGTGTTGCGTTGCAAAGAAGAACATTGTCCTTGCTTATCTCACATGTCTTGTTGGTCTTGCCAGGATGTTTATTGAGTCAGGAAATAAGTGTCCGAACAGCTGTTGTTTCGTGGGGTGTTGCTTCCAGGATTTGTTGAAAATAGCTTGTAGCATTCTTGCATAGTCCCGATCCAGGTCTTACTTGATGTGATGCATTCATATATTAGTATTGATATAGTCACAAATTTGAAGGAGACCAAATATCATCATCATCATCATGTCGTGCCGCAAGAACGGATATCCCTGACCCTCTCTCGCCACTTTTCCCTATCGTTCATCGCCTCTGGCAGGTCTTCTGGGCTATATCCCGTACCCTCACATAGCTGATGTATGTATGTTCGTGCTGGTCGTCCTGCTTTTGCTTGGCCATATGCGGGGCTCCATAGGAGTACATCACTGATGAGTTCGTCCTTGCTTCTCCAGCAGTGTCCTGCGTGTCTGGTTCGTCTAACTTGTATAGTTTTTGTGATGGGAGACAAGTGGCCGTATAGTTGGTGCCTTGTGGGTTATTGCCGCCAGGACTTGTTCAATATTGCTCTCAACATTCTTGTGTAATTGTCGTCTAGCTTCTTCTTCTTCAACCGTTTAGTTAGCGTCCAAGTAGTGCATCCATATAGCAGTATCGATACAACCGCTGCCTGGAAGAAACTACGTTTCCTTTTATCGGTCAGGTCTGATTTCCATATGATCGAGAGCCTATCGATAACGAATGAATGAAGGGAGAAGGAACGTTAAAATGAAAGATAATGCAAAAAAAAAAAAAAAAGAAATGATGATCTTAGAAAACAAAGAAAAATATACCGAAAGAAAACCAAGAAAAAATATACTCGAAAGAAAGAAAGGTTAAAGGGGAAATATGGAATGAAAGAATTAAAGAAAGAAAAAGCAATGTAATCCTTCGAATTAAATGAAAGGAATAAAAAGTGAAATAAATAAATATAAAGATTGGGTACAAACGAAAGAAAGAACGAAAAAGATTGGGCTTAGGCAAAAAGGAAAGAAAGAAAGAATAATTAAAGAAAGATTGACTCATTTGGCTAAGGAGAAAAAGAAAGAAATCTGCAAGGGAAAATTAAATTGAAAAGAAAAAAAGAAAGAAATAAAGAAAGAAAGAAAGAAAGAAAGAAAGAAAGAAAGACATATAGAGTTTAAGAGAAAACGAAATCAGAAAGAAAAAAAGAAAAAAGAAAGAAAGAAAGAAAGAAAGAAAGAAAGAAATAGCTTAAGAGGAAACGAAAGAAAGAAAGGAAAAAATATAGAGCTTCAGAGAAAACAATATTAGAAAAAAAGAAAGAAAGAAAGAAAGAAAGAAAGAGCTTTAGCGGAAAGAAAAATAATATTAAAGAAAGAAAGAAAAAAAAAAGAAAGAATGAAAGAAAGAAAGAAAGAAAGAAAGAAAAAGCTTTAGCGGAAACAATATTAAAATTAAAGAAAGAAAGAAAGAAATAAAGAAAGAAAAAAGAAAAAAAAGAAAGAAATATAGAGTTTTTTTTAAAGAAAACGAAATAAAAATGAATGTAGGAAAGAAAGAAAGAAAGAAAGTGCTTTAGAGAAAACGAAAATATAAAAAATAAATAAATCGATAAATAAATAAATAAAGGAAGAAAGAAGAAAGAAAAAAGAAAGAAAGAATTACTGAGCTTAAGAGAAAACGAAATTAGAAAGAAAGAAAGAAAGAAAGAAAGAAAGAAATATAACCCTTTGGAGAAAACGAAATAAAAATGAAAATGAAAGAAAGAAAGAAAATAAGAAAAAGAAAAAACATAGGAGAGGTATAACAGAGAGAATAAATTGAAAAAAAAATCTTGAGATGAAAGAAAGAAAGAAAGAAAGAAAGCGAAAAAAAAAAAAGAAAAAAACTTTGTCGAAATCAAAAGAAGAAATAAATAGATAAATAAATGACAGAATAAAAGGAAAAAGAAAAAAAAAAGGAGAAGTATTAGAGATGGAAGAAATGAAAGAAATCCATGAAGTGAAAAAAAGACAACATTTATTCAACGAAAAATTCCGAAGTCAAAATATGTGGAACGTGTTTTTTTTTCTTTTCTTTTTGCTTTTTCTACCGTTATTTATCTACTTTCTCGTGCTGTTTTACAATGAAAAGGATTTAATGAAGTAACTGGACAGAAACAGTTATCTTACCTTTGGCTAAAACTGACCAACAGCAACTAGAAGAATATGTCACATTCAACTGACCCACTGAAAGTTTCCTTTAACAGCCTTTCAGCAATAACTAAATGCTTGATATATCTTGATGGTAAGTAAGAAGTTCTTGAGAAACTATTTCGCAGAGACGTCAACTCAGTTATCGATTGCTACAATAGTTTGGTTAGTTCCGCTCTTTTAATGGCATATCAGCCTTCGTGGGTTATTCAATGCAAAAGCTCTCTATATATAAAGACAGTAGTGGTTCAATTTGATCCAAAAATGGGTAAATAACTTTACCAACGGTATTAATCTAAAATTGTTCGTAATACGTTGTGCCTTCAATAAGTTTTCTGACTTTTTTTTTGTTCAGGCATTTAGAATTGTCGTAGACTCTTGAAAATTCAGTATGTTATTGCTATACATCTTATGAGATGACAGGCCAATTTTTATGATTTCAGGTTTAAATGAACAGCTAAAGCAGCAATTGGAATACACCCTACTAAAGCCTGATTGTCACAGCTGGTGAATTTCAAAAATGCAATCTGGGCGTGACGACACTTTAGAAAAACGATATGAAATAAAATTCTGTTTTAAACTTGGAAAAAATGCCACAAAAACGTATGAAATGCTTCAGACTGCTTTTCGACCATCTTGCATGAATCGGGCATGAGTTTTTGAGTGGCATAAGAGATACAAGGAAGGCAGGGAGTTGGTGAGGGATGATGAGAGGTGTGGGAGGAGTAAGAAAGTCAATAAACCAGAGTTGATTTGCCAAATGGTTAGGGTTAGGGTTACTCTGTTGAGGTTATAAGGGAGTTCAGGAAGAGACTCCGTCGGAAGAGGCCAACTCACTTCAAATCGGGCCCGTGGCATTTCCACCAGGACAATGCACCAGTCCACAACTCCGTCCTATTTGACCAAGATTGGCATGAAGACAGTTCCTCACCCTCCCTGTAGCCCAGACCATGCTCCCTGTGACTTTAGGTCATTCCCTAAGCTAAGAGGCTGTCCTTATGAGACAATTGAGGAGATGAAAGAGGCTGTTACGAAAGTCATTGACACTCTCACACAAGAGGACTTCCATGGGACCTTCCAGGAGTTGTTGGAACCGTACAACAAGCGCATTGCAGCCGGAGGAGATTACTTCGAAGTTTCATGTGTGTATTATCTATAAAAGTGCCCATGCGAAAAAAGTCTGGAAACTTATTTAATGATCCCCGTAGCTTGACAGGAATTCGATCTCGATTACTACAATTTAGCAGTCTAGCACGATGAGTACCCCTTCAATATTTGATAATTTTTTATATATTTACCAAAGCCTACGCTACGGAGAGTATTTGACAGTTAATTCTTAAGCAGAGTACAGCTAGTTTGAATAAGAGTTTTCCTTCTTGAGTGCTTGCGTAAAAAAAGGTTTAAAAAATCCTGTCTATTCTATCTACCAATGGCTATCAAAAGAACGGGAGGGGCTATTCCTGTCACGATGGACTTAATTCATTTATTCGAATGACCTAGTTAACTGGGGTTGTAGAATACACTGATGGATAAGACTCCCACAACAAGTGTCCTGGTTATGACACTAAACAATCTGGTGGTAAAGGTTCAGTAATGCTGGAGCTTTGGGAAATGCAGAGTACCCCTTCTTTGATATTACTGGAACCTCAGCATCAGATTGTTTAGTGTCTTATCCGGGATATGAGATATATATGATTTTGTTTGGTTGGTGTTTATGGCAAAGCAACCATTTAAGGTTAATAACAAATCCTTTTGATACATATATATTAAATATATAGGATTTGCTTTGGTTGGGTTTTATGGTATGTTAACCATTGTAGGTTATTTAATGTCAAATTCTCTTTATACATTTACAGTAAAAATATAATTTCTTAACGCATTTTGTTGGTAACATTTTTAAACGAGCCTGAGCTCATTTTTTTCACTCAGAGAACATTATTGTAGCTGATCTCCCATCAAATTACTAATCACGCTCGACAATACTTAATCACAAAGGGCTTTTTAAGAATAAAACTATATTACAATGAGATTCCTGTTCTGATTATGACAGTAAATTGCATCTGATGGTGAGGCTCTTGTACTTTTTGGTTGATTGTTTGGATTTACGATATATCAACCTTTCTAGGTTATTTAAGACCAAATCCATTTTATACGAATAATCACTTCTATTTAAACAAATCAGTTTCGCATGAGTACACAGTTTCATTGTCATAAACATTTCTATTTCGAGCTATTCAGTTTCGTCAAACAGTTCTAATTCAAACAATTCAGTTTAGTATCAGTATATTTTTGTCCGCACGCAGTTAAATATCAAAATAGTTCTATATTAACAATTCAGTTAAGCATAAGTACGCAGTTTAAATGTCAAAAACAGTTCCATTTCAAATAATTCAGTTTAGCGTAAGTACGTAGTTCAAATCCCAAAATTGTTCTATTTCAAGTAAGTCAATTTAGCATAAGTACGCAGTTTCGTTCTATTTGACCTATAGATTGAATCCTATCAAGTGTTACCAGTCTGGGTCAAAGTCGACCCGGGAGCGATGGCAATGGAGGTGTATTACGCATTCCCTAAAGCTCCAGCATTACTAGAACCTCAGCAGCAGATTGCTCAATTTCATATCCTGGATACTCTTTGTGGGGTCTTACCCCTCTGCAGGGAAGCAGTCGGTGTATTCTACAGCCTCAGCCGACTGGGCATAATAGTAGTAATGTCTACTTAGTCTGCACCGGCACGAACTTCCTTTAGAACACCGTAGATTCGCAAGCGTTTATCTGTGCTGTGTAAGATACAACTATACATTTTGGGGGTAAATTTACGCCTCTACTTTGAACAACCCCTAATTTATTGACGGAAAACTTTTATAATCGAATATTGCATGTAATAAATAACCCCTAACATAATATTTTTTCAACATCCGAAAATATTGAAGAGAAAATAATAAAACGCTTATCCATGCTTTTCTAACTATTATTGCACAATCCAAATCAATGGTAGACAGTGAATAAACAATGTAATCTAGTTCTGTAATTTCCGGTGTCCACATTTCCTATTTCCGGTGTCTTGACCGCATATCCTAGTTGTCTGCTGCACCTACACGCAGTCTAAAGTCACTACTCTGTTCTTCTCTTATCCGGTAACGCCTTTTATAAGTTCAGTCTACCAGGTGTTTTTTGAATTGCCGTTAACATTGCCATACCATGGCTAATGACTCTAGGCTGCCCTACTATTAACACCTTCTTGGAGGCAAATAGCGTTATACATGATTAGAACTCAAGATACCGTGTCATTTTCAGACGTTGATATCCATATCGTAGGACAGACTGATCTTAAGCGTTGGTGTGGCAACCAATATTGGAGAAAGAAAACTTTGAATTCAGACCTCTTAAAAATGACCTTGCGTCACATTATACCAGTGCGAAATTGTTGGTAAAAACTCTCTGTTTCTGACATATAAGAAAACATTTAGCAAAGTGCTCCCTTCGCGCCTACGTTCACAGAAAAAAAACAAATACTACTTCGAAAATTAATAATTGTTTCGGAGAAAATTCTAATCTGTCTTCGGATTTTTTCTGTTCGTCGCCAATGTAAGATTCTTAAGAAGAACAAAAATGTGTTGGGTTTGATTTTATTTTATGGCATATCAACCATTGCAGGTTATTTAAAGCCAAATCCGGTTTATTCATACATATCATATATATATGATTTGGTTTAATTGAGTTTTATGGCTTTTCAACCATTTTAGGCTATTTAATACCAAACCCACTGTATACATATGTATATATACATATTAGATATATATAATTTGGTTTGGTTTGGTTGGGTTTTATAGCATATCAACCATTGTAGGTCAAATAATACCAAATTATATATATATATATATATATATATATATATATATAAGATTTTGTTTGGATGGGTTTGATGGCATATCATCCATTGTAGGTCAAATAATACCAAATTATATATATATATATATATATATATATAAGATTTTGTTTGGATGGGTTTTATAGCATATCAACCATTGTAGGTCAAATAATACCAAATTATATATATATATATATAAGATTTTGTTTGGATGGGTTTGATGGCATATCATCCATTGTAGGTTATGTAAAAACAAATGCTCTTTATGCATATACCTATTAAATATAAATGATTTGGTTTGAATGGGTTTGATGGCATATCAACCGTTGAAGGTTATTTAATGCCAAATCCTCTTTATACATATACATTAAATATATATGATTTGGTTTGGGTGGGTTTGATGCCATATCGACCATTCTAGTTTATTTAATGCCAAATCCTGTTTATACATATACATTGAATATATATGAGTTGGTTTGTTTGGGTTTGATGGTATATCAACCATAGTAAGCAATCTAATACCAAATTCTCTTTTGTACATAGAGCAAATATATATGACTTCATTTGGCTTAATGGCATATCAAACATTGTAGGTTACAATTCAATTTAGAGTAAGTCACTTGTTTGCACACAGTTATATTTGACCCATGGAAAGGACTTTATAACTTACTACCACTCCGGGCCAAAGTGGACCAGGAAGCGCCTGCAATGAAGGGGTATTCCGCCTTCCCTATAGATCCAACATTACTCGGGACTCACCATCAGATTTTTTAATGTCATATCCAGGATCCTCATTGGGAGCTATTTTACTCTTCTGCCGTGATGTAGTCGCTATATTCTACGGCTCCAGCTAACTGGGCCACAGCACACTCGTTGGCGGTGTCTAAGCTCTCGACGGAGATATTGTCGGTATATCCTACAGCCCCAGCCAACTGGACCACAGCACACTCGTTGGCGTGGTCTTACCTCTCTACAGAGATGTAGTCGGTATATCCTACAGCCCGAGCCAATTGGACCACAGCACACTCGTTGGCAGGGTCTAACATCATTACAGAGATGTAGTCGATATATCCTACAGCAACAGCCGACTGTGCCACAGCACACTCGTTGGCGGTATCTAAGCTTTCGACAGAGATGTTGTCGGTATATCCTACAGCCCGAGCCAATTGGACCACAGCACACTCGTTGGCAGGGTCTAACCTTTCTACAGAGATTTAGTCGGTATATCCTCCAGCCCCAGCCGACTAGGCCACAGCACACTCGTTGGCAGGGTCTAACCTTTCTACAGAGATGTAGTCGGTATATCCTACAGCCCGAGCCAATTGGACCACAGCATACTCGTTGGCGTGGTCTTACCTCTCTACAGAGATGTAGTCGGTATATCCTACAGCCCGAGCCAATTGGACCACAGCACACTCGTTGGCGTGGTCTTACCTCTCTACAGAGATGTAGTCGGTATATCCTACAGCAACAGCCGACTGGACCACAGCACACTCGTTGGCAGGGTCTAACATCTCTACAGAGATGTAGTCGATATATCCTACAGCAACAGCCGACTGTGCCACAGCACACTCGTTGGCGGTATCTAAGCTCTCGACAGAGATGTTGTCGGTATATTCTACAGCCCCAGCCAACTGGACCACAGCACACTCGTTGGCAGGGTCTAACCTTTCTACAGAGATGTAGTCGGTATATCCTACAGCCCGAGCCAATTGGACCACAGCACACTCGTTGGCGTGGTCTTACCTCTCTACAGAGATGTAGTCGGTATATCCTACAGCAACAGCCGACTGGGCCACAGCACACTCGTTGGCAGGGTCTAACATCTCTACAGAGATGTAGTCGATATATCCTACAGCAACAGCCGACTGTGCCACAGCACACTCGTTGGCGGTATCTAAGCTCTCGACAGAGATGTTGTCGGTATATCCTACAGCCCCAGCCAACTGGACCACAGCACACTCGTTGGCAGGGTCTAACCTTTCTACAGAGATGTAGTCGGTATATCCTACAGCCCCAGCCGACTGGGCCACAGCACACTCGTTGGCAGGGTCAAACCTTTCTACAGAGATGTTGTTGGTATATTCTACAGCCCCAGTCGACTGGGCTGAAAGAAATTAATTTTCAACCTTTTTCTTTATTAGATGCATTCTACAACATTCTAAGAGTCCCTTTCACTCTTTTTTGTTCAGGAGTCTCGGCTTCATTTATCCAATATCCAAACCGCTTCACAAAGCTGACTTTTTTTTTTTACCTTAATTGAGTTCGAGACCCCTTAAAAGTGTACTCCATACGCTCTTAATCTCCAGAAATGAAGCCCCCACCAGAACATGCAGTATAGGAAATATTCAGGGTAGGAGGTGTTACCTATTTGCTGGGTATAGAATCATTGTACTCAAACCCCGACGACAGGGCGAGTCATATTAAGGACTTATATAATTTGATATGATTTGAAATGGAAAAGTATTCTAATTTCCCCAATGAGTACTCTGTGAATAAGCATGAATATATATATGTTCACCTACCTGTTCGAGGAGTAGTCTACTGCAGTGTCGAACGTGTGAAATCATCGTTGGCAAATTCAAAATCCAGCTGCTCTATTACGTTTACCTTTGGGTTTAGAGTTTGCGAAAATTATCAGCTATCTTATCTGCCTACTATAAGTTAGAGCTCAGTATCATTACAGATAGGTAAGACCCCTCAACAAGTGTCAAGGATATCACTTTAAACAATATTAATGGTTAGGCTCGATTAATTGTCCACACTGTGTTATGTTTTGACCTTTTGATCCGGCTAAAAATGTCATTCAAGGTGATGCACCGTAAGGGAGTGACACATTCTAATGGCAGTTATGAGAGGAAATCGCGTGGGCGGAAATTGGCTGATGAAATGGGACGAGGTAAAAAATAATCCCATTATACTCTCATAGACTGACGCACCGGAAGAGAGTGACCTCTGAACTGCATGACAGTTATTTCCACTCGATGACGATTACACAGGCCATTCCAAAGATAGCGGAAGTGACACATCCCGATCGCCAGATATCGGAAGAAATTGCGGAGGCGTGTCCATATCACCGCGTGGGAGTTTGAAGGTAATATAAGGCCGACGAATTGAACAAAAGGAGGTCAGTTGAGTTCGAGTGCCAGTTGGAGATGAGAAGTGGTAGGGAAAGCCACACCCGGCCGAAGGGTCTCTCGGGAGCCCTGATTGAGTTGAGTAGCCCTGGAGAACGAGAAAGACACAACGCTGACGGCCATAACTTTGGGGTCAAAATATTGCAGTTATGTTATATCTCCAGCTCCCTCTCACATGCAAACCTTGAACAACCCTTTCGAACCCTTACAAATAAAGTGAGAGGTAAATATTGTAAAAGAAGTCTTCCTGCGTCTTTATCCTGTGTGCGTCGTTTATCATTACGTGCGTCCGTCTTTAACATTGCGTCTGTTATTCCTGCGTGCGCCTCGTTATGATACGGAACATGAGAATATAACAACTGGTCCGGAGTGGTAACCCTTGATAGGGTCCACTATATGGGTCAAATTTTGACATTTAACTGAGTGCAAACATATGAATAATGCAGTTTGATCATTTAACTGGTGTAAATAAATGACAGATATTTTATTGAATTTTTAGTGATACATGCCTATACATGGAATTATTTAACTTTGACTCTTGCTAAATTGAATTGTTAGAAATAGAACAGTTTGATCAGTAAACTATGTGTAATAAATGACTGATGTTAGTGATACATATAAATATTTGGAACTATTTAACTATACGTGCTTGCGTTTGCAAATCATATATATCTGATAGATATGAATAAGTCGGATTTGGCATTAAATAACCTACAACAGTTGATATGCCATAAAAGCAAATAAACCCAAACTCCGCTACAGGTTGAATAGTACAATTATTTTTTTTCTATATGGATGGTTTCGACATTAAATAACCCACGAACGTTGATATACCATTAAACAAAGAAAACGTAACTAAAACAGACAACCTTTACGTTACTGTTACGACGTGACACAAGGACAATTTTTAATGAAGCACCGCTGGTTTGAACTACGACTTTAACTTCTACAGGAGTTGCCTTAATTTAACTGAAGTGTTGACTATTGACTTGAAGTTCCTTTTGACATGCTACGTGAATTGCAATGGGTGGCATAAAGGTAATTTGCTTGTTACCTAAAGAAACAGGACGCAGATGCTCCAGCAGAAATCTAGCGCAAATTGCATTGGAGGCATAACAGGAAATGCCCCTGCTACCTAAAATAAAGACGATGCGGATGCCCCCGTGGAAATGCCGCGTACATTGTGTGTATAGCATGCTAGATGGGTCGGACGCTGGAAGCAGAAAAACAACAGGGACTACATCTACTTTCTAAAGTAAACATGACGTAGGTGATCCAACAGAAACCGGCAGAAATGACTTGCAAATTGAGTGGGTGGCATGCTACTACGGTGTCCACGTGCAACTTATTGGTGGATGTTGTGACCACAAGGATTGCATGGAGGTGTAATTGTTATCGTCGTAGGAAATTAACACGGCGATACGAATTCAAATCCTGGACGAGTCTGATTGCATTTCCCATAGGACTAATGCCCTTGGGAAAGGTATGAATCCAATTTTTCTCCCTCTAGCTATGGGTAAATAGTAGGGCAGACTGATTTCTTCAGCCTTCGTGAGGCAACTAATCTAGGGAAAGGAAAAGTCTGAATTGAAACCTGTTAAACTACGCTTAGAAATTAACCTTGTGTCATACCCTGCCCGAGCGGAGGGTTTGGTAAATAAAGATTTCAGGCAAAACGAAACAGAAAAGCAGGGAGGTTTTAAAAAAAAACTACACTGTCATTCCTGTTTGTGAGCGTCTCTCTCTCTCTCTCTCTCTCTCTCTCTCTCTATCTATCTATCTATCTATCTCTTGTGGGTAGAGTGTTCGCCAATGGTCCGGGAGACCTGGGTTCAATCCTAGGGTTGCGTTATACCAAAGACTTTAAAAATGGTACTTGATACCTCCTTGCTTAACACTCAGCAATATAAGGTACATATCAAGGGTAAAGTGGAGCAATCCAGGGAAAAGAGTAGCGCCCCCACTACACCTCGGTGTCGAAGCTATTGAAAAGGGAGCCTTCGGGTCGCCCTTGACTACGGTCGCCAACTGACTACATTTTCATACATAAACGTTGCAGTCTTTCTCAATTAAGGAGCCAAGCCTATCCTACTCTTCAAATATAGAATCAAGTGGAGGGAACTAATAGATTTACTCTTTCCTCAAAAGGATTAGTTCAAAGGCAAATACAAATAGACAGGTCCAGGATTCGAACTCGGTTCGCTTATTCCTACAACGAAAACCATGATGCAATACTTCCTCCACATAACTTAGTATATTTATATATTCTGTCACCTGGTTGTGGGGGAGGAGATGGAAGCCGTTGTCTACTCTGGTACAGTATACATGCAGCCTACTAAATTAAGGGATAAGTAGATTTGATTTAGTTGTAATTGATTTGAAGATGATCTTAGTTTATGACAAGAGGTGCCGACTTCACTGATAGGTTTGTCCGTTGTAACTTTACTGATGGAGGTGATTCGTTAGTTGTCTGTGGTGGGGTGGTCGATGTTTGGACATTTTTTTGTTGTTTTTGTTTCTAAGGACGGCTTTTCACTTTGACTCGCCGTAACTTAATCAGGAAATGAAGAAAATTGAATTAATCCCTTTCAATATCGAAAGACTAATTGTATTGCGAACGAAGCCCAAGTCACAGACTTTATCGATAAAATAACGGCTTAAATGAGTCCAGGATTTGTTCTGATACGAATAAAGAACTTCGGTTAATTCAAATCTAAATATTCCTCAAGCGAATATACTTTGCCATTTATACTGCTCCTCTTACTGGAATCGAGCACTTCATTTTATCCAAGGTTTATAAACAGATTTAAACTTATATATATATATATATATATATATATATATACAAGTTAAAAGTTGAAGAGCAGAGTAACTATTTTGTTATATATATATATATATATATATATATACATATATATATATATGTCTATGTGTGTGTATGTGTGTGTCTGTGTGTCTTTTTATCTGTTGTCATATATACAAAAGAAAAATAATGGAATCAACTGGACATTTTAACCAAATTTATTTTAATATGGTTTTCTAATTGCAGCTCTCCCGTGAAATCCATCTTTATGCAGGTCCCTTCAAATAGTTTTTGAGAAAACTGGGTTCTCGAGATGGTCATTAAATTCTGCTGTAATTTTCGGAGCTGTATTCTTGTGATCCTTCCTAACTATCCGCGTAAGAATCGGACAGCCCAGTCCATATCATCCAGCTTTAGCTTTCTTCAAGAGTTTTGCCTCTGTTGGGAGGTTTTTCCTTCTTTCTCAAATGCTGTCGTTACTTTTGAGACAGTACAGCTTGCCTATTCCGTGATTTTTTTTACACTAGCACCTGCTATAAGAGCACTTATAATTTGACCTCTTTCAAAGTTTGATCGCTCTACCATTTTAATTGATAAGAAAACAAGAATTTTAGTAAAAAAAAAAAAGACTCGAAAAATTAATAATAAATGTAAAAACATTGAATTATACTAAGATTCTATGTTTTTCCATTATTTTGACCACTTCACACACACAGATACACACACACACACACACACACACACATATATATATATATATATATATATATATATATCATTAAGGCTTTTCGGACCATTTTCTTGATCTTTATTGTTATTTCCACAACGTTTCGCTACAAATGGTTTTTGCTCGATGTTGTAAGCAACGGACTATTTCTTTCTTTACCGTACATGGATGATGGGAGTTGAAATTGAGGTACCTCTGGTGAAGGTGGCCTTACGATACACAGACAACCTCAATCCTTGCTCTGTGCGTGTTACTAATGCATCGAGGGAGGAAAATTTGTTATCTTGCTCTTTCTCCACTGTGAACTGTATAGATGTTCGCATTGGGTTCACGTGATCAAATAATGTCTGAACATCTTATTGGTGAGGCCAGAGAATGAATGTGTCATTTAAGCTTCTTAGGAGACAATCATCTGGAGGTTGCAGCTTCAATCCTGACTGGAGGCGAGTAACAATTCAGGAATACTCAACATTTGTACCCGGTTATGGCAAACGGAATCAGAACTGGTGACCCTTGTGGATTCAATAAAGGATGTAGTTCGAAGTTCTGTGTAGGTTCCCGAGTTCGAGGAACAACTCAAGAAGGCCGGAGGACATATCGTCCAAAACGTTGTGGAAATAATAATAAAGATGAATACAATAGTCCGAACACCCTTAATGATAAAAATCAACAAGCTTCGTTTCAGAAATTTAAACAACTTATATATATATATATATAGGAGTCATTCAGTAAACAATATTTTGCCAAACAGGTTACACCTTTTAAAGAAATCAATAATGATGGGTTCTTTCATGACTCAAAAGAGATGATCTTCATTGACTGCTCCGTCTGGAACCATTTATTCAACAAAGTCATAGTGTTTCTATTCGAGGTTCTGCCATTTTGACTCTTGCTCGTAGAGGAAAACTTGTCTTTAGCTTATTTGTAAGCCTTTTTTAAAAAAAGCTGTCTTTTCTCTTTTCGTCAAACATTCTTTTATAGAATTCAAATGCTTTACCCTTTTTAGCCAGCAAAAGATTTGACAACCGACCTTTGTTCAAGCCTAGATCACTATACTTAATTTTCCTCCGACTAGAATAACTTCAAAACAAATACTTCTGCATGATCAAAATCATTTCTTTGATAAAAAAAATTCGAAAGAAAAAAGTTTGCATCGATGGAAAGGTATCATTAAGAATATTGAAGGCTCCTCTCATATATCTACGGCAAACGTGTTGAGTTATAGGCTTTGGCGCTGGGTAGATGAGTCAATAAGTGCTGAATAATAGAATAAACTGTGTTCTTTTTGCACGAACTGGTTAAGTGGGTTGAAATATTTGATCTGATTACAGGGAAACATGTCGCTTTATTCTTATCTCAAATCTTTGGGTTGTGAGTCTAATATAGCAAACCTCACATTTGCGTTGGAATTTGTGAATTATAAAACTTTTATCATCAGGGACACACTTTCTTTGAGATGAGAAGGGAAAAGCACAATAGATTTCACTTTTGTTTTTTTTGTCTTTTCTTTTTTTCCCTAATCATCAACTACCTTAATCAGTTCCTAATTATCGATTATTTTTGTTTTAGTCACCTCTCTGACGTAACGTGACCAAGAAAAACTCCAGTTTTTTAGAACGTATGATATGCTTGACTTAAAGCAGTTTTACCATTTTGTACGTACCATAGGATATATATATATATATATATATATATATATACATCCACACACACACATATATATATGGAGAGAGAGAGAGAGAGAGAGAGAGAGAGAGAGAGATTTAAAATGAATATGTCTGCAAATGAATTTGAATGTGGTTTTTATAATCATATAACTCATGTAATAAAAAAGTACTACGTTTGGATTCATTTACCCGACCTGTTCATTTTAAAATAACTAATTTCATCTCATCAGACCAACAAAGAATATATATATATATATATATATATATATATATATATATATACATGTATGTATATCATGGAGTAGCTTGTGACGTAAATAATATTGTCGAGGGAAATGGACATAGAGTTCTGGGTTCAAATAATAGTCGATGATGTTAGCCTTTCACATAGCGCTAATACACCTGTGAATGGTCTGAATTCAACTATCGAAAGTGGATGATATAGTGTGACAGGTATTCATGCATTTACTGAGTATATAAATGCGAAAGTGAATGTAATACCACGACTGGAGTTTGGACTCGATTACTTCTGTAATATACTAGCCTAGCTGGCGACGATGAACTTAGCAGATTCAATGCGGTGGCAAGATGACATCAATAAAATGTTTTCACAGGAAAGTGAAATATAAAATATGATGGCGAGAATATAATTTATTGCCTTTGGATAGAGTGACAGATATTTCTGTTCGCAGATAAGATCAACAAATTACAGGAAAAAACCGTAAATATGTAAGCTCCGATAACCTGCCATGAAAAATACTCAAAGCGAAGAGGATATTCATATTCTTGAATCGGACATGAAAATACAATATAAGGTCTGTAATCTTTTACTGAAGGCAGAGATTCCCTGTTCGCTCAGGCGAAGGGGAGAGGTCCGCTGGTCCTTCAAGCGAGGGGAGAGACCTGCTGGTCACTCAAGCATACCTGTCAGCTCATCTTGTGTGTTCTCTGGCCGCCGCTGTACTTCACAAAAAGGGTCCCCGCCATAGAAGAAAGATATGTGTGAACTTTCTCTGACTGTATTCCTACTTCACACACGTCACCGTCGAAGGATATATATAAATTATATGGCTATATATCCACGAGTCCTTTGTTGTTTATCCAGCGGTGCAGTATGCGACATTTCGAGGCGGCAGTTCAGAGCTTTAAGAATTACGTCACCATATAAATGCAGTAAGGATTGAACTCAAGACAGTAACAATTGTACTCCATGGTAAATATCTAATATAACGTCACCAGAATAGTTTGTTTGTTTGTTTGTTTGTGTTATATGGCAGACCAACATTTGTTGGCTATTTAGTGCCAAATCCATTTTTATGCAAATAATCAGTTCTATTTCAAACAATTCAGTTTAGCATGAGTACACAGTTTAATTGTCAAAAACATTTCTATTTCAAGCTATTCAGTTTCGTCAAATAGTTCTAATTCAAACAATCCAGTTTAGTATGAGTACAGAATTTCTTTACACAATTAAATGTGAAAACAGTTTTATATTAAACAAGTCAATTTTGTGTAAGTACAGTTTCAATGTCAAAAAGCAGTTCCATTTCAAATAATTCAGTTTAGCATAAGTATGCAGTTTAAATGTAAGTACGGTTTAATTGTCTAAAACATTTCTATTTCAAGCTATTCACTTTAATCAAGCAATTCAGTTTAGCATAAGTATGCCGTGAGTTCTATTTAAGCCATAGAAAGGGCCCTATCAGGTGCTACCACGTTGGGCCAGAGTAGAGCAGGGAGCGGTGGCAATAAACGGCTTCTTTGCATTCCCCAATGTTCCAGCATCACTGAAGCCTCACCATCAGATTGTTTTGTTTTATATCTAGGACACTCATTTGGGGTGTCTTACCCTTCTGCAGAGGTGCAGTCGGTGTATTCTACAGCCCCAGCCGACTGGGAAACCCAAAATACACTCTATTAGATAAACCATCTTCATTGTTATATCGACATTGATTTGAAGTTGTAAAGTTATTTGTATTTAACTTATGGACAGTATGAGCAGTGTTAATAAATAAACATTATTAATATTTTCTGGCAGTGCGGTCCAGCACGAATAGAGTTTAGTTATTAACAACCAAAGGAACCAATTATGATTCGTTGTTGGGAAATTCTCAGAATTAATAAGTCTCTTCATTGTGCTATCAGCTAAATAGCAGGTTTTAAGCATCTTCCGCTTTTCATGCATTGACGACGCCAAGGGTAAGCGTTGTCATTGGAAACAATCACTAGGGGTCAAAGAGGGCATTCACAAGAAAAGCCAAAACTGTTTACGGTATTCTTGTTGTTGGGATTTCTGTAGAACTGGCGGAGAAATGCCCTCCGGTTGTCAGACATAGTTATCGAAGATATTACACTTGGCTGAACTTAATATTCTTTTAGAGAAAATGAAAGTGAAAGTTAGATCACACACACACTCACACACACACACACACACACACACACACATATATATATATATATATCATCATTATTATCAAGTCGTGCTGAAAGCAGGGATTCCTTCGTCTCTCTATTACTGTCCGTTTCTATTGTTCATTGCTCTTGGTAGGTTATCTAGACTGCATCTAATGTCTACACAGAGTCGATCTATTAATTTCTTTGCTGATCAGCCAACATTCCAGTGCCCACGTGTGGGATTCTACAGAGGAACGTCGCTTCATTAGTTCTTCTATGCTTCTCCAACGTGTCCTGTTCTTACTTGGATCTTTTGTAAGATGGGATGAAAGTGGCCGAACAGATACTATATTATGGGTTACTGTTTCCAGGATTTTTTAAAAAACAGCACGCAACATATTTATATAGCTTTCTTGCAGCTTTTTTCTCTAAGCCCTTCATTAGATTTCAGGTGGTACAACCATACAGCAGGATTGAGTCGGTTACAGCTTAAAGAAATCCCGTTGCACTTTATCGGAGGGATCAAATTACCTCATGATCGATATCCGATCAATAACATTCCATGTCTTTCTTATGTGTATGTTGACAATGATATTAGTAGATGACTTATTGCAACCAAGAGACAAAACTAGTTTATTAATTTTAGAGTCGTGCTGTTATATATTGACCCTTGACCGAGCCCTCAATCAAGAGATGCACCTGTGTAAATAAGCGGAAGAATAGCGGAAGCAGGTGTACGTTAAACAATAATATAACCAGGGCACAGACGGTTTGAGTCAGTTGGAGACAAGATGCCAAAATGAGAGCCAGCAGCAGACAGAGGGCTTTGGGCCTTCAGTGAGAAAGAAGGGTTGCTATGGTTGAAGAAGAACTTGGGGTCAATATAGCAGTCTGTCCCCGTCTCCAACTCATCTCTCACACACAACCAACATCACCCTTTCAAGAATAAAGTGTGAGAGATTATATTTTTATAAAGAAGCGTGTTCGTTCGTTCATTGAAGTTTATATATCATGTTTGATTATGTCTCCGCTTATATTGGTATAATGGCTATACAACGATGCCATTTGATGTTGAGATTACTCAGTCTTGATTAAAACACAGGGAATGTGTTTTATTTTAGTTCAGGAACAAGCCAATGCCTGCTCCAAACGATGTTGGCGAGATTCAGATGGGGTGTGGTATTTGGAAGGAACGCTTGATCATCTCTATTGTCTGCAGCTATACAGATAAAGGAATTACCAGCTGCGTCCCGCGTAATGCAAAGCTCTTTAAATGAGTTGAGCACTCAGGTATCAGATAGCGCAAAATGTAAACAAACGAAAGCTAATGGATATGTGTTATAATTCCTGAACTGACGTATGTCACCGAAATGGCTGAACGGTTAGATATCATATCTAGCCTAATGTCAGGCGGGTTTCGATCCCACCTTATAGCGTCGTGTGTGCCTAGCCACACTGGGGAGTTGTGATACCACGAAACAGTCTGTCTGTGGATGAGAATATATTTGTATACATATGTGATGAAGAAAAGTTATTCGACAGATGCGAATATTTCTTTACGATTATTCATTATTGCTGTTATCTTGTTCTAACGTAAGGTTTTTGTCAGGCAAAAAAGTTTTTTTTTTTGGTTTGTGAATATAGGTTTCTTTTTTTTTTTAAGATACTTTAAAAGGATTTGATATACCACTGAAGAAACGACGAAAGATGAACTGGTAACGACACATATACAGTTGTTGGAAGGAAATTATTTTCTGCTTTATCTTATAATCTTATATCTATTATCTCCTCTGGTCACCGTGAAACAAAGAATAATACTCTACACTTCTAATATTGTACCGTGACCCCTCTAAAAGGATAAAAACCCCTTTCTCCGTCTCACCTGTGAATAACCAGGATAGAAGACCTATATGCCGAACACGCCATTAGTCTAATTGGTACTATTTACCAACCCCTCCGCTCGGGCAGGATATGACACAAGGTCAATTTTTAAGCGGAGTTTAACAGGTTTGAATTCAGAGTTTTCATTCTCCTAGACTAGTTGCCTAACCATGGCTGAAGAACGGGAGACAAGAGTTCAATTCAAAAGTCATACCAAAAACAAAAGAAAAACAAACAAAAAATGGTACTTGATGCTACCTTGCTTAGCACTGAACGTTATAAAGTAAAGATCAATGGTAAAATGGAGCAATCAAGGGAATGGATTAGCGCCCTCCCCTACACATCGATATAACAGCTATTTTTGTGGTAGATTGGTTTTGTTTTGTTTTATGGCATATCAACCATTATAGGTTATTTAATGCCAAACCCTCTTTGTATATATACATTAAATGTATATGATTTGGCTTAGTTGGGTTCGGTTTTAGAAGATATCAACCAATGTTAGTTATTTAAAGCTAAATCTACTCTATCCATAGATATTAAATATATATGATTTGGTTAGGTTGGTTTTTATGGCATATCAACCATTGTAGGTTATATAATGCTATATGCAGTTTATTCCTATATATCCTATACTTATGATTTGAAAACATCAATTGAACAAAAGTTAAAATACTTTCAATTACACAACTTTAGTAGCTACCTTTGTCATCAGTGCTTCGAATACTACAAGAAACAACAATAATATCTACATGAAATATTTACATGAAATATCCCCTGAATAGCACTAAATCACAGCAACTCTAACGCCTCATTTATATAGGAAGTTTTTCAATGACACAATTTGAACGGCTACCATTGTAATCAGTGTCCTCGTGGTGTAATGGTTAAAGCGATGAACTGCGGAATCGTAGTACGCGAGTTCGTACTCCAGTCGTGCTATTACGTTCACTTTCGGGCAAATACCCTTGGGAAAGGTATGAACCCCCTTATTCTCCCTCCAGCTATGGGTAAATAGTAGGACGGACTAGGTTCTTCAGCCTTGGTGAGGCAACTAGTCTAGGAGAAGGAAAACTCTGAATTAAAACCTGTTAAACTCCGCTTAAAAATTGACCTTGTGTCATATCCTGCCCGAGCGGAGGGGTTGGTTAATAGTACCATTGTAATCAGTGTCTCGAATACTCCCAGATACAACAACAACAACAACAATAATAATAATAATAATACGTGAAAAGAAGGATAAGTGCCTCGAACTTGCTTGGGAATTGAAAAAACTAGAACATGCAGGTGACAATTATACCAATTGTAATTGGTGCGTTTGGAACAGCAACTAAAAGATTGCTAAAGGGACTAGAGGACTTGGAAGTTGGCGGACGAATGGAGACCATCCAAACGACAGCATTGTTGAGAACGGCCAGAATACTAAGAAGAGTCCTGGAGACTTGAGGAGACTTGCTGCCACTCAGACTCCAGTTAAAAACCATCGGCTAACGCCGATGTGAAAAGCTCTAATGAGTGAATGATAATAATATCAACAATGTATCTTTAACAATGCAATTAAACATCACTCATTAATTTACACAGACTTAAATGATCAAACAGTTCTATTTCAAGCAATTCAATTTTGTATAACTCATTTGTTTGCGTATTAATTTTATAGTGGGCTTTTGTCCTCATTTTGGTAGTTTTTTGTTGTTTTTCTCACTACGTCTCGGCCAAATTTCACCTCTGGCCGTCTACAGGTGATTAACCGCGACTTGGGATAGGAATGCTGAGTCTTGTAACTAGAGTGCGATTGAAAACGTATTAGCTTCTTGTAATCGTGGTGCGATAGACAACAACAATGGAAAGCAGTAATTACTGGGGATACGGTTATAAGACTCAGCATTCCTATCCAAGGTCGCAGTTCATCACCTGAATACGGCCAGAGGTGAAATTTGGCCGAAACGTAGTGAGAAAAGCAACAAAAAACTACCAAGATGAGGACAAACGCCCGCAATAAAATTTTACTCAGATTAAGAAACCTCATCTCAAAAAGGATTCCCAATAAAGACAATTACAAATTCGGTACGGACCCAACTATGGAAGACCAGATAAGGCGAACAAATAATTCGATTTATAAGACCAAAAAATCCAGTCTTGATCGCCCTTCGGGGCCCATGGTAGAGCAGATAAAGGCGTTAAGTGTCTACGGCTCCAGGTGAGCATTGTCAGAAGATAGCGGTTTCAGTTCCTACCCTAGCCGGCCAGAGGGTTACTTGGTTAAAAACCTGGTGCGATAGACAACAATTATAGAAGGCAATAATTACTGGGGATACGGTTACAAGACTCAGCATTCCAATCTGAAGTCGCGGTTAATCACCTGAAGACGGCCAGCGGTGAAATTTGGCTGAAACGTTGTGAGAAAAACAACAAAAAACTACCAAGATGAGGACAAAAGTCTGCAATAAAATTAATACTCAGATTAAGAAGCCTCATCTCAAAAAGAATTCCCAATAAACACAATCATTTGTTTGCACTCAGTTTAAATGTCATATAGTTCTATTTGACCCATACATTGGGCCCTGTCAGGTGCTACCACTCAGGACCGAGTGGACCTCGGAACGATGGCAATGAAGGGGTTCTTCACATTCCCCAAAGCTCCTGCATTACAAAAGTCTCAACATCAGATTGTTTTGTGTCATATCGAGGACTCTTGTTTGAGGGGAGAGGGTTTTACCGGTCTGGAGAGAAGCAGTTGGTGCATTCTACAGTCCTTCCTGACTGTATTCTGATGTCATAATGTAAAATGGTTAATTATATTTGTAAAAAAATTACAAAAAATTGTGTGCGTAAATTACTTCTAAAAAAAAAGGACCACATCATTTAAATATTGTTTTAAACTAGACGGCGAAAAATCTTATTAAATAGTAAACCTCTGAGATTAGTAGACAAGTTCATATACCTCGGTAGCAACATCTCATCAAGTGATAGTGATGTATTCTTATGCGTAAGTAAAGCATTCACTGATATTTATTGGTTATCGATCATATGGAAATATGATCACTTTGATTGAATAAAATTGGAATTCGTCGAAACTATCGTCGGATCAGTGTTATTTTATCAGAACACCACATCTCCTTACATTGCAGAAAAATCTAGAAGGGAACGACACGAAGGATTTAAACAGATACTGAAAGAATCACCCTCAAAAACAGCGTCTGTGCGGCCACTTACCTCCCATTGTACTAACCATCCTAGTAAAACAAGATTAACTTTATAGGTAGGACTAGTGAATTAAAAGTAATAAATTTCTAAGTTTTTAGCTGAGATGTGGTGCATTGTCGCATAAATGGATCACCCAATAAGACTTGAACTCACATGTGAATGTTTGGTAGTCTTACTTGCTACTCACAAAGTAAGGATAGAAAGGCAAGCAACGTATTCACCCGTGTTAGCCGTTAAGTAAAAACTTACATTGATAAGCTTAGTGCAGACACTGTATACCGCCTCGATTATTTGCTAAAAAAATGGCTGATAGGTACGGCTGGGGAGAGACATTCACAGGAATCTGAGCTTTTGGCACGCCTTAGTGATGATGATTATGATAATATCTCTAGTGTGAAATATTTCACGTTTTAGCCATGGTTACAAAAGCGTTAATATTTTAATATGGCTTCTGGAGATTTGAGTAACTTATTAATTTGGCGTGTGGTTTCTGCTAAAAGAATAATGAATCGAATGTCTCCAGCACATTTAATTTCAACTGTTATTCAGATATTTTTTTACGATCGACAATGGCAGGAAAAGCTGGCAGCAACATTTTTTTTTTTTTTTGGTTTTACGTGGCACTTCGCCATTTTTGTTTAATGACATGTGACAAATCAGTTATCTTTTGTCAACTTAAAATAGTGGACCTGGAAGTAATGGCAAGGGAAAGGTGACTCCATACATGCAGAGCACCAGAACTAATGTCTCATCACTGGATTCTGATCAGTTTAATTCGAGGGTCATTTAGAAAGTTCCAAGCTTCATCTAGAAAGAAGAGCAATTGGGGAACTTTTGTAGTGCTAACTGACGACCACTTCTTAATATATATATATATATATATATATATATATATATATATATATATACGAGTATCATTAAATAAGTTTCCAGAATTTTTTCCAATGGGCATTTTATTGATAGTACACACATGAAACTCTAGTCCCCTTCGAAGTAATCTCCTCCGGTTGCAAAGCAAATTTTGTACCGTTCCACCAACTTCTGGAAGGCTCTATGGAAGTCCTCTTGTGTGAGCGTGTCAATGATTTTCGTCACAACCTCTTTCATCTCCTCAATTGTCTTATAACGACAGCCTCTGAGCTTAGGGAATAACCAAAAGTCACAGCGAGCAAGGTCTGGACAGTGGGGAGGCTGAGGAACTGTCTTGATGGCCACCTTGGTCAAATAGTCTGTGACAAGGATGGAGTTGTGGACTGGGGCATAGTCCTGGTGGAAATGCCACTGACCTGATTTGATGAGTGCTGACCTCTTCCGACGGAGTCTCTTCCTGAACTCCCTTAAAACCTCAACATAGTAACCCTAACCCAAAGTCTTTGGCCAACCAACTCTGGTGTATTGACTTCCTTACTCCTCCCACACCTCTCATCATCCCTCACAGACTCACTGCCCTCCTTGAATCTCTTATGCCACTCAAAAACTGATGCTCGATTCATGCAAGATGATCGAAAAGCAGTCTGAAGCATTCCATACGTTTCTGTGGCTTTTTTTCCAAGTTTAAAACGGAATTTTATTGCATATCGTTCTTCTAAACTGTCGTCACGTCCAGATTGCATTTTTGAAATTCACCAACTGTGACAATCAGGCTTTAGTAGTGTATATTCCAATTGCTGCTGTAGCTGTTCATTTGAAGCTGAAATCATAAAAATTGGTCAGTCATCTCATAAGATGTATAGCAATAACATATTGAATTTCCAACTGTCTGCGATAATTTTAAATGGCTGTACAAAAAGGTCTGGAAACTTATTTAATGCACCATATATATATATATATATATATATGAGAGATATACTATCTTAGAAATTTACTAATTTCAGACATCAAAACATTATTTTAATCATTTAAACAGAGGAGTGACTGTAGCAAGCCTCGCAGAGTCCAAAAACTGAAATCCAATAAGAAAATTTATCAGGTTTGAAGAATATTTAATATTGCTGTTTTAACGGCAATAACTGTGATAAAAATTAAGTCACATATCTGGCAGAGGAACAAAAAATAATAGGCAATATATATATATATACGTATATATATATATATATGTGTGTGTGTGTGTGTGTTTTTTAACATATATTAGCAAATATAAAACTGGAGGGTTATAAAATAACAATTAAACACACACACACACACACACGCATATATATATATATATATATATATATATATATACATTATATATATATATATATATAGAGAGAGAGAGATACATTTCTTGGCAACAAGCTACTGAATTTTCAAATTTTAAGAATGAAATCGAAATTAAACCGACTTAGAGAAGTTTAGTCGTGGCAAAAACTGTTATTGTTGCTTTTTACTACATACAAACAGCCAGATGTTGGCGCCTGTGTAATAATTGTTATCTTTTTAAGAAACTGACCTGGCGACCCGAGTTCAAAATCTGGACTAGTCTGTTTGCATTTCAGATAGATTTGATACTCTTGGGAACGATATGAATCCAATAATTCTTACTACGATTACGTAGAAGTACAGCCATCACTATTTATTTTTGATATGGCAACATGTCTGGGAGAAGGAAAACTCTGATTTCAAACCCATTAAACTCCGCTTAAAAATTAACCTTATGTCACGTTCTGTTTGTGAGCAGGGGGATGTGAATACTTACAAAGAGTAAATTATATTTTGAAAATATGAATATATACAACATTTAAATTTTTTGCTCGTTTATAATAAGAACGAAGTTGGCGACCGTTGTCAAGGGTGACCCAAATCCTCACTTTCCAATAGAGGTGTTCAGAAAAGGGTGCTATTCTTTTCCCTGGATTGTTCCACTTTACCCTTGATCCTTACGTTATAATGCTGAGTGTTAAGCAAGGAGGCATCAAGTAGCATGATTTGAGTCTTTGGTATGACTCGACCTGGGATTAAATCCCGGTCTCCCGGGCTATAGGGGAACACTCTAACAGCTTGGTCAATGGACCAATCAATTGGTTGGTTGGTTGGTTGAGTTTTATGGCATACCAACCTTTGTAGGTTATTTAACGCCAAATCAATTTTTATGAAAATAGTTCTATTTCAAACAATTCAGTTTAGGATAAGTATGCAGTTTAAGTGTAAGTACAGTTTAATGGTGAAAAACCATTCTATTTCAAGCTATTCAGTTTAGTCAAGCAGTTCTAATTCAGCTAATTCAGTTTAGTATAAGTGTAGAGTTTGTTTACACACAGTTAAATGACAAAACAGTTCTATATTAAACAATTCAGTTTAGTGTAAGCCCAGTTTAAACGTCAAATAACTGTTCCATTTCAAATAATTAAGTTTAGAATAAGCACGCATTTTAAATGTTAGTACGGTTTAATTGTCAAAAGCTTCAAGTTATTCATTTTAGTCAATTAATTCAGTTTAGCATAAGTATGCCGTTAGTTCTATTTAACCCATAGATAGGGTCCTATCAGGTGCTACCATGCCGGGCCAGAGTGGACCAGGGAGCAATGGCAATGAAGGGGTTCTCTGCATTCCCCACAGCCCCAGCATGGCTGGAACCTCCTCATTAGATTGTTTAGTGTCATATCAGGACACTCATTGTTGGGGTCTTACACCTCTGCAGAGGTGGAGTCGGTGTATTCTTCAGTTCCAGCCGAATTGCCAATGGACCAGTCAATTAGAGCGAAGTAACTAAATATAAATGCGTTTGAAAAGTTAGAATTATTCCAGAATAAACATCCGCAACTCTATAATGAAGCAAAATGAGTATAAAGCGTAAATTCCTTTATATAGGTAAGGTTAGAGGGAGAAAAGAAAACTCTTCCTATTAGCTTGCGCTGACGATAAAACGAACGTGTGATTGCCAGTAAAGAAAATATGTCAGATAAAGCTGTCAAGAAGGCAGCCTGGAAATTCCAGATCCAGGCCGGGGTGGCTGTCGGAGCCGATATGATGTGCAACAAACTAAAATCGGCAATGAAAATACTGCTTCATTGAAAATAATCCTTGAGGTATATGGGATATGTATACTTTGAGTAGAATGAGCAAAAAAGTAAACGTACTCTGACCCAGTGTAGAACACATTCAAAGACTTAGTGGTAGGACGACCGTAGAGAACAGTAATACCTCCCCCAAGAAATCAGCTTCATGCACGATTTATTTTCACGGTGCATCACAGCCGAAATCGATCTTTGACGTCAGTGAGACATATCTCCTCGACTCATTAATTGTATCGGCACAAGTAGAAGCGATTATATAGGTATTCTAGATGCAACACTTAATTGCCTTAAACCTGGTGTCTTCAGCACTTTTTGACTCAAACACCAGAGACATTTTCTTCACAGCAAACCCAGTAGTTCAAGCATATATCTACTGTATTCAGTTGATGTTAACTAAAAATGACCGAATTAACCTCTGAAACTGACGACAACAAAGGAATGTTTTAATTACAAAAATGTGGAAGCTCTCTCTCTCTCTCTCTCTATATATATATATATATATATATTTCTCTTTCTGCTTCTCGCGATTGTTAAACCAAGTCTTCAGCCTTACAAACTTAACAACCCGCTTATTGATCACTCAAGCTGCGCACTTCGCTGACACACTGTGACTCTCTTCCACTCTCTGAGTTCACTCATGTAAATTGATCAGTTCAAAATAAATAGTCGTAAGTTTACATGCTCTCTTGTCTTCTTATCGCAGTATTAAATGTTTGAAGATATTGATACAAGCCCATCTATATCCAACATCTCCAAAATATACATTAATCCACGAGATTCCCATTATATTTTGCTAACCTTTTAATGAGTCACCCACACATACACACACACAAACACACACACACACACACGTGTTTGCGTGAGTGCAGGTAGTTGCACAGAATTTTTTAATCAAGACATATTTGGTGAAATAATACAGACGTCTTTTATCTACATATTTTTTATTTGATCCGTTCAAGTGACCCAATGGATGTTTGTTTTCATGTCCGGCCGGAGTTGGCTAATACATTTTTTATAGTTACTAATAACAGAAAAAAAAAATCCCTAGTCAACTACTAAACTGATTACAAAAGTATATTTGAGCAAAAAATAGCAAACACATATTACATACTCTTTAAGCCCTATACATAAGAAATAAAAGTATCAACTTCAATAAAATTGATTTCGAATCCTGTGATAATGTACTCATATAACTTTAGCTACTGTTGTCTTTAACGCTGCCACATTACACCAATATAAACAGAACACTTAACTCTTAACTTTAGAAAGTTGTATTGTATTTGTAAAGATTATAGTTCTTTTGCAATATACACGTCCTTGAAGATGGCTTATGGAGGATCAGATAGTACTTGGGGACAAATTAACTACAGAATATATACTACTTAATTGCAGCCTTATATCATAACATTCATACAAAGATGGATCAAAACAAAAGAATGTAGACAATAGACGACTACAACATTTAAACAAATATATCTTAATACATATATGTATATATATATATATATATATCTTAATGTATACATATATTTGAATAACCTTTATATATACATATATATAAAGGTTATTCTAATATATATATATATATACATTAAGATGTATATATATATATATACATCATCATCATTATGATGTCGTGCAACAAGCACGGATATCCCTGACCCTCTCTCGCTACTTCTTCTTATCGTTCATCGCCTCTGGCAGGTCTTCAGGGCTACATCCCGTATCCTCACATAGCTGTTGAATGTATGTTCGTGCTAGTCGTCCTGCTTTTGCCCGGCCATATGTGGGGGTCCATAGGAGAACATCACTTATGAGCCCGTCCCTGCTTCCCATCTGTGTCCTGCATGTCTGGTTCGTCTAACTTGGATAGTTTTCGTGATAGGAGGCAGGTGGCCATATAGTTGGTGTCTTGTTGGGTGTTGCCACCAGGACTTGTTCAAGATTGCTCGCAGCATTCTTTTGTAAATGCCGTCTTGCTTCTTCTCCAGCTGTTTTGTTAGCGTCCATGTAGTGCATCCATACAGCAGTATCTATACGAAAGCTGCATGGAAGAAACATATATATAAATGTTATTCAAATATATATATGTTTCCACATTAAGAAGTATATAAATATACACACACACACACCCACACACACACACATATATATATATATATATCTTAATGTATTCATGCAAATATATCTATATATATATATATGAAAGTTATTCAAATAGTCTAAACTTGAAAAACCAGCCACAACTGATTATTTTTTGACATCAAACTGGTTATGAAAATCACTTTTCTAGTTTTCATCAGAAATTGTAGTGTGTTGACAAAAAATATATATTCAACTTTGCTCATCTTTTTAAGTGAGGCTAGGAAGTTTTTGAATGGCGATCGTAGATTGGATACTGTTTGTATTGAATTAAATATAAAATATCATTTTAGTAAAATAATTCACCATTGTTATGTGTTTAAACATTGCTAATTAGATTTACAAGTAGTTTTTTCAAGCTGAAGAAGCAGAAAAAATGTCCCTAGCATTATTGCTTAGTTACGACAAAAACCCAAGCAAAAAATCGTTAAAAAGCAAACAGAAAGAAAAATAACATCTGATAGGTAGATAAAAAAAACACCAAACAAAAACCTTTTAAAAAAAACTATCATAGAATTTAAAATAAAGATAAGTGGTTTTACGTGATACATAGAGATAGTAAAATAAATCTAAAAGCCACACTAATGTCTTCTGATATAGTTTTTTTATCAACCTATTTTAGTCAGTTCATATCTATATATCTATCTCATCTTATATATAAGTAAAGTTGTGTTGTATATTGACCTCCGACCCGGCCAAGCTGTCAAAATAGGAAATAACAGGTGCATCCGGTCGAGGAATATCAGGATATGACCTTGACTGTCGAGGGGTTGAATTGATTACGAAATTGTGACGCTCACAGGAAGAAGAGTGGTCGTCAAATTATTATATAACCCCGGCGACCGGGAGTTCGAGTCAGTTGGAGAGAAGATGCTGTAGAGAGAACCAGCACCCCGCAGAGAGGGCCCTCAGGACCTCCGATTGAACAGTTGCAGTTGGAAAGAAGATGCTGGAATGAGGAACATGTCCCAGAGAGGCTGGGCCCCCAGGCCCCCGGTTGAGCAGCCCAGGAGAACGGGAAAGAAACGATGTTATGGCCATAAGAGTGGGGGTCAATATTTTACAGTTCTGTTCAGCGTCCAACTCACCTCTCACACAGTAAAACCTTTAGTAACTCTTTCGAACCCTTTCAAATAAAGTGAGACGTAAATTTTTCTAAAGAACTGTGTCTACTCGTCTCTATAGTTGCGTCATTATATTTCTGGATGCATGTCTATGTATATGTATTATGTGGCTATACAACAGTTGGTGACTGTATTCAATGGAGGGGCCTGTGGTGTAATGGTTATCGTTGCAGGAAGTGGGGACGGCATTTCACGTAGCACTTGGGAAAGATATGGATCCAATTGTTCTCCTTCCAGCTGTGGGTAAATAGTGGGACAGACTGTGTGTTAAGCCAGGAGGCATCAAGAAATTTTTTAAGTCTTTGGTATGACACGAGCTGGGATTGAACCCGGGACTCTGAGACCATTTGTGAACACTATCCACTAGGCCAATAAGATCCCTTGCTTATCACCCTGCTTTATAAGGTACGTATCAAGGGTAAAGTGGAGCAATCCAGGGAAAGGAGCAGCGCCCTATCCAACACATAGGTTTAGTAACTATTGAAAAGAGAGCTTTCTGGTCGCCCACACCTACGGTCGCCAAGTTTACTTTTTACCGGGTCATATATATATATATATATATTTTTCGACGACAATGGTGCGATATCGATATATATATATATATATATATATATATATAACGCACCATTGTTATTGCAATATATATATATATATATATATATATATATATATATATATATAACGCACCATTGCAGTTGCAATTATCTTGTTCCTGCCATTGGCTAAAATGATATCAATCTATTTCTCAGAAAATTGTGATTTTTATATTTTAACTCGTGTTAGTTAAGCACATTACACAAACTTCTGCACATTAGAAGGAATTATGCACCTGTCTTTACCATGTCAGATGTTTATAATCTCGTGTCATTTTGACGGGGACTGTGTGAGTTGATTACAATTGACAATGCTTCATGGAAGAAATATTTAAAAAAAAAAATATTTGCTACCTTTGGAAATTCGAATATTTGGGGATTAAAATACAATAAATCAATTGACATTGTGTCAAGAAATCCATTGACTTGTAGTGGCCTACTTTTGGTTTGGTGTGGGTGGGTTGTGTCGGGTTTTCTGGCATATAAATCACTGTAGGTTATTTAATGCCAAATTTATTTGTTGGTTGGTTGGTTGTTTGGGGTTTATGGCATATCAACCTTTGTTGGTTATTTAACGCCAAATCCATTTTTAAACAAATAATCAGTTCTATTATAAACAATTTAGTTAAGCATAAATACGCATTTTAAATGTATATACAGTTTAATTGTGAAAATCATTTCTATTTCAAGCTATTCAGTTTAGTCAAGCAGGTCTAATTCAGGTAATTCTGTTTAGTATGAGTACAGATTTTGTTTACACACAGTTAAATGTCAAAACAGTTCTATATTAAACAAATCAGTTTAGTGTAAGTACAGTTTCAATGTTAAAAAGCAGTTCCATTTCAAATAATTCAGTTTAACATATGCACGCAGTTTAAATGTAAATACACAGTTTATTTTTTAGTCACACAGTTCTAATTCAGTTTATTCAGTTTAGTATAAGTATAGGTTTTCTTTACACACAGTTAAATGACAATACAGTTTTATATTAAACAAATCAGTTTAGTGTAAGTACAGTTTCAATGTCAAAAACAGTTACATTTCAAACAATTCAGTTTCGAGTAAGCTTGCAGTTTAAATGTAAGTACGATTTAATTGTCAAAAACATTTCTGTTTCAAGCTATTCAGTTGAGTCAAACTGTTCAATTTCAAAAAATTAGTTTAGTATAAGAATGCAGTTAGTTCTATTTAACCCATAGATATTACCCTAACAGGTGCTACCATTCCGGGCCAGAGTGGATCTGGGAGCGATGGCAATAACGGGGTACTTCACATCCCCCCCAAACTGCAGCATTATTGAAACATCACCATCAGATTATTTAGTGTCATATCCAGGATACTCGGGGGGGGGGGGCTTACCCCTCTGCAGAGGTGCAGTCGGTGTATTCTAAAGCCCCAGCCGACTGGTCAAAATATATATATACACATTTTGTAAATAAAATCTTAAAACAAAACTGAGCTCATTTTTCGTACACAGCTAAATGATTTTAATTATTATAGCTCAAAAAGAGATGCCCGTGGTGTAATGGTTATCGTCGTAGGAATTGGACACGACGATACGAGTTCAATTCCTGGACGAGACTGATTGCATTTCACATAGCACTAATACCCTTGGGAAAGGTATGAATCTTATTATTCTCCCTCCAGCTATGGGTAAATAGTAAGACAAATTAAGTTCTTCAGCCTTGGTGAGGCAACTAGTTAGGAGAAAGAAAACTCTGAATTCAAACCTGTTAAAGTCCGCTTAAAAATTGACCTTGTGTCATATCCTGCCCGAGCGGAGGGGTTGGTAAATATGATAGCTCAAAAAAAGTCACAGTTTAACATTATTCATCAATTCACGCACAAATTGTTGGTAGCTGTCAACATTTCTTAGACGAATCTTGATGATTTTTATCATTCAGGGTTTTCGGACTATTGTCTTCATCTTTATTGTCATTTCCACAACGTTTCGGCAGATATGTCCTCTTGCCTTCTTCTGGTTTTTGTCGAACTCGGGAACCTACACGGATCTTAGAACTACGTCCTTTATTAAATCCACGAGTGTCGTCTGTTCTGATTCCGTTAGCCATAATTAGGTATAACTAAGTATTCCTGTATTGTTACTCGCCTGCAGTAACCTGCACAATCCAAATGGTTGTCTCCTAAGAAGCTTAGGGAACCAACGCTTATAACTGCTACGCTATGTGTCCTGCTGGACAGTTTAGAGTGAATTTTTGGGACTTATAAACTTAACGTTCTTACTTGACTAGGATTATTACTATTATGTATGATCTTTTTACCTGAGCTCATATTCAGAAGAAGACCGGAGGACATATCGGCCGAAATGTTGAGGAAATAACAATAAAGATGATACTAATAGTCCGAAAAACCTTATGATAAAAAAGATTGTTGGTTATTTCATTTTTTAATGAATTATAACTATTGTGTTTGCACGCAAGTATTGCTTTTATTTCTTGACTGTTAAATGGTTTCAATTATTGCTATCTAACGCATATAATTCTATTAAAAATCAAATATTTTTCATAACCAGTGAAACGATTTCAAGTATTAGTATCTAAAACCAATAATTCTATTAAATGTCACACATTTGTTTGCACACTCTTAAATAGTTCCCAGTATTGCTATGTATCAATAACAATTCAACTACACATTTCTTAACACAATTAAATGGTCAAACAGTTCTATTTCCATCAATTCAGTTTGGTATAATGCACAGTCTATGGACAGTTTAAATGTCAAGCAGTTCAATTCAACCAATATAGAGTTGATCTGGGAGCAATAAGAATGAACGTGTACTCCACATTCCCCTAATATCCAAAACTGAAGTGTCACAATCAGATTGTTTAGTGTCATATCTCGGAAACTCTTTAAGGTGGGGTTTTACTCCTCTGCAGAGATGCAGTCGTTGTATTCTACTGCCTAAGCCAACGGTATTGGGTCTGTTTTTGTCTTGGAGTTTTGTGTCGACTGAAATTGTTGTTTGAATGTTGATGTAAACTCGACTGACGTAATTTACTAAATTGAGACATTTACTCACTACTTTCACAACAACGAAAATGCCACATTTCTGCGTGTTAACCATTATGCCATGGAGAATCCCTCTAAATTAAGATTAGTTTTCAGTGAACCTCAATTTATCGAAATGTTTTTTTTTTCTTTTTGGTCACAAGCTAGATAATTCTGTAAAAAAACATAACGGCTCTGTCGAATAAGACTGCAGAATACTCCAACTGCATCTTTGCAGAGGTGTAAGACTCCCACAACGAGTGTCCTCGATATGACTCAAAACAATCTGGTCGAGAAGCTTCAGTAATGCTGGAGCTTTGGGGAATCCGGAGTACCCTTTTACTATCATCGCTCCCAGATCCACTCTTGCCCGTAGTGGTAGCAGTTTTCCGGGTCCTATCTTTGGGTCAAATTAGATAAACTGTGTACTTATGTTAAACTGAAATGATTGAAATAGAACTGCTTTTACATTTAACTGTGTGTAAACAAAAACTGTAGTTATACCAAATAGAGTTGTTTGAAATAGAACTGTACGCCCAACCAAGCCGAAACACTACTGCATAGTTTCGAACAAGCTGCCGCAGGCATTGACCTCTATGTCAATGCACACAAAATGGAATATATGTGCTATAATCAAACAGGCGATATTTCCACACTAGACAGAACCTCTCAGAAAGTGATAGACAAATTCACCTACCTAGGAAGCACTGTCTCATCAACCGAAAAAGACTTCGACACACGACTAACGAAGGCATGGACAGCTATCGATAGGCTATCGATCATATGGAAATCAGACCTGACCGATAAAATGAAACGCAGTTTCTCCCAGGCAGTGGTCGTATCGATACTGCTATATGGATGCACTACTTGGAACGCTAACTAAACGGCTGAAGAAGAAGCTAGACGGCAATTACGAAAGCATGCTGGGAGCAATATTGAACAAGTCCTGGCGGCAACACCACACAAGGCACCAACTATACGGCCACCTGCATCCAATCACGAAAACTATGCGAGCTAGACGCACCAGAAATGCAAGACGCTGATCAAGAATCAGAGACGAGCTCATAAGTGATTTACTCCTATGGACCCCCACATATGGCCGAGCAAAAGGAGGACGAATAGTTCGAATATACATACAGCAGCTATGTGAGTATACGGGATGTAGTCCTGAAGTCCTGCCAGAGGTGATGAACGATACGGAGAAGTGGCGAGAGAGGGTCAGGGATATCCGTGCCTGCGGCATGACATGATGATGATGATGAGATGTATAAAAGTGGATTTGGCATTAAATAACCTGCCGTGGTTGATATGCCATAAAACCAGACGAAACCAAATCATATATATCTAATATATATGTATAAACCGGAATTGGTATTAAATAACCTACAATGAACTATGCGCCAAAAACCCAAACCAAACTAAAGTAAATCATACATATATATATATATATATATATATATATATATATATATATATATATATGTGTGTGTGTGTGTGTGTGTGTGTGTGAACAGGGTTTAGCATTAAATGACCTACAATGATTTATATGCCTCAAAATCCAGCCAAACCAAATTATATATTTTCACGATATACGTAGAAAGAGGAGTTGGCATTAAATAACCTACAGTAGTTGAGGGTGTGTCTTCGTGGTGTAATGGTTAAAGCGATGGACTACGGAATCGTAGTACGCGAGTTCATACTCCAGTCGCGCTATTACGTTCACTTTCGGGCAAAATACCCTTGGGAAAGGTATGAACTCCTTTATCCTCCCAGCTATGGGTTAAATAGTACCAATACTATTCTAGGAGAATGTCTTTGGCGTTAAATAACCTACAAAGAGTTGATATGCCATTAAACAAAGAAACCAAAACAAACTACAGTAGTTGATGTGCCATAAAACTAAACCAAAGAATATATATCTAATATATATGGATTAAGAAGATTTGGGATTTAATAACCTACACTGGTTGATGTGCCATAAACCCAACCAAACAAAACAAAACCAAAAAGCAGAAATATTTTCAATTGAAATTTCTTCGATAAAATTATTGCAATATTTTTTAATGCCTGAATAATTTCCTGGAAGTTCACAGAAAACATCGACAAAATAAAATACTATGGAAATCAGCGTTATTAATTGATGCATGGGAAATTTTTATTGTTTTTAATTTTTTTTAAATATTGGTTTTCAATATTGTAATCTGTGTTTTGATTCAAAATGATATTTCTGTGAAACTTTTGCGTACACATGATAAAAGTGCATGAGAACGATTTTGAGAGGGAGTTGTTTCTCTGTCAAAGAGGGAAATGAGGTTGTAACGCGAGATTTTACGAGATGTTCAGCTTAACTCAGTAAACTTGACGCTAGCATCAAATTCAACATGAAATTTTAAGAAGATCATTGAATATTGATGGAACCGTGTGAAACGTATGGATATGATTGATGAGAGGAAAAAGAGCGAAAATCAATTGAAGAAGAAGAAGAAGAAGAAGAAAAAGAAGAAGAAGAAGAAGAAGAAGAAGAAGAAGAAGAAGAAGAAGAAGAAGAAGAAGAAGAAGGGAGGGTAAAAGAAAAGCAGGAAGAAGCAAAGAAAATTGAAGAAGAGGAAGAAGGAATGAAAAAAAAATGACAGAGTTCATCAATAATGAAAATGAAAAAAAAAATGATCAGTTGAAAAAACAGAAAAAAAATAAAGGAAAAACTGTTTATGAATGAAAGAGATTAAAAAAAATGATCAACATAGGATGGTTGAGAGAGACAGTGAGTAAAATAAGACGACATTTAAAAATTTGTCGAAAGAAGGTGAAACAGGAAAGAACGAAGACAGAAAATGACATATTTCGGAAAAAAGAAATGAAGAAAAATGTGATGGAAGAAGAAAAAACAAATTGTTAGAAAGAAAGAAAGAAAGAAAGAAAGAAAGAAAGAAAGAAAGAAAGGATTCAGAACAGATATTAAAAATAAATAAAGATGAATCAATAAAAGAAAGAAAGAAAGAAAGAAAGAAAGAAAGAAAATTGTTACAAGAAAAAAAAAAGAAAAACGATGTTAAAGAAAGAAAGAAAGAAAATTGTTACAAGAAAAAAAAGAAAAACGATGTGAAAGAAAGAAAGAAAGAAAGAAAGAAAGAAAGAAAGAAAATTGTTACCAGAAAAAAAAGGAAAACGATGTGAAAGAAAGAAAGAAAGAAAGAAAGAGAATTGTTATAAGAAAAAAAAAGAAAAACGATGTGATAGAAAGAAAGAATGAAAGAAATGAGTTCAAGTAGAAGAGAAAGGAAGAAACGAACGAATTAATAAAGAAACAAGAAAAACAAATAAACAAACGGGGTTTGGTTTTATTTGGTTGGATTTTATGGCATATCAACCGTTTTTGCTTATTTAATACCAAATCCTGTTCATATATATATATCAAATATATATGATTTGTAAACACATTTTGAAGTTAACATTTAAAACGAAGCTGGGCTCTTTTTTTTGCTTCCAGTTAAATGGTTCCAAGTATTTCTCTCTGGCACAAATAATTTTATTTATTATTCATCATTTGTCATTTGCTTGAACTCTGTTAACTGATTTCAATTATTGCAATGTCATAGTAAAAATTCAACAGTTGTTTGTTTGTTCATATATAAATGAATATAAATATAATTTGTAAGTGAATAGTTTGTTTGTAATTTCATTTTTAAATGTGTTAGAACTAATTTGATTCAATCGAGCGTTGCTATTGTTTCTACTCAGTCAAATCGTTTCAATTATTGCTATTTAAAACTTTATTCAACATTGCTCAATCGTTTTCATACAGTGAAGTTGTTACAAGTATAGCTGCTAAACAATATTTATCCTCTTCAAACTGTGTACTTTGCGTACTTATGCTAAACTGAATTGTTTGTTATGGAACTAATTTTGACATTGAAACCTTACTTACACTAAACTGAATTGTTTAATATAGAACTGCTTTGACGTTTAACTGTGTGTAAACAAAATCTGTACTTATACTAAACTGAATTACCTGAATAAAAACAGTTTGACTAAACTGAATAGCTTGAAATAGAAACGGTTTTCACAATCAAACTGTGTACTCTTGCTAAACTGAATGGTTTGAAAAAGAACTGATTATTTGCATAAAAATGGATTTGGCTTTAAATAACCTAGAAAGGGTGATATACCATAAAACCCAACCAACCATTATTCTCTTCAGTACAGTTCATTCAATGGCACCAAGTAAAATGATTCCTAATATTGCAATGTGATACCAATAATTTAACTTAGACTCACTGTTAAAGAGTTTCAAATATTGCAATTTAACATTTACAATCCTCTTCAACATTATTCATTCATCTATAATTAAACATCAATCATTTTTTACATACAAATAATGAACAAACAGTTCTATTTCTAACAATTCAATTTTGCTTATGTTATTTATTTGCACAACGGTTAAATGTCAAACAGTTCTATTTGACTGATCGATTGGACCTAAAAGGAGCCACTACTCTGGATCCAGCCTCGTGATCTAGGGTTGTTGAATATACAGACATGCAGTCGGGGAGGGCTTATCCCTGCTGAGGGATATGCCCCGTCCCAACGAGTATCTACGATATGACACTAAACAATCTGATGACGAGGCTCCAGTAATGATGGAGCTCTAGGGACTGCTAAATACTCCTCTGACCCGGTTTGATGGTACTTGATAGTGTCATATCTATGACCTGATAAAACAGTTTGACATTTAAACCGAGTCAACAATGTCTGTATATTTTTGTTTGTTTTTTGTTGTTGTTATAATTTTACTTTCTTTGAAATAAAATATATAAGAAAGATATACATATAAAGAAAAAAAACATAACCACGCGTCATATTGTTTGTCGAGTTCTGATTTCTTCACGTTTGCATTTATATCACATCGCCATCTCGACGCTTGACATATCCTCATTCGTTCATATCTCGAAAACCAAACCTATACGCAGGCTTTATACCTGACTAGTTATATGGGCTTTCAAAGCTATCCTTTAAAATATAACTAGTTACGGAGAATATATAGAGATTGGGTGGTACTGTACTACGTCAGTGATTCTCCCTGACCTTCCAGGATAATGTAACCTCGGAACAAAGATATAGTAAGCGTCACAATTCAAAAAGTATCGATATATATATATATATATATATATAGAGAGAGAGAGAGAGACAGAGACAGGAAGTAGAGTGAAAGAGTTTGTGTGAGTGAGAAAGACAAATAAAGGAGATTAATTTTTGATAAGGTAAAGAAATAAGTGCAAGCCACGAGGAACGCTTTCTAAAGCGTCTGCCTCACTCAAGGTATACATTAAAAAGAGAACAACTAAATCTGAAGTTAGACAGAGGTCACGTGCTTTCAGCTGTCATAATGAACCGGAAGTAGATGCAAGACTTCAAAAATAAAAACAAAACAAATTCGTGCTACTAAATTAAGAAAAACCTCAAGATACTTTAAGCCTCATCACGCTTTTATTCTCACCGATTCTTCAGAACGGGAACCGTGAATCTTATAGTTGATTATACTCATAACTGATACACAGCACCTGACAGGTTAGGAACTGCCTTTTACTAGGAACTATATAAACGGTCTGGGTCAGAATATGGTGACGATCTGTATTTTCAGTGTTCTTTGCTTGGTTTCGTAAAACTGTTGCACATTGACCCTTGAAAGAGCGCTCAATCAGGGATCTCTGGAACAGGATGTTCAATTTGTGTAGAAAAGGTGACAGCTCGCATGGGTTAACAAGCGGAAGCAGATCACGTGAGTCACATCCGTAATAGTTTCATGTTATGAAACTAAATATACACGAATACCTATGACAGGCGACCATACATTGCCACTTGAATGCAATTAAGTATGAAGTGTTTGCGAATTTCGTTCCTTTTCCTCTATTCTGTTTAATTTCTCTTAAAAACAAGGATACTCTTTAGAATAACATTTTCTCTTTCCAATAAAAGTTATTTGGTGTTATAACATAGCCATAATGCATATATACGGATGTGTTAAACGTTCACATGCATAGGAATCCCGCGAAACACTGACGACTCTCTTGGTTCAGGTACGAAACTTTTATTACCTTCTTGACTTTTAGATTTTCAACACAAGGAGAGAGAGAGAGACAAAATTCTTACTATGCTGGCTGTTCCATCTGACCCGACAACGCGCGGCGAACCCCCTAGACCAAACTGGACTCGTCTTGATCCAAATCTCAACTAACTGCTTTTTTCAAAATACCCAAGAATCCCAGCCATTCGCTTCCGATCAGGACGTCATTCCCATCCCAAGTCCTATTTTTCTATCCGGGGTTTTTATTATGACATTTGTGATTGTCATATCCTCCCCGAGCGAGCGTGAACACCGGTGCTCAATGTGTACCCCTACCCGTGCACTAAACAGAAATGTTCTCAGCCTAACTAATCCGAAAGATAATATTTAACCAAGAAAAAATTATAATATGAAAAAAAATCCTTCCGCAATTATATAACAGTGTATTTTATTAATGGAATATCAACTTTCGCACTTCATTTAATTCCCAAACCATTCTTGTAGAAAAAAACACCACTGATACTATTTGACTCACAGCTTAGTGTTCATGCCTTTAACGATAGTGATAGTCTGAAAGTGAACGTTATAGCGTGACTGGGGTTCGAACTCACTAACTTCGAAACCACTGTCCTTCATTTTAGCCATCACGCTCACGTATTTTCACTGTTTTCAATATTGTATTTTCATTTGTGTTGTGTTATGGTTTTTGAACGCTTGTAATATTAAATAAAGGACAAACCACGATATGAGAGGAAATAGAGATATATTCTCAGGAAAAAGTATATACAACAGAGAGACTATTAGTAGACAAGAACATAGGATTAGTGAACGCTTGTAATATTTAATAAAGGACAAACCACGATATGAGAGGAAATAGAGATATATTCTCAGGAAAAAGTATATACAATAGAGAGATTATTAGTAGACAAGAACGTAAGATTAGTGAATACAGAATAAAGATATAGTCCAACGATAGTATTGGCTTCCGTTATTACGGTAGCAACTAAGGTGATCTAGTGCGATCTGCAGTCTTCAACGCTCTAATACTATTCCTATAAGAAGCTGCTCTTCACCTTCTAGTCTGCCCTGGTATTAGTAGCTACTGCTACACATGGCAGATGGACTAGTTCACTGTGTGGAAAAAGTTGGGTGATACCCAACAATTTGATTACGTAAAATTAAATTAATTCATTCAAGACTTTCATCGTCTTGTCTAGAATTCTTTCTCATTATACGAGTTCTAAAAATTCTTTACTCAAAGCTAAAACATAAAACAAAAAAGAAAAAAGACAAATTTTGCATCATAAAAACATTTGTTATTTTTCTTTTAGTCTCCGTCATTCAAAGTCAATGTAGGTTAGCAGGTTGACATAGCATTCATATATATATATATATATATATATATATATATATAAGTGGGTGAATATTTGTTTTGAGCATACTCGTTAAAGATCCATTGAGCGACAGTGTATACGTTCCTAATGTGGATAACATAACAGTCATATTGAAGAATGGTTTATTAGTCAAGGGGGCGAGCGTTCCCGACTGCATTTAGACCACGTGATTCCAACAGGCAAATCAAATGAATGGATCATTAGTAACATGTATAAAGTTGGAGCACACAATCAATAGGAAATTAACAGTGTGTATTCTTATTGTCAATATCACGTCAAAATACTGACTGACAAAAAAGGCAAACACATGTAGTTGAAGCGTGGATAGAGATATTTTATTCATAAATTTTGGGCTAAATCTATAAATAATTTTTGAGCAGCCTGGAGCTCTCACCCACTGCGACATATATTAAAAACTGCAGATTCTAAAACAAAAATTGCGTGTGAGGAACCTTATCCAAATCGCATCATCTGAGAAGACTGTGTCTCTCAAATGACCAAATCTTAAAAATCAAAGATACGAGGATCATTAAATAAGTTTCTAGACTTATTTTCGTATGGGCGCTTTTATTGATTGTACACCCATGAAACCCTAGTCCTGTTCGAAGTAATCTCCTCCTGCTGCAATGCAACAGTTGTACCGTTCCAACAACTTCTGGAAGGCCCCATGGAAGTCCTCTTGTGTATGCGTGTCAATGACCTTCCTCACAGCCTCTTTCATCTCCTCAATTGTCACATAACGAAAGCCACTGAGCTTAGGGAATAAGCAAAAGTCACAGCGAGCAAGGTTTGGAATATAGGGAGGCTGTGGAACTGTCTTGATGCCCATCTTGGTCAAATAGTCTGTGACAAGGATGGAGTTGTGGACTGGTGCATTGTTCTGGTGGAAATGCCACTGACCCGATTTGAACAGTGCTGGCCTTTTCCGAACAAATCTCTTGCTGAACTCTCTTAAAGCCTCAACATAGTAAACCTAACCCTAACCCTTTGGCCAATCAACCGTGGTGTATTGACTTCCTTACTCCTCCCACACCTCTCATCATCCCTCACAGACTCCCTGCTTTCCTTGAATCTCATATACCACTCAATCTCATATACCACTCAAAAACTGAGGCTAGATTCATGCAAGATGGTCCAAAAGCAGTCTGAAGGATTCCATAGGTTTCTGCTGCCTTTTTACCAAGTTTAAAACATAATTTTATTTCATATCGTTTTTCTAAAGTGTCCTCACGTCCAGATTGCATTTTTGAAATTCACCAGGTGTAACAATCAGGCTTTCGTAGGGTGTGACGTGACATAAAATATTTATCCCAAGACGGGAGTCTATTTTACGCTCGTGTGAAGTCGGGGCAGTCTGGAACTTAATCCCTCGCAGAATAAGTCCTTGTTAAGAATCCTTCTTCGGGTACATGGGGAACTGGCAGATAATTTGGGGGTTAATTTCACATTACACACACCCACCAGACCACTTCGTTTTCCTACCCCTAGGATAACGGAAGATATGGATCTCTAGGTGGAAATAAAATATGATTACTTGTAGTCGGCGATTTTAATTTCCCGTGTAATATTTTTAATGGCGAATGGGACATTTAGCGAGAATAAATTGAGGCAAAATGAAGCTGAAAAGAAACATGCAAAAGAAGGCAACTCGACAGGCAAACAACCCAACGAATAAGTTTCGACACGATGGGACATATGAAATATAACAAGGTTTTTAATACGCGCTGACAAAGACAACTATTAAGGTGTTGGCTATATTACCATGAGACAATACATAATCCAAATGTCTTTCTTTCTTCCTTTTTCTTTTCTTTCTTCTTTCTTTAAATTGAGAGAGAGAGAGAGAAAAAAAGTATACAATGGTAATACTTAGGAAGGCGGGAGGGAGAAAATTGTTTTAAGGTTTACTTAGCTTTTTCGACGGGTTTCATCACAGTATTTTCTTTAACGGGTTAGCGGGATTCTATTGAGCTCGGCTTGAAGGCGTCTACTATCTCCTGCCCAAGAGCTTTATTTCGCTTCTTTACTCGGAGTTTTGGTGACAGTGTCAACACATCTTGTCACGCCAACTGCTGTCCTAAAAACTGAATTCTTTATTCCTATTACCGCCGACGAAAAGGGTGCTATTTCCGGCTTTAGGGTTCTGGCAAATCATTTGGCCTCTTTCTTCTTCTTCTTCTTCTTCTTCTTCTTCTTCTTCTTCTTCTTCTTCTTCTTCTTCTTCTTCTTCTTCTTCTTCTTCTTCTTCTTCTTCTTCTTCCACCTCCCCCTGTCATGCTATTCCTTCGGGCGACTATTCTGACCTCCGTATATCCCCTTTTTCAATCAACCAGGGGTTACGGAGTTCAGGTAGCTTGACCTCGATTCGTTACATCCTTCAACAAGCCGGCCAAAGTTGACCTACATTCCTTATTCCTCCTTTTAACGGTCAGTCTTTGAGGCCTGTTAGTTCAAACACAGAATGGTTAAGGAAATTTCTTATTTCTCTCCTCTCAATGGGAGACCACGTGACAAGGGTGTATTCCAATTGGTGCTGTAGCTGTTGAATGGAACATGAAATCATAAAAAATTGGTCAGTCATCTCATAAGATGTATAGCAATAACATACAGAATTTTCAAGAGTCTATGACAATTTTAAATGCCTGTATAAAAAAGTCTGCAAACTTATTGAATCGTTTACGTATATATATATATATATATATATATATGCCAAGCATTGAAATGGAAGTTCCATCGCTTTGTGCCTGGAATGGGTAAGGATTTTCGAGACTGATTTTTATTTCATAAGAAAAATAACATCTATGCATATCCTTTTAAAGTATTTAACAACTAATCATAATAGATTAATATATTTTTTCTTATCTTCATACACAAAAAATAAAGTACATGTTTTTGTTGTTGTCGTTCTTGTTGTTTTTCTGGTTATTGTTAACAAAATAAAGATCTAGTTTAGAATATATCTTGACTTGAAATCGTGTCAAATCTATAAAATGTATGATTTATTATTGACAAAAACAACAAAGTCTACATCAAAAGAAACAATTTAAAAATGTTTTTTATTTTATAAAAATCCCTTTATTTATTGAACTATATGTATATATATATATATATATATAATAAAGAAGAATTCGTTAACCTGTTTTGTTTTCAGTTTTCTGAAGGTGAAATTAAAATATACTAAAAGTCATCAAAAACAGCGCGAAATATACGAATTTTAGCTCTGTTTTGACGTTTTTAAAAAAAATTCCCAAAACACATGTATACATACTTCAATATAGGTTAGAAAATATTTTGGTTCCAAGTCAAATAAAAACTATTAAAAGTAGGTATAATTTATCTTCTTTTTTTTTTATTCTGAACGCATTTGCTAGAGATTAAATATTTAATATTATTTTTGAAAAATAACAGAAAATAAAGAAAATGAAATACGATAATAACAATTATGTATTGATAAATACATCACGTGAATATCTTTTTTTTATTTTAAGTTATATTCAAATTCATCCACACACTTATATATATATATATATATATATATATATCCACAATTAGGAGTTGTGATACAACAAAAAAGTCTGTCTGTGGATGACAATACATACGTTTTGTGGTGATTGAGCACTTTGGCCAAGGAATTAATGGTTACCTGTCGCGAAATGCAAAGCTCTTCTAAGGAATTGTGCAATTCTGTATCCGATATCGCCAAATGTAAACAAACAAAATTTGATACATCTGCGTTAACCCACGTGCCTAGAGGTATGTCATTAGCCTACCCCAAAGTTAGGTGGGTTTCGATCCTGGCTTGGAGCATCTTGCTTGTTTAGCTACACTGTCTGTCTGTGAATGGAGCCGCTGCAGGCATTGGACTCCATGTTAATGCACACAAAACTGAATTTATGTGCTTTAATCAGAAAGGTGACATCTCCACACTAGACGGTACCTCTCTGAAACTGGTTGACAAATTCACCTACCTAGGAAGCAGCGTCTCATCAACCGAAAAAGACTTCGACACACGGCTAACGAAGGCATGGATAGCTATCGATAGGCTATCGATCATATGGAAATCAGACCTGACCGACAAAATGAAATGCAGTTTCTTCCAGGCAGCAGTCGCATCGATACTACTATATGGATGCACTACATGGACTCTAACAAAACGGCTGGAGAAGAAGCTAGACGGCAATTACACAAGAATGCTGCGAGCAATATTGAACAAGTCCAGGCGGCAACACCACACAAAGCACCAACTATACGGCCACCTGCCTCCCATCACGAAAACAATCCAAGTTAGACGAACCAGACATTCAGGTCAATGCTGGAGAAGTAAGGACGAGCTCATAAGTGATGTAATCCAATGGACCCCCACATATGGCCGACCAAAAACAGGAGGACCAGCTAGAACATACATACGGCAGCTATGTGAGGATACGGGATGTAACCCTGAAGACTTGCCAGAGGAGATGAACGATAAGGAGAAGTGGTGAGAGAGGGTCAGGGATATCCATGCTGGTAGCATGACATGATGATGATGATGATGACTTACACAAGAGAGGATGTCTCCGTGGCATAGAGGCAAAAATGCATGACTACAACATCAAAGCATCCGAGTTCAAACTCCAGTCACACTATTGCGTTCTATTTTGAAATATAACTCTTAGGAAAGGCATAAATCTCATTATCCTTATATCTATGGTTTAAGTGACACTTTCCTAATCTTCTACAAGGATGGCGTTGACATAAATAATCCATGAAGGTTGATATGCCATTAAAAAAGAAGCAAAATCCTTTCGCCTTGTCATATGGTTTCACATAACTAATAATGATTCTTTGCAAAATTTTTGAGATCTGGTCCAGTTGGCTAAGAGCTCTAGAATACACGGACTGCATCTCTGCAGAGGGGTAAGACTCCTACAACGAGTATCCTCTGAATACACCTACAACGAGTGTCCTGTGGCCCAGTTGGCTGGAGCTGTAGAATACACAGACTGCATCTTTGAAGAGGGGTAAGACTCCTACAACGAGTGTCCTGTGGCCAAGTTGGCTGGAGCTGTAAAATACACAGAGTGCATCTCTGCAGAGGGGTAAGACTACTACAACGAGTGTCCTGTGGCCTAGTCAGTTGAGAGCTGTAGAATACACAGAATGCATCTCTGCAGAGTGGTAAGACTACTACAACGAGTGTCCTGCATATAACACTAAACGATCTCATGGTGAAGCTTCGGTAAAGCTGGAGCTTTGGGGAATGCGGAGTAATCCTTTTTTGCCATAGCTCCCAGGTCTACTCTGACCCAGAGTATTAGCTTCTAAAAGGGTCCTATCTATGGGTCAAATAGAAATAAATTGTACTTATGTTAAACTGAATTGTTTGAAATGAGACACGTTGACAATTAAGCTGTATGCACATGCTAAAGGGAATTGTTTGAAAAAGAACTGTTTTGACATTTAACTGTAAAGTAAAACTACATATATAAACTGAATTGTAGGAAATTTGATTTGGCGTTAAATGACCCGAACATGCTTGATACGCCGTAAAATAAATCTACCGAACAACAATTCTAGATCTAAGTAACCATTCTTCATAGAAATAATTTGCACATTTCTCTGGCATCAGGTACTTTTAATGAATACAAAGAATCTTTAAACAGATCTATTTAACCTCAACATAAGAACTTAAAAGGAGCTACAACTGCAGGTCGAAGTGGGATTGGGAGTAATGACAATGAAACAGGACTTTACATTCTGAAGATCATCAGAAACTGAGTATCATCATCAAATACAGGTACCCGTGGTGTAATGGTTATCGTCGCAGGATATGGACACGGCGACACGAGTTCAAATCCTGGACCTGACTGATTGTATTTCACATAGCACTAATACCCTTGGGAAAGGTATAAATCCAAATGTTCTCCCTCCAGCTATGGGTAAATAGTAAGGCAGACTTGGTTCTTCAGCCTTGGTGAAGCAACTAGTCTAGGAGAAGGAAAACTCTGAATTCAAACCTGTTAAACTCCGCTTAAAAATTGACCTTGTGTCATATCCTGCCCGAGCGGAGGGGTTGGTAAATATGATCATCAAATACAGTGATCCTTTAAATGATAGTGAGGTAGGGTAAATTTGGGACGGTAAAGCGTTCTTTATTCATGTAACTGCTTTAATTAATCATTATCAGATAATTGTAATTTAAAATTATAAATAATTACAAGAGGTTTGATCGGTAAAATCAATGTTAGCAATGGAACAGTTTTCCAAGGTTTCTTTGTTAAATGGCATAATTACCTGCGTGGGTCATCTAATGCCAAACCCTCCATGAAGAAGAACAATATTTGTACAATTTAACCCATAGCTAGAGGGATTAGAGGGTTCATGCCTTTCCAAGAGTATTTGTCTGAAGGTTAACGTAATAGCACTACTTATATTTGGGCTTATAAGGACTAAAATTATCTTAACTTTATTATATTTTTCTGCATGAATCTTCAAGTTTTAGCCGTGGATTCAGATACATTTGTATTTTAATACTTTACCGATGGATTTGAGTTACTTACTGATCTAAAGTGCGATCTCTGCTGAAAGAATAATGAATCAAATGTTCCCGGCACATAAAGTGGTCTTTTTTTCTTGTTTTTTGTTTCTTTTTAACGACTGAATACGACAGGAAAAGCTGGCAGGAACAATTGTTCTTTTTGTTTAACGAGGCGCTACGCCATTTTTGTTTAATGACGTGGACAATCATTAGTCGCTCTCCGACAAAGTGGAAACAATGAATGATGCAAGAAATTATCTCGTTATGAAAACCGACATTTCTACATTTGCTTTTAGACTTATTTATTATTAAACTGTGGATACAGACAAGTTGATTAAACTGGCTGCATATAGTTTAAAAATCATTTATCATATTGATTCTAATATAAACTGTTTCATATATGAGGTTTGAAATACACCAATTATTTAACGATGTCTCGTCTTCATATAATACATTTCTGGTGTAAGCCGAAAGATTCAGAGATAAAGAAAAATTAGAATATTTATCTTCAAATCTATATAACAATTCTGCTTGTAACTTTGTTCGTTGGCACGTTACGCACATCTACATAACCTCCCCGAAGCCAAGTGGAATATTCTTCGGCGTTCCTACTCCTCATTCTGCATCAAAGTAAAGTATTCAACCACACTCACTCGATCAAATGAGATGTTCATTTTTTCCCCGCCGCCAATCGGGACATCAATCCACTTTCCAACAGAGCCAAATGAAAAGTCCTTTTATAACTCATCTCCATAGCCAATTGGGATATTCTTCCACCCGTCCTCCAATTTGGATATTGTTCAACATACACATTTCTTCTTCATGCAAGTACCCTGTTCTACCTTCGTCCACCCTCACTAAGTAGTTTCATCGTCATCATTATCAATTGACATGGATTTCCTTAATACTCTCTCCCCACCCAGCCCTATATTTTATCGCTCCTGGTGTGTCCATGTGTAGGTGTCCATTAGATAACGTCACTCATGAGTTTGTACTCACTTTAGCCGTAATACCCAGCATATCTTGTTCCTTTAACTTGAATTGTTTGTGAGATGATTGGTAGGTGTCCGAACAACTGCTTCTTTATGGGGTATTGCTTCAGGATTTGTTTAAAACTGCTCGTAGCATTCTTGCGTAGTTTCCACAAGGCATTTTTCTCGGGGCGATTTGTTAGCGTCGATATGGTACATACATTGACATAGTCACAGCTTGCGAAAATTCCGTTTTATTCAATCGAATTGATTAGATATCGATAGCAGTCTACGCATCCGCTAGGTGTGTGTTGACATCCCTTTCAGTAGATGAGATATCACTACCGAGGTATGTGAACCACTAACAAGTTAATATATCCGAGCAGTTCAAATTTCGCGACATAGTCCTAACTTTTACGGCTAGACTGTACTTTAATATTTTATGTGTAATTTCATTTTTTTTTCTCTTTATATCCGACGGTCATGTCGGAAATTCTTTTTGGAAAAAGAAAAAATATTTTTTCACCGGAAATGTAAACGCTGCATGTTTTCGAATTGGTTCATAGAAAAACATATTTTATTCTCTCTAAAATATTTGTTTAGAAGCTGTTCAAAATGACGCCAAACCAAACAGAGTACTGCAGCCTTGAACAGAGACCTGACATCGATTATTTGGTGGTTGATATGTTCAATCAATGTGATATTTACTTGCAAATAAATAATGCGCACTGAGAAGTAAGTTTTAGATAAAAAACAAATAAACCTAATCATTATCTGTTCATCGCAACTACAGTAAATGTAAATATCAGGAGTACTACAAGGGGACACGCTAGCCCCATACCTCTTTATCATCTGTCTAGACTACGTGCTTAGAACTTCGATTGACAAAATCAGAGAAAATGGCACCAAAGCACCAACTATACGGCCACCTGCCTCCCGTCACGAAAACTATACAAGTTAGACGAACCAGGCACGCAGGACACGGCTGGAGAAGCAAGGACGAGCTCATAAGTGATGTACTCCTATAGACCCCCGCATATGGCCTAGCTAAAGCTGGACGACCAGCTCGAAAATACATACAGCAGCTATGTGAGGATACGGGATTTAGCCCTGAAGACCTGCCAGAGGCGGTGAACGATAGGGAGAAGTGGCGAGAGAGGGTCAGGAATATCTGTGCTAGCGGCACGACATGATGATGATGATGATGATGATGATGTATTTTTAGTAAAAGGAGAGTTCATGGTGTTGAAACATACCGACTTTTCATTAAAGAAAATGTTCTATGTTAACCAGCCAGTAAAGAAGGTCATGCTGACAGCTTACTGAACAAATAAACCTAATCATTATCTGTTCATCGCAACTATTTTCCTGTGACTGCAACTGATAAAATATACTTCAGTAAATGTAAATATACTAGGGTTCTTGTGATTTAAACGGGAACCACTTTCGTGAAATTTTCGAAATGCCCGACTAAAAATCATTCAAATTTCGCTAGGCTGTAAAGATATCAACGTTACCTCATCATTTCTCAGAAACTCACGTAATGAGTTTGCATCCGAAATATGGGATCTACTGTGTATTGTAAAATACTGCCCAGCTGAAAATCTCAAATTTCAAAATGTTCCGAAATTCGAATAAAAACTGATAATTCGTTTCCTATCAGATGCGAGAAAGTGACATTTTGAGTGCCTGTTTCACTTTCTATTAAGTCATTCGATTTTTACCCCACTGATATTTGAACGTTTTACGAGTAGATTTGGTTTGTTTTTATGGCACTTCAACTATTGTAGGTTATTAATGCCAAATCCATGTTTATTCATATAAACAGTTCTATTCCAATTAATCCAGTTTAGCATAAGTACCCAGTTTAGCATAAGTGTGCAGTTTAGATTTAAAAACTATTCATTTTCAAACAATTCAGTTTAGCATAAGCACAGTTTAGTTCTATTTGACCCATCGATAAGAACCTATCAGGTGCTACTATTGTAGGACTGAGTGGAACAATGAGAGGTGAAAATAAATGTATACTCCACATTGAAACCTCACTATTAGATTGTTTAGTGTCATATCCATGATACTCGTTGGGGAAGTCTTACCCCTCTGTAGTGAAGCAGTCGGTGTATTCTACAACCCAAGTCGACTGAATCGTCAAACGACTAAAATTTATTTTAGTTAGGGAGAACGTTTTGATGAAACGAGGAGAATGTATTTTTAATGAAGAAGATGGTTGGTTCTTTATTAGAATTAAAGCAACGAGTAACAAACAAGGAGATTTTATCAGCCACAATCTGACTGTTACATCCAGTCTATGTGATTTCATATTGACCAGGCATTTTGTTGTATAACCACATCAATCACAAACGTTATCCATATGCAAAAACACAGCCGGACCGAAATAAACAGGCGACTCCGTTGTTCAGGTGCGAATGTTTTAAACTTCTTGACTTCTGAGTTCGGTTCTTCGACACGATGAGAGGGACACAATTCTTAATCATTCTATACTAACAAAACTCAAACGCTCGGCACATCTCGTAGTCTTTAAGATCTCTGTCGGTAGAGATCTGCAGAACCCAATGGTCAGACTTCAACTTCTCAACACCATGATCTTAACTCAACCTCAACTCTCGATATGCCCAAAGTCAACTCCCGACTGGATTGGCCCCAGTCGAGTACCCAACTCGACTGGCCTACAGTAAAACTCATCTGGACTGGCCCCCAGTAAACTACTAACTCGACTCGCCAACAGTCGAGTACCCAACTGAAGTGTTTTTCAAAATACCTAAATTCTCACCCCATCACTTCTGGGCATGACGTCAATAAAACTCCACTCCATTTCCTATCTGGGATTTATTATGACAATTGTGATTGCCATATCCTCTGCGAACGAGCGTAAACTGTACCCAATGTCTGTGCACCTGAACTAAGAGCCGAATAGTTCAAATCCCGACCAAACTGAATGATAATATATATTTAACGAAAAATGATTAATATAAAAAATAATTCCGTAATTATATAACAATTTGAAGGATCCAGACGTTTCGTTATAATAAATCTAAAAACATTAAAATTAACTCGAGCCGATCGAGAATTAATTTCTCATTGGATAGGAAAATATCAGTGATTTTCTGGAGTTATATTTTCAATCAGCACTTAAAATTGAACTTAAGTACAAGATATAAAAGAAGAATATTATTGTAATTGTCTTTAATTGGAATCATTTTGAGATGAGGCTTCTTAATCTGAGAATTAATTTTTTTTTATTTATTGCGGACTTTATCTCTCAGATTAAAAAGCCTCATCTCAAAATGATTCCAATTAAAGACAATGACAAAAATTCGGTACGGACCCTACTATGGAAGACCAGATAAGGATTTATAAGTCCAAAAAATCCATCCTTGATCGCCCGTGGCACAGCGGATAGAGGCGTTGAGTCTCTACGTTCCAGGTGAGCATTGTCAGAAGATAGCAGTTTCAAATCCTACCCAAGCCGGCCAGAGGTTTACTTGGTCAAAAACGTGGTGCGATAGACAACAGCTATGGAAGGCAGTAATTACTGGGGATACGGTTACAAGACTCATCATTCCTATCAGGGTAAATCACCCGAAGAAAGCCTGGGGTGAAATTTGGCCGAAACGTAGTGAAAGAAGAAACAACACAAAAAAAAAACTACCAAGATGAGGACAAAAAGTCCGCAATAAATAAAAAAATTAATTCTCAGATTATTGTGATTGATTTTCCCAGTTGGTTCCTAAAGCAAAAGACTCCAAAGATACAATTCAGTAAATGTATCTTTCTTGTATGTGCTAGTGACGAAAGATTTTGCTATCTTTTTGAGTAAAACGTATAAAAACGGTAATATAGTTATTTTTCCCCTCCATAGTAAATTTTACACACACGCGCATGCGCATGTGTGTCTGTTTTTGTGAATATGTTTGTGTAGAAGCTTTCGTAGTGCAACTGTTAATATTGTAGGTAATGGACTTGCAGGGCAGAGATCATATCCGGGGGAATACTGTTTATATCTCACAAAGAGCTAATGCCCTTTGAAATCGAACCTTTATATCTCTGCTTAAAAATAGCCTTGTGTCACACCCTGCTTTTATGGAAGGATAGGTGAACACACACACACACGCACTAATATATATACACACACTCCTACGCATAAATAGTTATATATATATTGTTATGAACGATTATAAGGGGTCAATAAATAAATAACTCAACACGGAGATATGATTACCACACAAATGTATCCAAGTCTCTGCGGAGAGTCTCCTTAGTTCAACGTACACTAAGACAGGCAAGGTGCTTACTACAGCTGCTGCTGCTGCATTCTACTCTACCAGCTTAATTCTTGGTTTGTATTCTCTTTGGGTAAGTCCAATATTCTGGTCATGGGTGAGTCACCGACAACATATATATATATATATCTGCGGATGACTATATATATATATATATATACTGTTCCCCCAGTGGGTTGCGCACTCTATTTGGGGAATTCGCTGCTGCCATATACGTTGAAATATAATAGCTCTTTTCAAGAATCGAGCATTCCAGGAAGACAATAACGAATATGTAAAAAGGTATATGTTGAAAATTCCTTCACTTAAGTCGAGAATTACGACGGCTCTAAGATAAGATGTCCGACTTACGTAGGCCCAGTAGGGTTTTGATCCCAGCTTGAAGTATCTCGCAGGTTTAGCCCCACTGAAGAGTTGTGATACAACGAAATAGTCTCTGTCGAGGACAATATATATATATATATATATATATATATATATATATATATAGAGTCTTCCAACATAGCCTCATATATATATATATATATATATATATATATATATATATATATATATATGTATATATAACAGGATATGTTAGATAGATAGATATGACAGTGATTGCTGTATAGATACATATGGATAAGAGAGATAGAATAGACTGTGATGGATGTACATATATATATAAAATACCTAAAAATTCCCTTTAGCCAACGTAGTCCGCTTGAGGCCGTGTGGTCTAAAGCCTTAGTCTATAGTAAAGTTGGACGGGTTTCGATTCCGTCTTCGAGCGTTCTCCGTGTCTTGCCACACTGAAGAGTTCTGATAGAACGAAACAGTCTGTCTGTGGATGACTATATATATATATATATATGCTACTCCAGGAGAAATTATGGGATTAGCATACTTAGATAATATTCACCTGATTTTCCTTTCGGTAGAAGTAGATAAATCAATAAAAAGATAGGGTTCAAGACCCTTTTTTATTCAATGATGGAGTATTGTCGCTTCATGAAACATTCCTTAAATAAAGCAGATTAAATTATTTAAAATAATGTTATAATTTTTAAAAAGCTACGCACAAGAAAATATCATGAAATAAGCCAACATTGAGTAAAAAGGAAGATATAGAGATAATTAATTTAAAGAAGAAAAAAAAAAAGAAAACAAAGAATTAACATTTAACCCCCAATCTTCAAGTTTTTTGACAACTTTAATTCTTTAGTTATTCAGATCAGAAAATAGAAAGTACTTCAATCGACTCTTAAGTGAGAATCAAGCCGGTGATAAATAGATGACTTGAGCAACGTTTTCCTGTTTACCCTCCAGTAAAATAAGTGTCGTGTCCGCTCAGGCAAATATTTGCCTATAAAACCAAAAAAGGCGATAAAGCGCGTAACCAATGGTAGATACCACTTGGTAAAATAGTATTTTATCGCTGAAAACCAACTCTAATTACAGATCTTGATGTGCCCCCAGTATCTGCAGTAGTTTTCGTGGAAGTAAGTTAGAAACAAATAACTTATAAGACGCAAAATAATGTATTTGATCGCTGAAGATATTGGCTTGATCAAATATTCTTTAAATAAAGTGGATTGAATTAATTAAATTAACAGTAGTCTTTTTCTAAAAAAAATATCATTGTATCTGCTATAGGGTCGGGGAATAGATACTTTCGGAACACCCTTCGCCTGAAAAATGATAGGTTATTTAAGTCAGTATATTATGATAAAACATATATATTCATTTGTTTGATTTATATTGCCAATGTTTTTGGTAGATAGACAAATATAGACGAGACACTTTTACATAAGGAAATGATTTTTATCTTCATAATTATATAGTGTTCACAGTTTGTTTTTTTTTTTTCATTTCGGACAGCGGAGTATTTATCAGCTACACTGAATAGCTGTAACGTAATATAATCCGATAATGGCGACACTTCCGGTATTTGTTTTGTCAAAATGGCGGAAGACAATTCTGTTATCGACACGGATTTGAGTGTGACAAGATATATATGGTGGCGAAATCACCGTTTCTTTGACACTCGCCACGAAACATTGTCGATGATAGCAGAGAGAGAGAGAGAGAGAGAGAGAGAGAGAGAGAGAGAAAGAGAGATGGTCAAGATAAATGTAAATATAGCCTAGCGTGTGTATTTTGTGTGTCTGCCATGGGTTCTCTCATGGAAAAAGTAAATCATTTTCGAAATGCCAAGGGGAAATTTTCGTTAGTATTTATCAACTAGCTTTCCTGGGATTTCTTCAAGAAAAAATGCCATTGACATAAAACTCAGGAAACAAAATATAAATCATTAAATATAAAAACTTAAAAAGTCAACAATAATTGGTGCAAGAAATAGTATATATATATATTTTAAATATCAAGGACAATCCAAAAGGCATGTCTTCTTAGTTCTTATGTGGCCAAAAAATCAGCGGCAGCTATCGGTAGTATGGCAGTAGAAGTTGGACGTTTCTTCTGATAACCCTTTAAAAAACACCGAAGAGTACAGCGGCAAAAACGCTCTGAGTTAGGAAACAAGTTGACTAAAGGAGTTCGAAATGCGTAAAGAATACCCATAATTCATTCAACTCTGTAGGCAAAGGTTATATAATGCCGACCGTCAAT